>JAHHUM010002067.1:0-568979 GCA_036173005.1 Crenichthys baileyi | reverse complement strand
GATCTCTATTTTTTGTCAACATGAGGAAAAACGCTGAATTGTCTGTTGAATGAAAAAAAAAAACGTTTTTAGATTCTACCAATGTGCTTGGAAAAAAAAAACTTCAAGACTAGAAAGTGAGTTTAAGAGGCTCTCAGGTTGCCGGAATCATTTTCTCCTTCAATCAGCCATCAAGGCTTAAGCAGGAGAATTCAGAATTCACCACCTGGTGAATCCTGTTTTTAAAGTCTGATAGGCTGACCTTTTTTTTCTGGAGGGGATAGAAAGAGGAAAGCGTAGAGAACAAGCATTTAAACCCAAAAAGCAGAACTCTTCATCTGACAGACTGGTCGGGCTTGTTATGTCTGACTGTTTTTAGTTGTCTGACATCAACTGATTTAGCTGTAGAGGCAGAGAAAGCCTATGATGAGACGAGGGCTAAATGAAGCTATACTGACATCTAACTTTCCTCAGCAGTGAAGTAATGCATAAAAGATCTATAAGCTTGCCCCATATATATTCTGGAAGGACAAGTACATAAGAATATTGCATATATTAGTGATTGTGTGTCAACTTGACCCCCCAAAAAAAACTAAGAACACGGACATTAGAGTGACCACACTGTGGAAACTCAACAGCATTTAGCCCCTTTCTTCCCCATCCCAAAAATTGAGATGATGTCCCCCATTTGACCATCAGATACCTAATGAGAATTGGCAGATATCCAGGGCTGTGAGGGATAACAGTGAAGCCTCTTGCTTAGCAGCTGTGTTTGCTAGAAAAACAATTTGCTCCCAGGAGAAGTAAAGCACAACTTAATTCTGCCTTCAGCCATGCCAATTCGGGAACTTAAATAGCAAATCACAAATATAGTAGTTTTTCTTTAAGTAAAAATAATAAAGAGGAGAAAATGTGCGATGATAAAAGCACAGTGAAACAATGCCAGAATAGGTGAAATGGTGCTTCAAACTCAAACCTGAACTGCAAGTCAAGCTACAGCTTTGAGATCTTCTACATAAAGAGTGGTTTTTATTGGGAGCTCCAACCCCAGCCTAAAGTATAAAATAGGACATGATGTAAGGTGACATCTGCTCAGGTATTGGACAGTTCCAAAAACACATCATTGGCTTTCATGTGAAGTGGATTTTAAAGAGGTTGAAGAGGTGTTTAAAAAGCCTCAAAACAAACTAAATTTATTGCACTAGCATAATCTCACATGTACCTTTAGTCTTTAGGGGAAATAATCCCACATTAGGAAGTAAGTTAAGTAAGTTAAGTTGCAAATTATGGATTTCTGTAATTTATACTTATTTTTTAAGATTATTAGTGTAACTAGGAACTTATAATTAACAATGCATGAATTTCTGAATTTTTGTTTCAATGTGGAATAAATATGATAAAGCACACAGGCCCTCTTCAAAATGGCAAAGACATGAGAACATTCATTTGAAGTGATGCAATTTGTGTTGATCCTCATAAATCAGGAGATGGCTACGAGATAAAAGCTCTTTGCCTAAATTTGTCCAAAAGGTTGGAATACTAATGATGCCAATGGGCTCAGGTGCATTTGTTTGTTGTTTTTTTTTTTATTAATTTTTCCTGTTTAAGGAATTGTATTAACTGTACTGTTGTTGTGCTCCTAAACAAGGCATGAAACCCACTAACGTCTTTAGACTAGAGCAACTTTACAATATATAACTAATATTTTTAGGTTGCTAAAATGCCCCCCTAGTTTTTAGCAGTCACCCCACTTTCATAAGCATTGGCTCATACTGGGTTTCATTCATGTTTGTGTCTGTATATCCATCATAATTTTGGACAAGCTTAAACCTATATTTCCTCCAATGACTGGACAGCTTAATTAAAAAGATTAATGTTCCCATTTAGACACCAAACAACAGAAATGATTCCAGCCATCTGGCTGACATCTTTGTTTTTCTATTTCTGTTAATTTAAAAGTGAATGGATGCCCACTTTCATGTGGCTGGCGTGGCGATAGACCAAACTGTTCAAACGGATTCGCAACATCACTGCAACACTTGACTGAGGATTGTGTTACCAGTAGAGTGTCACTTTGGTGTGGCACTTGGCAGATTGCTTCCTGCTAACACGCTTTGCAACTCAAACAAACTGTCTAATATTTCGTTTGTAAAACAACTTCCAAATGTTAGAGAAGGAGTTAGAGTCAACAGGATGACAGACTTGTTGAATGCAAATCAAACTTCTGTCATGTTTCCAGGCTGCAAGAGAACAATGCAGGTTGTCAAACTGATCTTTCTCTACATCTGTTTGTTCATTCTGCTTCACACTAAATACATGGAAATATTACACGTTGAGAAAAAGACATATTGGATGGAGCTGATATCTGACCAGTTACCATATTTAAAGGCGGCCTATTATGCAAAATTCACTTTTTGACTGTTTTTATACTTCCATTTGGGTCTCTAATGCTTCTACAAACAGTCCAAATGCAAAAAACCCCAAAAAACATTAAGTTGTTTTTTGGCTATAAATGAATGTCTTATTTTTTCTAGAAAATGTGTGGTTTCAAAAGCTGTTTAATCGTGGCACTTAGCAACGTTACCCAAGCCCCTGACTACCAACTGAAGCAGAGCTCCACCCACTTGATTTATAGTAGAGGATCACGTCTCGCTGGGAGGTTTTACCTTAGACCCGATTTACAATGGCTACCCCCAAAGGCAGATGTTCTGTTGTTGGCTACAAAGACCAACATATGTCCATGTGCATTCTCCCGCTGTCGGATAACAAGGCGGACGGAGTCAAGTACGGGATTATGTTTTGCCCTCTATAAATTTTGGTTTCATTCTTACGAGTACGAAGTGCCGAGTGCGAGTACAGCTAATTTGCATAAAAGTGACAGAGCCCTAAAACAGCTCCTTTAGAAAGGAGCAATAAAAAAGGGGGAACTGAGGAGGTGAAATCGCATTATTTAGGAACGATTTTGTGCGAAAAATGTAATTAATGTGTTTTGTATAGACCATAGACATATCCCAAATGTTTAAAAGGAAGTATAATAGGTCACCTTTGGGTGACATGACAGATTAACAGTATTACTTATTTTCCTGAATCTATTAGAAGCCCCACTTATGTTCCTTACTAAATTATTTTCTTTTTAAATGTTACTGATTTGACCAAAACAGAAACACTCGATAGACTCCATTAAAATGCACGTTCTAGAGAAGGGCCAAAAAAAAAATCTCTGTTTCAACATTTTCTGTTTTGCAAAACACCATCAAATGACAAGGCTCTCATAATTGAGGTGCTAAATTTGAAATACCTCAGCTCTATTATTTTTACACATTTACCAAAAGTAAAAGCTAAAACTAGGTCACTTTCCTTTTTTTTCCCCCAAACTACCCTCCCTTCACTCGTATTCAAAACTTCAGGTGTCAGGAAGGAAAATGGACAACTCTGGGAGAATAAGATGAGAAATCTATAGATAAGAGGAAGAATATAAGAGCAGGAAAGAGTTAGTTGGGGAATAAAAACCATAAGAACTTATATAATCTTTCTGTGGAGAAGAAGAGAAAAGATGACAAGCACATGAGAAGGAAAGGAGTGTCAAGTATTCAAGCTGAAGATAACAAGAGAGAAGTCATTTGTGGAAACGCTCATCTTTTCACTGCAAGTGCCTATATATGAAGCAGGGCACGTTTTATTTCCTCTGCAATAGATAAGGTCCCATCATTAAGTGTCACCAGAACATTGCTGAATGATTATAAAACTATGCACAAATAGGGTAAATGTACAGGGGTTGGACAATGAAACTGAAACACCTGGTTTTAGACCACAATAATTTATTAGTATGGTGTAGGGCCTCCTTTTGCTGCCAATACAGCGTCAATTTGTCTTGGGAATGACATATACAAGTCCTGTGGTCAGAGGGATTTTAAGCCATTCTTCTTGCAGGATAGTGGCCAGGTCACTACGTGATACTGGTGGAGGAAAACGTTTCCTGACTCGCTCCTCCAAAACACCCCAAAGTGGCTCAATAATATTTAGATCTGGTGACTGTGCAGGCCATGGGAGATGTTCAACTTCACTTTCATGTTCATCAAACCAATCTTTCACCAGTCTTGCTGTGTGTATTGGTGCATTGTCATCCTGATACACGGCACCGCCTTCAGGATACAATGTTTGAACCATTGGATGCACACGGTCCTCAAGAATGGTTCGGTAGTCATTGGCAGTGACGTGCCCATCTAGCACAAGTATTGGGCCAAGGGAATGCCATGATATGGCAGCCCAAACCATCACTGATCCACCCCCTTGCGTCACTCTGGGCATGCAACAGTCTACATCCATTAACATTACTTTTCCTTCCCATAGAAAGGACTCCTGGATCAGTGCTTCTTTGTTCTCTTTGTGTCTCTGCTCTGTTCTCTCTAACCCCCAGTCGGTCGTGGCAGATGGCCGCTCACATTGAGCCTGGTTCTGCTGTTCTCCACTGTCGCTACATGCATGCTCAGTATGAGGGATTGCTTCAAAATCATCGCTAGTGACATACCACTGTCTCTACATGCTCATCCGGGAGGAGGGAATGCTGCAAGTCACTGACTGGATGCAATCTGCTGGGTTTCTTTAGACAGAAAAACTTTTTATCCAATTTGAATAAATAACTAACCCTGACTGCACTGTTCAATGGCTAGGACTAATTGGAATGTACAGTATGTACCTGACTTTTGTGAAGTGCCTTGAGACGACGTGTTTTGGCGCTATATAAATAAAACTGAATTGAACTGAAATGAAATTCACACCAAATGTCATCTGAGGACAAACAGGTCCATTTCCAGGAATCCAGGAATATATACCATTATCAAATCTATCCAATACGATCCAATGATAAAGATAAATACAAATTCAGTTACATAAATTCCAATTTATCTCTAGTAATATAATGCAATTCAAATCATAATGACAATCATAATAATAATCAGAGAAAACCCAGTCAATAATGTCAAGAAACTGACTTTGCAGCAATCGCTTAACCTGAGCAAGCACATGGTCAGTGGAAAGTAACCACTCCCTGTCAACATTAAGGAGTCGCCAGCAGAACCAGACTCAGTATGAGCAGCCATTCACTGCAGTCGACTAGGATTCCTCAAAGAGAAGAGGGAGAAGAGGGACCCGGATGACCAAAATATGACAAAGGGAGCCCATAGACAAGTTTTGGTTTGTTGAAAGAACCAGGTTTCTATCTCAGGAGGAGTAAGACATGTCACTGACCTAGCACCGTTCCATCAGGGTCCTTCTAAATCCCCATCAGAGGTGGATTGGAGACAGACCCTCCGGCTCCTCATAGCATGATACAGGAATAATACGAATCAATTGGGATGGTGTCAGTTGCTGAGACTAAAGAGTCCATCACCTCTGTCAGGATGAATGGCAGATTCAAGAAATTTTCTGAAAACATTTCTGCAGGTCCCCTCACAGGTGAGGCCCCCATTTTCCTTACAAACCCATTGGCTCCAACTTTGGGCCACTGGCATCTGTACACCCCATACATTAGTAACTGCCTGATGCCACACTGCACTCCTGATGCCTTCCTGTGCCCTATTAAGACGAATCTAGATGTGCAAGTCCAATTTAAAAATTAAACATTGTTGGACCTGTTTGTAGAGTGCCTTGAGATGACATCTGTTCCAATTCGATGCTATACAAAAAACTGAATTGACTTCAGACTGGGTCTTTATTTCAGTTTGTTTAACTAGTTTTGGCAGTATAAAAGTACTAGAAGAGTGTGAACAAGCCTGTAAAACAGTAAAAACAGGCCAAACCCTAAACCCCTATTCTGCATTATCAATTCAATTCTTTCTGTACTGATGACTGATTTTTTTTTCACAATATTACTGGGAAAGCATTCCCAGAAACAGGTACATTCATACAAAAACATTCTGAGTTGTTGTTTAATATTTTAATGAAAAGAAAAAAAACCCATCTGAAACCAGCAGACATCATAAGTCACCTCTTGAGTTTCATTTCTCTGCTTTTCCTTTAAGACTTCTTCTAAAATTTCATTTTTAGTGCCAGTGATGATGTGAAACAGAAAGTATTAGCCAGTGAAAATAATGCTGCTCCTTTCCTTTCTCTGACAACTGGTAGGAAAGCCACCAGGAACAGTATGAAACGATTGCCGTGACAACTCTCATTTACATTTAAAACAGGAAAATGGCAGAGAAGGCTACTCAGGAGACAAATACATGGGAAGGAGTATGTTAAGGTGTGAAATCTGAACAAAAATAGTAAGCTTTTTCTTTTTCCCTGCTTTGGCGGTGTTCATTGCTCTGTTTTGTAAGACTAATCTCTCGTGACAAACGCACCAAAACAAGATCATATCATAAAAATATTTCTTTCACCTCTATTTGTACATAACAGCTTATTAAAGGACCGGATGGATGGATGACAATCAGACAAATGAATGGATGGATTTAAGACTAAAAATAGTTTTTCATAGATTACATTCTTCCAGACATGGGAAATACTAAAACTCCAGACTTTTCCATAAAGTGTGGGATACCTAGATGGACAAAGTCTATGCAGCTGTTGTGTCAATGTTTTTCTTCCAGTAATCAAAAGGGCAGAAACCTTCGGTAAAAATGTTTTTGTAGGAGGAAAAGAAGTGCAACAGCATCTCACTTGGCATAAGTACATGACAAGTACTTTCATGTTCTGTACTGCTGGCTGAACAGAGAAAGAAAAGGAAACGAAAATCTGAGTTCTGAGGGGACTCTTCTCTTAATGATTCCTCACAATTGCAGTCCTCTTACTGGCAGCGCTCCCAGATTCTGAGCAGCGCGTTTCCCATCAGATGTGGCCCTGCGGCGACCGCACTCCACAGAGTCGTGGAGGTCAGCTCTGGCGAGCATTGAGTGAAGAGTAGACAATCCATGCCAGGGATGGATGCAGAGATTGACCAGGGAGAGAGCCTTGAGGTGACCCATCTCTCCACTCACTGAAGGACTCATAAAAAACACGATTATTGGAAACTTGGCGGAACAACTGCAACGTGTTTTACAGAGAATCATTTCTGTCTGATTTATTAGTAGAGATTCTAGACATTCTAAAGATGAACAAGATGATAATTTGGGTGTTTGTTGCTGCAGGATGATTTTATTGAACCCCAATACTTAGTTTTTAAGCTTCTTGGTGTATAAGGGTTAAGATGACACCTAATTGCTTAAAAGTTTTTATAGAACTTGTTTTTGTTTTAATTAGATTAAGTTTTGTTTTTTCCTTTTACACCTGAATCTTTTATTTTAAGTATTAAAACTCGCTTCTGCTCCTTGCTGGCATGGTTTCTTGAGGGAATTGTTTGAAAAAGTAGCTGTTTTATCATCATAAAAGAAGAACATAATTAAAAGGCTAATGTTCAAATTAAATGTATCTAGCTGCTTTTAAAAAGCAGAATATTATTGGAACTTTGTTACACACCCATGTTTAAAAACCTTTAGAGGTGTTTTAATTTGGTATATGATTTGAAGTCAATTCTTGTCAGTTTTCACAGCCTGAACTTAATTTCATTTAGGATCTCTAACCAAATCAAGCCTTTTACACTTACACCAAACTCAGAAAGAAGTTGGAGCAAAGGCAGGTTAACCACCTATATCCTATTTCTTCACACTTTACACTTAATGTGTATTTTTACTAACATAAAAACATATCCATTGCGTAATTGTCGATGATTCTACTCATTCTGATGCACTGTACTTGCATCAGTTTTTGCAGAGTGGAGGTGTGGCCTCATGTTTGTGTTGTTCAAGTTCAGATTACCTTTTTGGAGGAGCAGCTGCTGACTTGTGTTGAGAGACAGTTTGTCAAGGTAGTTCAGAGATCAGTGGTGTCGGCATGACTGCTTCTCATACAGCACTGCCAGAGGCCATCCAACAGTGCTTTCTCTGCTACTGAGATTTCTTCAGACCCCATCCTCATTTTCTATGCATCATAACTACAGAGCCCAAAGGTTCTTAGCAGAATGTAGAGTAACACTTTTAGTAACATTTTACCAATTCTTCAGGATTTTATTTTAGTTTGCAGCATTCTCCAAAATCATTGAAACCCCAGTAAAATAAATTGTTGCCATGGAGACATGGTGACACCAAGATGCCAGTCCTTCAGTGAGCATTGGGGATTTTTTCACCTCCTTTCCCATCCTCGTTACTGAAAGGTATCCAGGGCCCCGTCCAGCCTTTTTAATCAAGGTAGATAAGGGCAAGCAACCATTTTACCTGACTTAAGGTTATAAAACAGCCACCATCTTTGAATGACATGTTCTCTTGACTTTCCCATATGTAGTTTGAATAACCTACATTTCAATCTGAAAAGACTCACAAAGAAAGTGATGACAATTAGAAAAGTTTTAATGATGAGAAATTACATTTCTTTGGCGCTCGGACCTGGGAGGAAGACATGAATGCTGAGAATGACATGAGCTAAGATGATCATTTGGAAGGCTTAGATTTAGAGATCTCTTCCCCCTGATCCGACAATGGTGGTGGATTGGCGGCCAGAGAGCGAGGAAGCCAGGAGTAGATGTGCAGGAAGATGGTGGAGGTGGGGTGGAGGAGGGATGAGCTCAGCTGACAAGCGAGGATAAACACAGCCGAAGGTCCTTTAAAAGCAAGACGTCAGAAGGTGGTTGGATGGAGAATCAGACGGACAGGATGCTGATGCGAAGGCCAGGAGACGCACAGAAGAGTCATTGGAAGGTGGAGACGGTGAAGGTGAGTCTTTCATTTTGAATTTTCTTCTAAGCGCCATTTGTCTCCACAGAGCATCAGAACCAAACACGTTGCAAACATATAACTTGCACTAGAATACCTAATAGTCTAATTGCGTCATTAAAAGCTGCTTCAAGCTCCAGTATCTATATTTTATAGGGATTCTTAGGAGAGAAGGACACAGGTGATTTTGTGTAAAAAAAATCAGACTTCAAACATCTTTATAGAGGGGGCAATATAGATCAAGAACTGAATGGCTTTATGATTCATAAGATATTCAAGCCAAAGTCGGTGTACATTAGACCATCTACCAATCTTCCTCTTACGGTAAGATATTTAAAATTTTAGGTAGGTTATGTATAATTTTTCAGTCTACTGTTGAAACTTTGGTAATATAATTCATGTCAACATTTTATAAATGTATTTAAGTTTGGTTTAGTTTGATGGCACAGACTCAGAAGACAGCTCTATGGAAGCAGATGCCCCATCAGCAATCACTGACCATAGCATAGCGAGTCAGATGAGTTACCATAGGAACACAAGGGCCAGAGGAAACCAGACTGCATTGATACAGGTTTCAAATTACCCTTGCTCTGGAAGGCCCAGGACTAACCAGCTGTCTGCAGCCCAACCAGAGAACACTGACAGCTTGACCACAGCTAACCAGTTTTCTTCAGCCCACGGAATGATGTCACCAGCTTTAAGAATGTTGAAGCAGTGAACCACACTCCATCTGACTCCCTTGACAACTATGCTACCTACCTTTCAATAATGACCTCTATGTCTGACCTTTCTTCTGATGAGGAAGAATTAAATCAGGCAATAATGACCAGTCTTCAGAGTCAGGTGTAAGTAACATTCTAACATCACATTGTTTCATAATTTAGAATTGAACATATTATTTGGTTAAAAATGTTAGTTTCTATTTTAGTATCAAAATAAAACCATTCAATTTCTGAGAGTTTGTGGACCTTTTGTTTAAAGTTTACAATGAAGAAAATAATCGTTTTAAAGTATTTCTTGGCATGTATTTTGCATGTTCTGAACTGAAACTTTCAGATATTTTCCTATGCTTGTGTTCAAAACTATAATAGAAATTGCAGGAAACTGAGAGCTTAAATATCTTTTAAATGCTGTGCGTATGAGTTTATGCTCATAACCTGCAATTCACTCTGTTTGGTCACATTATGCTATAATTTCATAATACTCCAAAGGAAGTACATCAAAAGCAGTAGGCACAAAAAAAAAAAAACCCACGAGCTTTCAGTTTTAAATTGTAATAGTAACAATCTATGGTCATCTAGGGATAACAAATTGTTGTTGTGCTCTTGCGTTATTCTGTTTCTCTCTCCCACACCTTCCCACACTATAGATCGAATTTAGTGTTATGCATATATATACAAACAAAACGAAAGGCATCAAACAAACTAATTTAAACTGGACCTGGGTTCTGTTTCCGCTAATAGTTTAAAGTATTAGTATTTCTTGTAAATTTATTGCAGCTTTGCACGGGGTTTTGGTGTGGATACAGTATTTTATAGGGCTGCACAAATGTATCTTTATCGCCATATCACTGTATGACATATGCATATCATGAAGAATTTATGGTTATAAGAAATTGTAAAAAAAAGAAAAAAGAAAATGTCAAGTGTAAATCGTATGTTTATCTGCCGTCTGTAAATTTCTTCTTCTTTTGATCTGATAAAGTGACCCATTAATGTTTGGTTACAATAAGTTAGGTTTTATTAAGTTAAAATGACTGCAGCCACAAATTGCATCACCGTTAGTAAGTGAGGTCTTTGAAAGCAATGACCATCACAGGACATTTCTGTTTCGGAAAAACATGTAAGGGGAAGGGAATTTTCCTAGTTGATAATGTTCATAAAACTAACCCAAATCCTTTGCTTATTACCCAAATCTTAGAATGCTGGCTGTCAAAGTCCATCAAACGTGCATTAGAAAGCATAAGTATTTATGCTAAATACTCATTACATACATGCTTATTTAATGAAGGTGTAACAGTAAACTAGTTTGGTTCAATAAAACAGCTAAATCAAACAAATGTCAAACAACAGACTCTTCCCACTTATTTTACAGTTATTTTTATTAGTAAGGAGGCTCTGAGGTAAAAGGCTTTGCACAGCAAGACAAGATTTGCCTGCAGGTTAGGCTGAACATTTACTCAGTTTTAACTTAACTGTGTCCCACAGGCCCCATTTCAAGCCTAAAACTGAAAGGTACCCCCCTTATTTGAAAAAAAAAAGTTTTTTTTCAAATTAATTTGTCAAACTCATGGATAATAAAGGTGATATAGAGCTGAATAACTTCTTCCACAGTAAAATAGGAAATACAGCTCATATTTTATAGGGCTGCACAAATGTATGTTTATCGCCGTATCACTGTATGACATATGCATATCATGAAGAACTCCCTGGACTGCCATAACTGTTGGCAAATAAAGTACCACACTTTCAGGCTTTCTATGTCATGAACACAAAGCAGACAGAAATTAACACTAATTACGTATTTATCGTAAGTCATATCATTATTGCTACTTTCACCCATATTATCGCATGCTGGATGTTTTCCTATTATGTGACCCAAGTATTTTACATTACCTTTTACATGTAATTTTTTTAGAGAAGCTAGGAATTTGTTTCAATAAAATTACAGATGATATTTCAATCCATACTGGTAGAAGGGTCCTGCAAAATAGCTAAATTATTGTAATTGAAATCACAGATGCGCGGTCTGGTCTATAAAGCTACTTTTTGGATTATTTTTTTATTCTTTTTGAGGCCTCTGCTGAACTATCTGAGAGAAGCTTCATTCTTTAGACCAAACAGCATATAAGCTACAGTGTTTAGTATTGAACTTCTGCAAAGACAGGATGCCAGTAAAGGCACGTCTACTGTCATTTATGAGAACGTAAATTGAAAAATGAAATTGTGGGCAGGGGTAATCCTTTATACTTCTGAGGATTATAGTTGGCTTAATGTGAAATTAACACACAGCTACACTTTTGTCTCCAGCCGTCTGTCTCCATTGTGTGGGACACCAATCATCAGGAGAGTAACTGTAAAATGTATATGCAGCAACTTGTTTTGGACAGATTTTAAAATGGATTTATGTGCTTTGTTTTTTTTCCTTCATTGTTTTACTAAATGTAGCCAACTGTTTATTTTTAGGTGTTTTTGTAAATCACTAAAAGACAAAAATTACAGTACAGGATAAAGTACAGTGCTGTGAAAAAGTATTCAGATCAAATAAAAAACAGTGAATTATTTGATCTATTAAAGATAATAGGAGGGTTTTCAAGCCTGAACAACATGTTTAGGGTTTGGGTACAGGCTTCTTCTAGCCCACTCCAAGACCTTCATTTGTTAGGTAATTTGGAGGTGGACTTTCTGGGGTGCTTTGGATCACTGTCGTGCTGCATAACCCAAGTGTGTTTGAGATTAAGCTTGTGAACAGATGACATGGTCCTTTGGGATTTTCTGGAAAACTCTTTAATTGAGGCCATTTTCATCAGTCTCTGCTGCTGGAATGATTTTGGTAGTGGGACCACTGCTGGAAAGGTTTAATGCTGTTCAATGCTCATTTGTGATTATGGCCTTCACTGTGGTTCACTGGAGTTTTGCAGCCAAATCTTTTTTTTTACAGAACTTTAAAGCCTCTTATTACACTTTCAGCTGAGATCTATTGGACTCTTCAGTACTTAATCAACACTCCATGAAGTGGATTTACATAAATAAAAGATATAAGGTAAGCAGAACAAATATGTGAGGATTATTGTAGGACCTGTTTAAACAGATTGTGTGAAAGTGCAGATCTGGGAAGGTTTATTGGAAACTATTTGCAGTATTGTATCTCCCCAAAATCAATGTTTCCGTTTGCTTTTCTGTTCAAAGAGTACAAACAAAATGGGAGTTGTTCCACTAGGTGCACAGGCCAAGGGTTGTTCTTTCTTTAATATGCAAGCATGTGTAAGAGGGAATATTGTATCATTTATCACTTGCCTTTATGCTTCTACTGTACTTTAAAGTTTAGCATTAACATTTGCCTCATCTGATGCCTCCTTCCCCTGCATTAAAGGACATATTGATCAGTTTTTGGAATGATACTGCTCCACTGCCGTGTTTTAAATGATGTCAACCTCTTTCCACACCAACACTTAAGTGCATTGAAGGTCTTCACACCTAAAACTCATCACATTATGCCTCACACTGATGCACCCTGGAACAGAGAACATGTGCTGGAGAGAAGCAAACGATTGCAGGAGCAAACGATAAACGAGGTCTTCATTATTCTGTAGGCTCCTATGAAAATGTTGCAGTGGACGCTGTGTGAGGTAGTACTACGCTAAATGAAGCAGGGAGAGATACTGCGTATATGATGAGGTGTGGAAGTGCTGGGGAATATTACGCTGCCACCATGTGAACCTTTAGTCACCTCTGTCACAAATCACAACTGCATGATAATTTAGTTGTGACATATAATATGGTTTAGGTTCAACTGGTGACACATCACATACAGGTGTAAGCTCGATACTGCACACAATTGAAGATCTGCACACAAGGACGTTACACCTGAAGGGTACATTTACTCCTAGATGCTCCTGCAGCCATTCCAGCCCTTGTTCTGCTTCAAAGCTGCTTGGATTTCTTTTGGAAACATTCAATAAACGTTTTGTTACTAAAACTGGCCCTTAAAGGGACAGTTCCAAACCTTTAGCATTGAACTGGGTTTTAAATCACACTATAGAGTCATTTACAGAACCTTAACTTTTGAATTTTTATCGTGTTAAAACCACAAACTTTAATTTATTATATTCAGATTTCTTGAAGGAACAGCACAATGTATTTAAGAATTATAAAACTGAATATAAAAGTATTCATGGATTTAGATTTTTTTTTTACAATTAAAAATCTGAGTGTGGTATTTATGAATAGGTTTTCATCTTAACCCTTCTGTTTTAACTCTATGTGTTTATTAAGGGTCATTATCTGGCTGGAAGGTGAACCTCTACTTCAGTCTCACATCTTTTGCAGCCTCTAAAGAATTTTCCCCCAGCATTGCCCCATATTTAGCTGCATCATTTTCCCTGTCCTTGTCAAATAAAAGCATCCCCACAACATGATGCTGCCAACACCAGTGGACATGTGTTCTGAAAACACAACTATTACGGAGCTGTGTGGTGTGTTCCATGTGGACTGTTTACCATTTAGGTGACTTCTTGAAGCAAATTTGTAGCAGGGGATTTTATTTAGATGTATCAGATTTAAAACGAGGTTTCCTTTTCATTTACCTCACAATGAGGCACATTATACATTGAAATTTATGGTTATAAGAAATTGTAAAAAAAAGAAAAAAGAAAATGTCAAGTGTAAATCGTATGTTTATCTGCCGTCTGTAAATTTCTTCTTCTTCTGATCTGATAAAGTGACCAATTAATGTTTGGTTACAATAGGTTAGGTTTTATTAAGTTAAAATGACTGCAGCCACAAATTGCATCGCCGTTAGTATGTGAGGTCTTTGAAAGCAATGACCATCACAGGACATTTCTGTTTTAGAAAAACATGTAAGGGGAAGGGAATTTTCCTAGTTGATAATGTTCATAAAACTAACCCAAATCCTTTGCTTATTACCCAAATCTTAGAATGCTGGCTGTCAAATCCATCAAACGTGCATTAGAAAGCATCAGTATTTATGCTAAATACTCATTACATACATGCTTATTTAATGAAGGTGTAACAGTAAACTAGTTTGGTTCAATAAAACAGCTAAATCAAACAAATGTCAAACAACAGACTCTTCCCACTTATTTTACAGTTATTTTTATTAGTAAGGAGGCTCTGAGGTAAAAGGCTTTGCACATACAGACAAGATTTGCCTGCAGGTTAGGCTGAACATTTACTCAGTTTTAACTTAACTGTGTCCCACAGGCCCCATTTCAAGCCTAAAACTGAAAGGTACTCCCCTTATTTGAAAAACAAAACAAGGGTTTTTTTAAATTAATTTGTCAAACTCATGGATAATAAAGGTGATATAGAGCTGAATAATGTCTTCCACAGTAAAATAGGAAATACAGCTCAGATGACAGATGGTGGGTACAGAGCCTTTGTTGGCCAAATACTCCAATTTGCACGTATTAAATGGCCAAATAACCTTAGAACTCGCTTCAGTTTGACCACATCCTGGAGGTTTTTTCTCACTTTGAATTGGCTATAAAACACAAACATAATGCAACACGGTGCATGAAGAGGCAGACAGGGAGCAGCCGGACTTTTCCATCTGACTTGATGCTAACCTGCATGACACTTTCCAACTCTATATTATTGTTTGCACCTAACATTTGATTCAGGGTGCTGCATCTGCCTACTGGTTCTAGTGCAATGAAGGAATATGTCCATTAGGAATGCTGTTTTAGTATAAAGTGCACCTAGTTACTGTTCACACATATTTATAATTTATCAGACCATTTAATTCCATAAATAATTGTTAGGAGAAGTTATGTCTGTTAAAGAAGGTTTGATGGTACCTAAATAAATAAAAACACCAATAGGGATCTTTTCTGGATGACAAATATTCTTTATGTTCTTGCATGAACTGGATTTTACCGCTTGCACCCTGACTTTATGAATAATGTGCTGCGCTGTTGACACAAACACTCAAAACAATACTTAAAATGTAAAGATTTTAAAAGGGGCCCGTCTAACCTGAGGGAGCAGCAGGTGATTTACTTTTTACTGTGCCACTGGCTGCCTCTGAGAAAAACAACATTCACACAGTATGCTCTGCTGGCAGACTGTGACAGGCTGCAGGCTATTTGGAGGGGAGATGGAAGAGAAATGTGCTTTTATTTTCTGTGATTTTCAGCGTGTTGGAATAAATCATGGTGAACTTAAAGGTTTAAACTGTTCATTTATTACAGCGAAGCAACAACTGGTCAAGTGGTGGTAGGACTTTATTTTTAATTATATAAAAGTAAAATCTAGTCTGACTGAACTGTATCAAGCCTAATAACTTCTTTCCAGAACCTACTTGCAAGGGGGTGTGACAGCTTCGGAAAAGTCATTTTAAAGTACACCCATACAGTGACAAAAACATACATTTTCCCCTTTATAGTGGACTTTGGCTTTCACTGTGTAACACGTGGAAATGTTAAGCTGATGGGCAAGATATCTCTGCAAAAGCAAGATACTGATCAAACAGATAAGCTGGTGTTTGGTGTGAGATATTTACTGCGTTAGCTATTCCCTCAGCTAGCTGCTGTCCATCCTCGACACCATATCTTGCAGGCACTGTATTTTCTTATGGATTTTTCCTCACATCTGTAGTCTTCATGAAATTTTAGATTTCACTTTTCAACCACAAAAACTGCTCCTCCAAGGCCCCTTAAAATAACAATGACAGACCTCTTAGATAAGCCTAAACACCATGCCAATGACAAGCTAAATCTCATCAATGTAAAAAAAACAAAACAAAACAAAACACAGAAACATAAGAAAAACATAGAAAATCATTTCATGAATTTAGAAAGCCAGAAATAGCTTTTTTACATAATCTGTAGTTAGTTCAACTAGTGAATAATCTCCGACTGCAGAATGACTGCATGCTGGAGAGCTCAAACAGGAAGGCAGATTCAGCCACGATAGTTTAAAGCAAATTAATGTTTTGTAGCATTTATAGATACTGAGTTAAAATAATGTGGTTTATGAAAAAAATAGGGTTGAAGTTTTCTTATTGGCTGGCCTGCACAAGATCCCCTCAAAATGAACATTAGTTGTTAGGACTCAAACTGTTGATGCTGAAACCCTTTCTTCAAACTCCTGAGACAGCAGTTAACCTTTTGATAAAAGGCAGCATTTTTTTAACTTAAATAATATTTTAAATATTTCCTGTTTTTATTCACTAAGCTTTTTTTCCCCCTGTAAATGTTTTGCTCTATTAGTGTTAACCTTTTAGTTGTTTTGTGTTATTTGAATAAATACATTATTAAGAAATAGTCCTCAGAGTAATTTGTAATAAAAATAATCCTTGAATAAATGTAATTAATATTAATCAAAGAATAAATTGTAATTCAGTATTCAGAATTTTGTCAGTGTTTTAAAATGTATGACCAAAATATTGCTTGGGAAATAAAGGATTTGTCGATTATCGTAATGAATATTGATTAATTTATATAAATTAAAAGTTCCTGCTCAACTTTCAACAAACTGAAACATTTTCTATAACTGATTTTATCGAATTTCTTTCAAAGAAAGGAAATTTGTAGGCTGTTAACAAGCAGGAATTCTGGTTTATTTTAGCACCCAGAAACAGGAGTGCTGAATGAATGACCTTAGTGAGATGCTTTCCTGACACCCTGATACCTGAATTGGGACAACATTTCAAAACATGGGACAGAATTTCAATGCAGAGATAAATAATTAGCACCTAAAACATCTCTCCTATTGTCTGCAAGAGGCTCTTCTTGCTTTTGTTGTCGTCTTTATTTTTTATTAATCATGCATCCTTTCATTGGAGCAGAAATGTGCTCATGTGAGTTTCCGGCTGGAAGAGATGGTGTGGGTGGGCGGCAGCGGCTGACTACAAATGACAGCGAACACAATGCACAGTCTAATTTGTCACAGGCGTAATGAACGCATCTCTGCTATACTCCCTTAACAGCATAGAGAGGACTGAACGCTTGCATAACCACACCAATGTTAATGTGCATTCCCTCCTGCAAACCAACACTTAAAGAGGCAGGACATGTACTGAGCATGACATTCCGTATTAGTCCAATGCCTTTGAAAATTACACACAGAAACAGCATGACATGAAAATGCAAGAGCCGATTTACAAGCTATAATTTAAAGTACATTTCTCCTAACAAAAATGAACGTTTAGACCCATTTCTCAATGATACGACCAATGAGAGGAGCACAGACTTGGTGTTAATAAGGGATTAGTTCTGAAAGATGGTACTATCAGCACAATAATTAATGATTGCCACCTTGACCCAGATTATAGGTCCACTTTAAGTAAAAACTATTTGACCAGCAAATCTCTTCCCTTATAGCATCTTGATTAAAAAGCATTAAATCAGCCCTCCATAGTAATATATAAATACTGACCAGCAACATATTTCTTTTCTGAATACTGAGCATTTTTTAGGTTCTTTTATCATTGAAGTGTAAAACATTGTGAAACAATAATACATTTATTTTGTTATGTTGACAGGTCAGGGGCTGCATCCTTAGAAGGACCCGAGCAGGGAAAACAGACTTCAGAGCACAGTTTTGATCTATAGAAAGAGCAAGTTAGCACATGTGGAAAAAAAGGCAAACAACAGGAGAAAATATCTGTGCAAGAAGAATTAAACTTGAGTTTTGAAACAAAGATTTGAGGGAAAACAATGCATTTAAAAGAAAGTAGAAGTTATGAGTGCAAGCATAACACGTTTTAAAGACAAAGATTTAAAATCCTTGTCTTAAATAAAAAAGCTATTCATATTTGGCATTTTAATTCCCCCAAATATGTGAGTCTGATTCTTTTTGCACAGAAACCCGGGCAGATGTGTAACACGTCCCAATAAAAAAAAAAAATCCAGCTAACATGACTTACCCCGTGATGCGTGGCAGAGTGTTAGTAGAGAAGAAGGCGACAGGTGGCTTGTCTCCCTCTATGACCCAAACTGTGTACTGTCCACTTTTTTTGGGGTGGAAAAACACAGCCATGTCCAGACTGCATGGCCCTTCACCCCCCCGCAGCCAGGGGCTCAGCACCCAAGGGCCTCCAAAGGCTGAACTGTTAACCCAGAAGAACTGACCTGGGAGAAATTGAAAAATAAAGTGACTCAGGATGAAAACGTGTTTAAAGAACAACAGTCTTACTGAGAAAACAGAACAAAGCTTGAAGACACAGATCTGTATTTCCTAAAACATAAAGCAGTAAAGAATTTAGATGGAGTATAGTATGACATAGTTTTAAGGAACTTAGTCAAAGTAGCTCTTGATGAAAATGCATGAAATAAAGTCTGTATCCTGTGCTCTGATGGAAAATAAAAAGGAATATGTTGCAGGTGAACAATCAAAGCAAATTTTCTTTAAAGCTTTGATGCAAATTTCATCTCACTTTGAAAACTATAGTGCTCAATCACACAGGACGCTGATCAGATACAGAAAGGTTCATGTCTGTGGAAGCACAAAATGTTTCAAGTTAAAAGGAAGAAAATGTCATTTTAATATGCTCTGCTGGGTATTTTTGATGAGGGGAATTCTAAAACATGCAAAACAGAAAAGTAAAACCTATTTGTATGAATCACAGGAGTTGTTCACGATGATACAGTAGTTCATCTCTGTATGTGTATGAAGGTCGTGAGTGGCTCTCACTGCTGCCGAGATAAAGCTGAATTGTTCTCTCCAACAGGGGGTTGATGCACTTCTTCTGTTTTTATATTGGTTCCATTTTCAGACTGCGTGACTGCACTTTGGTCTCTGGATAATGGAAATATGAGCTTCCAGAGGGTCAGATAGTATTAAAGTATACATCTCTTACTGTAATACGGACCTTTGCCATTAGATGAAGTTTGCATGTTGGTACTTATAAGATTAAATAAATACACAAAATAGCCTGCAATGAGTATCAATGGTATAGCTTCAATACTTTTGAGCACAGCTCACCTCATCCGGAAGACAAGTATTGACACATTTTTGTATAGCTATTTCACAAGATGAATAAATATAACTATAAACTAAGGGTCAAATGGTAAGATAATATTTTTCTTTGTACCACAAATTAAGTTCTGCATTCAAAAGAACCGTTTCAAAACAAAATTTGGGATTATTGGTTCTGTTTTAAAATCTGTTACTTTCTGGCTGATATTTTTCAGGATAAATTGTTAATGTCAGAAATGGCTGTTTGGTCTTGCGGGTTTATTGGTCATGTGGGTTTCCTCATTTTATGCACTTCCTTTAGGACACTCTTCAAGAAGCTATAGAAATTTCTTAGAAATGTCTTATTTTTATGCCAATGGCATTAAGATTTAAATATTAGCCTATAAACCCTGGCACATTTACCCTGGCTGCTAGCTTCACTATATGATATGCCTGAAATGCCAAGATAGGATATGAGAAAAAATACATAGAATTATCAGACTATAAGCCAAGACACACTTTTCAAACTCCAGTACTTTCTGTCATTAATTCTAAGAACTTCTCAATTAGTTCTGCATTCAATTCAGGTGGCATGGATTCAATTTATGCTAAAATGATTCTGCAAAGGGGACTACTGGGAACACTGGTTGTTTTTACAATGTGTTACATTGTATTGTGACAGATCTTTCAGTGTAATGTTAATTAGGTCATGTTGGAAGCAATGTCTTGTAGAGTACCTCAAGGTTATATTGTGAAAGGGCTGAGCTTTTGATATGTTGATGTTAGAACATTCTTTTTAGCTGCAGATGCATCCTTTGTTACAAATACAGTACAATAAATACATACTTTACAATAAAGGCATCCTGTGCTATTGTATTAAGCAATCAAAATGTCTATATTTGGAAAAAACAATTGAATTATTTGTTTACTCACATTTTTCTTTCATTTATTTCTAAGCTGAAGTACTTAAATGAAAAATCTGCAGAATGGGTCAATTGTTTATCCAATTACTCGATTATTGATCAGAATAATTGAAAGAATGCTTGATTTCTAAAATAATCGTTGGCTGGAGCCCTAACTTTTTGTGTCAAAGCATTGAGGAAAATCTATATTTTTGGTGGGAAATAAATAACTTAACAAGAGTGTATTTTAAACCTCCCGACATAGCACCAAACGTAAGGAGTGCTAAAAATAAATCCACATACCAGCTGACCTTGGTTAGGCTCTTAGGTTATGGTATTTTGCTGCAGGTCATCTCTTTCCCTTCTGACTCTGCCTGATTTAATCCACTGTTTTAATGGAGTCCACTGGAGCTAAGAAAAACAAAATCTACAAAAAAATGTTTTACTGCAGAGTACTGGCGCAACTTATCCAAGGACTCGAGCAACTTGCAAGATTCTGCTTTTTCACAAATGATGCTTCATGGATACATTGATGGAACAAACTCAATTAAGCAGGTCATGACTGAATCCATGACAAACAATGGATAAGCCTAGGTTTTCTGGAAAGCCATTTTGGACACAATATGTGTGGCTTCTAGCACCACCTTGCTTTAAAAATTCCACCTCGATTTATTTAGTGCCACTACATACTTAAACAATCTAAATTTAAGACGTTTAATGAGTGGGGCGCTGGAATAATAAAGAAAAAATAATAATCAAGTCTTAACTAAGCACCAGTTGGCATACAACTCATAGTCCCTCAGATTTTGACAGCAGTAATTCTAAACAACCCTCATCTGATGAGCAAAAAGCTACAATTACAGCTCTAAAAGCTTTAGTTCTTTAAAAAATATCATTATTGTTTTTCACTCATTTTAGAAAGTGAACCTCAGATATAGTCCTTACACGTAGTGAGATATTTCTAGCCTTTACCACCTGTAATTTTGATGATTATGAATTAGAGATAATGAAAACTTTTGTGTGAGGAAACAGAGTGGTAGGAAAAGGTAAACAGCAGCCTTGAGAGGACTGTCGAGCAAAATCCATTTAAGAATTTGGGGAGCTCCACAAGGAGTCGACTGAGGCTGGAGTTAAGAACCGCAACGCACAAACAAATCCTGCACATGGCTACAGAGTCCTTCTGTCGAGCCACTCCTGAACCAAAGACAACATCAGAAGTGTCTTACCTGGGCTAAGGGAAAAAAGAACTGGACTGTTGCTCAGTGGTCCAAATTCCTCTTTTTAGATAAAATTTTTCATTTTATTTGAAAATCAAGATCCCAGAGTCTGGAGGAAAAGTGGAGATGCACAGAATTCATGTTGTTTAAAGTCCAGGTGACGTTTCCACAGTCAGTGATGGTTTGGGGTGCTACAGTGAGGAAAATAAGTATTTGAACACCTTGCGACTTTGCAAGTTCTCCCACTTAGAAATCATGGAGGGGTCTGAAATTTTCATCTTAGGTGCATGTCCACTGTGAGAGACAATCTAAAAAAAAATCCGAAATCACAATGTATGATTTTTTAAATAATTTGTGTGTTACTGCTGCAAATAAGTATTTGAACACCTGTGAAAATCAGTGTTAATATTTGGTACAGTACCCTTTGTTTGCAATTACAGAGGTCAAACATTTCCTGTAGTTTTTCACCAGGTTTGCACAAACTGCAGCAGGGATTTTGGCCCATTCCTCCACATAGATCTTCTCCAGATCAGCCAGGTTTCTGGGCTGCCGCTGAGAAAAACAGGGTTTGAGCTCCCTCCAAAGATTTTCTATAGGGTTTAGGTCTGGAGACTGGCTAGGCCACTCCAGAACCTTGATGTGCTTCTTATGGAGCCACTCCTTGGTTATCCTGGCTGTGTGCTTCGGGTCATTGTCATGTTGGAAGACCCAGCCACGACCCATCTTCAATGCTCTAACTGAGGGAAGGAGGTTGTTCCCCAAAATCTCGCAATACATGGCCCTGGTCATCCTCTCCTTAATAGAGTGCAGTCATCCTGTCCAATGTGCAGAAAAACACCCCCAAAGCATGATGCTTCCACCCCCATGCTTCACAGTAGGGATGGTGTTTTTGGGATGGTACTCATCATTCTTCGTCCTCCAAACACGGCGAGTGGATTTAAGACCAAAAAGTTCTATTTTGGTCTTATCTTACCACAGAACTTTCTCCCTTGACTCCTCTGGATCATCCAAATGGTCATGGGCAAACTTAAGACGGGGCTGGGCGTGTGCTGATTTAAGCAGGGGAACCTTCTGTGCCATGCATGACTTTAAACTATGACGTCTTAGTGTATTACCCACAGTAACCTTGCAAACAGTGGTGCCAGCTCTCTTCAGGTCATTGACCAGGTCCTCATGTGTAGTTCTGGGCTGATTCCTCACCTTTCTTAGGATCATTGATACGCCACGAGGTGAGATCTTGCATAGAGCCCCAGACTGAGGGAGATTGACAGTCATGTTCAGCTTCTTCCATTTTCTAATAATAGTTGATCTTTTTTCACCTAGGTGCTTGGCAATTGCTCCGTAGCCCTTTCCAGCCTTGTGGAGGTCTACAATTTTGTCTCTGATGTCTTTGGACAGCTATTTGGTCTTAGCCATGTTAGTAGTTAGAGTCTTACTGATTGTGTGGGGTGGACAGGTGTCGTTATGCAGCTAACGATGTCAAACAGGTGCTTCTAATTTAGAATAATAAGTGGAGTGGAGGTGGACTTTTTAGAGGTGGACTAACAGGTCTTTGAGAGCCAGAATTTTTGCTGATTGGCAGGTGTTCAAATACTTATTTGCAGTAGTAACACACAAATAAATTATAAAAAAATCATACATTGTGATTTCTGGATTTTGTTTTAGATTATGTCTCTCACAGTGGACATGCACCTAAGATGAAAATTTCAGACCCCTGCATGATTTCTAAGTGGGAGAACTTGCAAAGTCGCAAGGTGTTCAAATACTTATTTTCCTGACTGTATGTCATCTGCTGGTGTCTGCCCACTGTGTTTTTTGAAGTCCACAGTCAATCCTGCCATCTACCAGGAATCACTTCACTACCAAAAGATCACTTCATGCTTCCTTCTCCTGACAAGTTTTATAAAGATTCTGATTTTAGGTACCAGCAGGATTTGGCTCCTGCCCACACTGCAGGGGCCAAGGGCACATTCATTACCATGGTGTTACTGTGCTGGATTGGCTAGCAAACTGGCCCGAACCCCATGGAGAGGTATGGAGTATTGTCAAGAGGAAGAAGAGTGACACTGGACCAAACCATCCAGCTGAGCTGAAGGTCGCTAACAAAGCATTCTTGGCACTCATTACATCTTAGCAGAACCACTGGCTGATCGACTCCATGCTACGCTGCACTGATGCAGTGGTTCATGCAAAAGCTCAAAGGCCCAACCAAGTATTGAGGGCACAGAAATAAACATACATTTCAGAAACCTGATATTTCTGTTTAAAATATCCTTCTTTATTGATCTAATGAAATATTCTAACTTCCTGACACAATGAGTTTTGGGTTTCAATTATCTGTAAGGCATAATCATCATATTTACAAAAAAATGAAGACTTGAAATATATTACTCTATGTGTAATGAATATTTATGAGTTTCACTTTCTGAAATGAGTGACAAAAAATATTGAACTATTTCACAATATTCTACTTTTTTTAGATGTGCCTTTACAGTAAGACCTTCCAAATTGAACATTCATATGGGGAATTATTGCAAAGACAGTGACTCAATGAAAATGGCTTGGGTTCCTTAAAGAGAAAACATTTTACTGATTGGCATAATAAACTGAATTTGACTGTCTTGTATTATTACCAAGATCAAGTGGAAATATATTTAACTGACTTTCAATCTGTCCGATTGGAACAAACTGGCTACAAATTTCTATATATGAATTGGATCTGTTTGTTTTGAAAAATGTTTTGTGACGAAAACCATTCAATCAACAAAACTTGATCCAATGATAAAATCCTTTTTGTTCTGACCACAATCAACAGCTCCAAAGTTCCTCTCACCTGGTTTCTAAAATAATATTTGATCACTTGAAAACATGTGAACTACAAACAAACTGAGAACCTCAATCGATAGGCACTAACCAGCCCTGGTCAGTAATTACACATCATATCAATGTGCTAACAGGCTGCACTAACAATAACACCCTTACTGAGCAAAGAATAATCAAAGTATGTATTTTAGCATCAGTGTGGCATGAATTATGCATGCACCTCTATGAACATGTGGGCCAATATCGATATTAATATTGCTGTTATGGCCAATAACCAATATTTACCAATAATAAATTTCCCTACCCTTCAACATTGTGAAAAACAACCACACAGCTGACATTGGTTCTCTGCTTCACTACCTAATGCCCAAAAAAATGCCCCTTGGCCAACCCCCCACCCCCCCCCCCCCCCGAAACACAGACAAACAGCAACAAGATGGAAATAAACATCAGTTGTTAATATTAGCTCAGTTTTTTTTAATTGTACTGATACCAATATGTTTAAAAGACTAATGCAGAAATATTGTGCATCCCTACTAAAAATGAAAGCACAGAGATTTAAGAAGTTATTTAACTTTAAACTATATTTTCTACAGCATTTTGAGATGTGTCTGCAGTTCATCCGGGCTGCAAGAGAGTGAGAGACAGCGACGCTTTTAGCAGATAACAGAATCTAAACAGAGTACAATAAAGTTGCTGTGTTAAAATATTTGAGCTTTCAACTTCTGTCGTTGAACATGTTAGATTTAAAAATGTATGCAGCCTTTTGAACTTAAATGAACTTAGCCTTTTGACTTAACTGTATAAACTGCTGTTTATAGTAAAGCCAACCACGCTCTCAAACCCATGTGACTTCAACTCTACTCCCAGTATAAATAAAATTTATAAAATGTATTGCATGTTGATCAACAGCAAAATCTGAATTTGACATGCTGTTTGAAGCAAAAGACAGAATGTCATCATAAAAACAGAAGCATCAGAAGCCATCAGTGTATATTCTCAAATTTTTCTTAAAGTGTTGTTTCCACTTTTATTCTTGCCTGATAACCAGCATGTTTCTTTACTGTGAGTGGTTCTCAATAGCTTCAAAAATTTGGGGCCCTTAAATTGGAGTGCTCCACTTAAGCCTGATTTACAAGCTTCTAACAGAGAGTCGAGACAGGTTGGTGAATCCTACAGAACAGTGGTGCTGAAAGCATTTCTTCCACAGAAAGGCAAAGACCCATTAACTCCTGTGAAAAAAATGACAGGTGGGTGGGATTAAGGGCGCGGGGTCAACGGGGTGTAACCGGGTGTGGCCAAGGGCGTAACCGTGCATGCTTAACAGAGATAAGATATTATCAGAAACGGTATGGCATCAGCATCAATTAAAATAGATTAAATAATCAAATTAAATAATTACAATTAAAATAAATTAAAAAATTACAATTAAAATAAATTAAATAATTACAATTAAATAATTGAATTGGTGCTGTATGGCATCAGCACCAATTAAAATAGAGGGTGTGTGTGTTTACATGCAGACCTTTCCACTTCTGCATCAACTGACTGACTGACTGACTGACAGGCAATCTGCTCCAACCACCTGTAAAGAGCTGATCAAAAAAACTGATATCGTCTGTGTGTGTGTGTGTGTGTGTGTATGGTGCGTTGTCAATGAAAACACATTTCCGTCACACTAGCACTACCACCCGTACCGCCCAAAGCAGAAACATCAGGGTTTTCGACACCCTCAACAGCGTCACGTCAGGCAAAAAAAAAAAAAAAAGGTTCAAACTTGTTAAACTTGTTGAATTGAAAATTACCAGTACAGAAAAAAAAACATATGGTCGTGTACATATTTCAGGAAACAAGTTTCTGGACTTCACTTCAACCTGCTTCATAACGATCTCTCAGAACTACAATGCCATCTTCAAGCAAGTAAGTATGACATCTTTAGAAATCATTAAGTGAATGTGAATGTCTCTAATATTTGTTTTCTAACCCCGTTTTTTTTTTTTATATAATGTATAGTAGAATATAGATATATATAATGACTATATATATATATATATATACATATGTATGACATTGTTTCAGTATTAATTTTCTTAGACTCGACCCGGAAGATTTCGATGATTTTATCTGGACACAAAGGAAATATGGTGATAATGGTGTAATGCAACAACATTTGTATAGTTAACGAATAAATCAGCCTAACATTGAACAAATCTACTGATACAGATTTGATGACAGACGTTAAAACCTAATGACCACGTTGAACAGGGCACGCCCTGAATTGAGCTTCTCCCACAGAAACTCGAAATTGAGGAGAAGGCGTATATCCAAAACGGAACCACAGGACCACATCTGCACTTTGTTCTACCCCAAAGAAGAAAGAGAATCTGAGCGTTACATACGCCTCCTCATATTATTGTTATTTCATCTCAAAGCACACGGATAAAGTTGCCAACTCCTCGGGCAGCCGCCCACTAGTAGTAAGGTACCAAAAAACTTGTTTCTGTTGATGGTTGAATGTAGAATAATGAGAGACTTGTTTAAGCCACAAGATAAAAAACTGTTTACAGATTTACGGAGAACGTCAAGCAAAGCACTGACCAAACGGGAATAAACAATGGTCAACCATCAGCAGGGAACAGCAAGGTAAGAATACAAAATAACAATGATATATTATATATAGTTATAGCTATATATATAATTATATATATAGTGTATATATATGTTAAGGCAAGCATAGTTCAATAAAATCAATATCATGTATAAACCTATTTTAGAGATTCATCTTAAGATGCGGCCTGAACACCGGCCCCGAGACGGTTACTTTTCAAAGATCGAGACAACGCTTTCTACACAAGCGAGTCAGTCCACCCAACAAGAAGCGAAAATCTGGGGCTGGTTTCCGCACAGAACCGCCCTCCAAGTAAGTTAAAGTATTTCAAAAAATCAGTTATAAGCCTACAAGGTATTAAAGTTATTGGGGATCACTTCCCCCCATAAAAACTCGATATTTTTAAAAAACTATATTTTCGTTTTATTTATGAATGCTGTGCTGCTCAGCATAAGGTAATTTTATTTTATTTTGTTTCACAGGATATTTAACCCCAAAGCAAAAGAGAAAACGCCTCTCTGCGTGTACCTACCAGAGCAAAACCATTGTCAGTGGCCTAATGAACGGTATACGTTTCATTTTTACCTACTGAATTTATTTGGAATCCCATTTTTTTCAACTTTAATGTGTTTATTCAATATATTTCTTTTGTTGATTCACTCCTTGCAGAGGTAACGTTGATGTTGGTAAGGCAGATTGGGTCTAGAACCGCACATCTACGCAGGAAAGGAAGGCCTCTCAAGCTGCACGGGACCGTCGAAATAAAGCGTCATCATTGGCGCTTTTGACTGCATGTCAGGTCCTGATGCAGAAGCATTTCGGTGACGTCAAGGTGATTTTAAAGTGAACTGATCAGTGTGTTCATGTTTGCGTTTTTGTTTTGTTTATTTCTTATGCTCAAATAAATGGATAACCAAATCAGACTTGCCCTGGATGAAATAAGGAATTTAGTAGCTGAGCTTAAAAAAATCCCACTAGCTGCACATGTTTTAGACGAAGAAGCATCTCTTGTTAACAACCAGGGTGACTTTTTAAGCTTACTAGAGCAGGCTCTCGAAGATAAAAATAGGCCGTTTCCACCTGACCAAAATTTGAACTTACTAGAACAAGCTCTTGAGAATTTAAACAGACCACCGTCTAGCAGTCATGAAACCCCTTCAACATCGCACAGTGCAGCGCAGCATGGGGGTAATTCCAATCAGGAGGAAGCGGTCAGCTCTGATCAGATTGAACGTGAAAGTTTTAATAACATTGAAATAAGGAGACCTTTTACCATTCCACCTCCCTGTCCGGGTAACGTTCCAGATCTAGTGGCATTCTATACAAACATCATGCGTATTCTCATTGAATTAGCCAACACCGCAAGATCATTAACCAGACGTAACGATGTTGTACAGCTGGAATTAGTGGCTGAAAATTTCAATCGTCACGTCACTTTTACAGTTACAGATGATGGAAATATGATCCTGCCTGCTTTCGAGGAATTTTTGGACGACTTAGTACAATCCAATGCCGACCTACCTGTAGACAATAACTTGGAATTTGTTCTACAGGTTATTAACGACCCAGAAGGTGGTTCAAAGCGTAAGGCAACAGGGGCGTTATACAGTGAATTGATTAACAAGAAAATGCATCACCTGTATGTCGTAGATAATATTGGTAATCACTTATGCTTTGCTATCTGCCTTGCACACGTCTCTGACCCGAACCTTACTGATAATGATGCTTTAGAGCTGGGGCGGGGGTGGCAGCACCAGGCAGGCCTCAATGAACAAACAGCGGTTACTTTTAGTGACACTGGTAAATCTGAAAACATTCTGAAGAGAAAAATTGTAGTGTTTCACAGAACCACAGGCTCTACAGCTCTGTGTAAATTTGAAACCGGTTTCCCTGATCGTTCAAACCCTCTCTTTCTGTTGTTATTTCAAGGTCACTACTATGGAATAAAAAATCTCAAAGGGTTTATAGGTTCCAGACATGTCTGCGCATACTGTTACAGTGGCTATGAAAACGCACACACACATCATTGTGAAGGGTTTTGTCCAATGTGTCATACATATCAATGTGTGCAAGAAATTAACTGACCTGTCGTCTGTGCAGGTTGTCAAAGAATCTGTCGCAATTCTTCATGTTTTGCTGGACACAATGAACCCCACAACAGACCTAATTCTGACAGGCCTATGAGTGACTGTGAGTTGGTGAAACTGTGCAAGGTGTGTAAAAGAATATACCTTATTCCAATCAGTAAACCGGGTAAAGCACACGTGTGTCATGTAAAATGCTGTATTTGCGGTGAGAATATTCTTCCCGGTTTAGACGTTACATGCGATCAGCATCAGTGTTACATTCAGACATGCAATCCATTAAATCAGTTAGATGATAAACAGATTTTTTATGATTTTGAATGCTTCATCAATGAGAGCGGTGTGCACATCCCCTTACTGGTCTGTGCTAAAACGTTGAAAGGTGAGGAATGGCATGCTTATGGGTTAGACTGCACCTATAAATTTGTTTTCCACTTCAGGAGGCTGATATACAGAGGTTTCAGCTTAATAGCCCATAATGCTCGTGGATATGATAGTTACCTTATTCTCAGAGCTATGGTACGGTTAGGAATTGAACCTTATCTCATCATGCAGGGAAGTAAAGTTCTCTGTTTAACCGACCCTGATTACAGGTTAAAATACATTGATAGCCTGTCCTTCATTTGTATGAAGCTGAGTGCCATGCCGAAAGCGTTCGGTTTTACCGATCAAAGCAAGGGTTTTTTTCCCCCACCTATTCTCCTCTGAACAGCGCCTCCAGTATGTGGGGTCATATCCTGCTCCATCATGCTACGCAGTGGAACGCATGAGTCTTCAAGAACAACAGGCTTTTAACAGCTGGTACAGAGAAGCGAGCAAAGAGGCCTTTGACTTTAAGAAAGAAGCTATTCGTTATTGTAAAAATGACGTTGAAATTCTTTCTCAAGGCTGCTTAAAATTCAGAGACGAGTTCTTTAAGGAGACAAGTGTGGATCCGTTTAAATGTATCACGATAGCATCAGCGTGCATGAAGGTTTTTGTAACCAATTTCCTTCCTCCTAAAACCTTGTCAATCCCATCACCTCTGGACTATAAACGTAGCAACATAACGTTCTCCAGCGTGTCTATTCAGTGGCTGGATTGGATTGCATACAGCAGAAAAATAGACATTGAACATGGGTTAAACAAACGGGAAAAGAAAATCGGACCATATTCTGTGGATGGGTATGCCGAGATTAACGGTGTCAAAGTTGCGTTCGAATTTTACGGCTGTTTTTTCCACGGCTGTAAATTGTGTTATTCACCTCATGAAAAGTGTCCTTTGACAGGGGTAGCGTTTGAACAGTTTTATGCAGCCACTGTTGAGAGAAGCAAGGTGCTCCAAACTGTTTATAGCCTTCGTCTCGAGGTCATCTGGGAGCATGAGTGGACTGAAATGAAAAAAACCCACCCGGGGGTGATCAGCTTTCTTGAGAAATTTAACGCACCCGAACCATTATCACCCCGAGATGCTCTGTATGGTGGACGCACCTGTGCTATGAGGTTGAGATACACATCGGGGGCGGGTGAAACTGTGCATTATGCGGACTACACATCTTTGTATCCCTATGTAAACGCTAACTGCGTTTTCCCCCTTGGTGTTGTTTAAGAACCTGAGAGATAAACAACAGCTGAATATACTGGCCCGACAAATGTTTCCATCTCAAAAGGGGGTCTTCCTGGAATGTTTTGAAGATGCAACGAGAGACGCTCATGGATATTTAATCATCGATTTTACACCCACCTGCCCAGAACATTTCAGACTGAGAACAGGCATACTTCCTCACCAGTGGCCTGCTGTGTACGTGCCAAGAACAAAGTAAGTCATCATGTCTGCGCGTATAAAAAGGAACGTCCCATTATTCAGGGCTCTGTATCAAGCTACTCCTCAGAAACGTAAAGATATTCTCGTACACTGCTCTTCCGACTTTGTTCAGGCTCTGTGTGAAATTGCTCTGAATATTTTAAAAGGTAACATTAAGCTATCTCCTTCTGAACACCGGCAATTGAAGAAGCAGAGAAAAATCATCAGACTGTTGGCTGATAAAAGAACAGGTATCAAACGTAAACAGCTGGCTCTCAAAAGTCAAGGAGGTGGTTTTATTCTTCCCATCTTAACGGCCCTTGCTCCCTTGATCGGCGATCTTGTTGGCGGGTTATTTAGAAGACGATAATGTCTCTCAGAACATCGCAGAAGATGTTTCTCATTTCCCCTCATCAATTCAAGCGTCTGACCCAGTCAGACACGTCCATCAGACAGACAGCGGAGGAGAATTTGGATGCAGACATGAGAGCGATATTAAACGAACCCGGATTAACTTCTTATGAAAAAAATCAAGAAATATGATGCACTTTTGCAGAGGTATCTGACTCTACTTAAGCACGGTGTGAAAGAAGAACAGCGGGTGAGTTTTACGCTGCACCGTCACATCAGGCGAGGTTCCCGAGCAGGGGCAGTCCCAAGAAAAACAAGGCCCGGGGGCAGGACGAGGCCCCCGCTTCAGATCAGGTTGTTATGGATGTACTGAAAAGCCTACCGAAGCATAACCGTAAAAATGCCGAGTACATTTTGAATAAATTATCCGAAAGAAGTGAGAGTTGGACTTCGCGAGGTGAATTTGTATATAAAGGAAATGTTGTCAAGGGGTCGCATATGATTGACTTGTTGAAAAATCTCATGCTTTCGTTTAAAAAATATGGAGGACCCCTACCTTGAGGATGGTCTGACTTTCTACATATCTTGTCAGAGGTAAACATACCCATATCTTCAGTCATTAACCCTTATGCTCGTGATGAATATAGACGGTTCAAAACAGAGGGAGAGGGGCCATCTATTGAAAATGTTGAAGCACCTCCCAGCATTAAGCACGGAAGAACATGGAGAAGGAGGCAGATAATTCTTTTCTCCCCATGGTCAAGATTAGAGCAGGAAGATCCTAAAATACTGATCGGAAGCCAAAAAAAGTCTCTTCGTAAGACGACACAACCTCCCCGAGGATTACATTTTCACCATAAACTGTTATAAGAAAAAAAAAAAAAACATGTAGCCTATTTTCTTTTTATTCAATAAAATTCTTTATTGATTATAATTTTTTCAAGTCTAGCTTCGTTTCTCTACTTCACACACAGATAAATATTAAATCATAAGAAAAAACAAAAAAAAAAACAAATAAAACAAATAAATATGGCAATTTAAATTCCATAACAATCCGAAAACATTTTCAAAAGAGCATGTTCCGTGAGTATAAAATGTTTGAACTTGATTAATGACACATTTTCGATATTTCTTTACAAAGTTATATACCATTAAAAACATTCTTAGCCACCTCGGTGTATTTGAACCCAACACTTGCTGCAGCGTTAATCCGCATGCTCTATGACATAGATAAAAAATGCAATGGTGACCGCACACAGTGGACAGAGTGCTTTGAAGCTGATTATTATGATACAATATTTTTGAGGATCTGTCTTCTAAAAATGTTACGATACTTGACGGGTAGAACTCGAAATCTGGAGAGAATCCAATCTCTAAAATAGAGTCATAACAAGCGTAGATGATCAGCGTGGTTGTATGAGGCAGCGGGTTTCTGAAAAGCATTTCCAATCTTAAATTTCCGGTGGAAACTGGAGATAGAGCATCTGCGTCCTCTCCCGGGTTAAGATTAAATGCGAATAGAGAGTATCCTTAATTAAATTCCTGACGTGTTATGCTCAACAGAAGATCTTTAAGATGTCGTCCTGTAGCCATAAACAAGTTGTGATACTCTCTCACTGAGTTGCCTTGGTTAAAATTGGGCTGGAAGGCCTTAGCAGGAATTTGTTTACCATCCTTACACAACGCTAAATATTCCATATCAAAATGATTAAAGTCAAATGGGTTGAGATCACATGCTCCTGTAAAAGCATTATGATCCAGTAATGCAATCACCACATACTTGGGAAAGACACCTAAGAAAAGATTCTCTTGGGTGCACACCCTTGAATTTTAAGGGATGGAATATGTTTTAACATTCACACGTGAAAGTGGATAGAGAGCATTTGCTTTCATTAAAGCTGCAGCGTGCCCTAATCGAATGGCTGGAGAGACGGAAACTTTTTTGATGAAAAGAGAGGCTTCTAATATCCTGAGTTTGAAAGTGGAATCTTTTGCTGCCATGAGACAAAAGGCATCGTTGGCTCTCGTAAGTTTAATTTGATGTCAACAGAGTTTAAAAGAAGTCTCTCGCAGAAAAATATGTCTGCACACAGGGGGCCTAGGAGATGTACCTCCCTGGAAAAAAAAGCCTGCTCTGCTGTTAAGACCTTGGTTAGGGCCGTTAGTTGTAACGATAGAGTTCAGAGCCCTGACTGTGTCTTTATAAAAAAGACCAGAGCTAAACTGGCTTTTTAAAGAATCCTCAGAAAAGTTTAACAATGTCTCAATCATGGCTATATACGGATACGTGGCGCTGGATTGTGAAATCAATCGATCTCCGAGAGTGACATCACACTGACTGAAGATGGTGTTTAACGGGTAGTTGATGAGTCCTACCGGTGCATCATCCGGTAGGTTTGTTCCTTCCTCGTTAGTAATTTTCACTCTGAGAAGCAAGAGCGTGTCATTGAGGTCTAAATATTTTTCCCCGTCTCCCGGAATGAAAAACTCGATCGGGCCTCCATCAGTGATTGCTGATAAAGGCTGGATCTCGGTGTAAATTTTATCTTCGATCGATAGCTGCGTCATCGGGGCAGAAAATAAGTCCACCTCTGCCAGCGTGCACGATTTGTTATGTAAAAGAGCCATTATTTAGATATATCAAAACTTGCTGAAGACTTCCTTCCTCTTCGTTTGTCAGCCCCGACTGATCTCCTTTTTCGTGCTTCTCGTTGTTTTTTAACCGCCCGTAAACGATCACCAGGGGGTCTTGTTCTGGGTCTTTTGGATAAAACCATAATTCCTGAACCTTCTTGACAGTCGGTGTGTGTAGAACCAGTCATTTTACTCACGGCTCTACCTATGACGTCAGAAGCTATATTTGATGCCGCTGTTTTCAGGTGGGGTTTTGCAATAGCAAATCCTTTTTTAACCAGAGGGGATACGAAGCAAAATAATCTTGAAAATAATGATCCAATTATGCATCCGTACATTACCGGAGCTCCATAAAACCCTGGTAGATTACCGCCTCATTGACTTGCATAATAATTTACAAACCGATTCGGATCACGTCTCAGACTTAGCTGTGCCATGTTCTCTCTTGCCTGCTTGATGCACAGTGATGAAGGATCAGGGGGAATATGAATGATAACCAATCGGTCTTAGATGTTATATATATCTCTGGAATATTAATACAAAAAAAAAAATTATCCCAGGGGCACTTTGTGATATCACCGGTCCTAAATGTATTTATGATGGTCCTTTCCCGTAGACGAAATTTACAGGAACTTTTTGGGCCCCGATTTAATTTCTATATGGGTTATTTCAATATGTCTTCTGGAAAACTGGAAGGTAGTGTTGGGGTGGGGGTTTAAATGACAGAGTAACCATTATCACTGAAGTCGGCCCTTGTACTTTGAGGGCCGCAGTAAAGGGTTTGGCAAAAGTGTCCCAAACTGTTTCGCGGGCTGACCACGTTGCTGTAACAGAAATGGTGATAGAAACCGGCCTTTATATCAGCCGGAAAATGAGGCCAGTGTTTGTGCAGATACATGAATCCATTCCCCTGGTTTCACACCCATTTTATACGCTGAGTGTTGAAAAAGCGTATTTCATACTGACCCGCTTGCATGAAATAAAATTCTCTTTTGAACTTTGCTGAAATTTCAAGCGGATATCCCGGTTTTTTTTTTCTGGAAAAAATTTCTATTTTCTTTTCGAGTTGAGTAAACCCCGGGTTATAGTAGCCCCCTTAATCCTTTGCGAATGGATATCCGCATCACCCACCCTTTCTCCATTCAAAGTAGGCTTCATGATCCGGAAAATTTGCCATGTATGAGGGTATGAAAATCTCTACAATGCAACCAGCCATTTACCCTTCAAAAGAAAATATGTGAGCTTAAATTTACACGGAAACTTGAACTGGTATTTTTTTTAAACACTTCCTTGCTAGCGTTAGAGGGGGGGTAACGTAAAAACCATCATCCTCTACCTGACGGTTCATGATGGGGTTAAAAAACTGTGAGGTTTTATGCAGACCCTTTTTATACGTTTTCGAAGTTCATCAAACCTGATCCAACTGTTGAATTTCTCAGGCCCAGTTTTTCCCGGCTTACAAAGACCTTTTTGACACCCTTGACTGTGCAGCGTTTTAAATATTTTTTTCTACTTGATACATCTTGTCGTTACATTTTTAAAATTTTTTGAAGTTCCTCTGCGTAAAAGGAACCGGGGATTATTTCCCCGTCCAAAAATTTTGACTTTGTATATAGGGGGAAAGATCGCCCCCCCCCGTATCCGCTCATACACTGTAAACACTTCATCCGTAAAACTCTGTTCGTATTTTTTGCAAACACCCACGGATCTTGGATATTTTGACAAGATCCCCTTGTTTAAAAACGTTGTCACTGAGGTCCTTGCAATATCTGTTGGATTAAACCCATACAGATTCTGAAAAACATTTTGAAAGGCATTTTTTGAGGGCAATTTCCATAGGGGCCTTTTAACGGGTGGGGGTGGTGGGTGTTTTTTGTAAACTTCTAGCTAGGTTTTGCGGAAAAACAACGTATCGCCCGGGTGTTTTTTCTTTTAAAAAATTATCTCCACATCCCTTTTTTTAAATTTTTGGGGGTTTAAATCTCTCGACCGGGGCCAGAAGCTTTTGTTAAACTCGCTGTGGGAAAAATTTCAATACCGTTTTTTCCCCCCTTTAAAAACTTTAAAATTTTTTGTTAAAAAATTTTTTAAACCGGGAAATCAGTCTAAATTTTTTGGGGGATCTGCCCTCTCTTAAAAACCTGATTCAAATGCCTTTCCCACCCCCCCCCCACGGCTTTTTCCCTCTTCAAAAACCCGGTCTTACGAATTTTTTGAAAATATAGTCAATGAGGGTTTAAAAAAAAAAATTTTAAACCCATCATTTCCCTTGGCCAGACTTCCCTGTCACAGAGACAGCCTGGAACTTTTTTCAAGGGTTGGGTGAAAAAACTCTTTTTCCCGGGAACTTTTTTCTTGCAGGCTTATGTAGAGTATGGGTTTATTTTCTCCTGAAAAAAACCCTTTAAATTTTTTTAAATTTTAAATAGGGAAAATTACTAAAAATGATCCCAAAAAAAGCATAAAACATTTGAGATCATTTGTCAGCCCTTACACTCTAAAGGGGAAAATTTAAAAGTTTTTTGAGGTCTTTTTCCTGGGAAAAGGGCGATCGTACATGTCAGCTATTGCACTGTGGTCCCTTTTGTACCGATTCAGTTCTAAAAACCCGTCTCTGCAATTGGTTTTTCACTCTGACGTTTCTGCTTTGTAGGTCAAAAGTTCAAAAGATTTGAAAAAGCGGGAACGGTTTGGGGTTCCGGTCATCGCACATGCATTGAAAGTTGATTTGGTAATCACCCCCCCCCGAACCTCCAGGCATTGGTGCGGGACTTTGGGGCTCGGGTTTTTCGTTTTTTGGGCACCCGAAACAGGTTTTTCTACATTTTAAAACAGGTTATTGAAAAATTTGAAGTACACTTTTTTCCGTTTTAGAGGGGGGTTGAAAAACCCAAACCGGGTCAATTTCCCCCCCCGGGGGTTTACCTCATCCCCCCTGTTTAAACCTTTCCATCCTCCGCTGAAGGCGGGTACTTGCATTAAAAGACCCCAGCCAGGGTTAGCAAACATGGTGATTAGAGGTCTTGGAGAAGAGGGGTTGTACATTTTAAATTTTTTTAATCCTGTGGGGTGAGCAGGACTGAAGTGGGTCTCAGGGGAACGGGAAACGTGTTTGTGGAGGGTTTGAAAAGAAAAAAGGCCCGGGGGAACGGGGGATAAATACGGGGCCCCCAATCCCTAAAGGCTTTTCATCGTGCTCCGGAGAGAAGTGGATTTTCTGCTCGGTGGTTGTAGAAAATTCCCTTTGTGGGGGTTTTTCCCCACTCATTCTCGGGAATTCGGTTCTCAGGTCTGTGGCTTGCTTTTCCCCCCTAAAATTATTTTCATAGGAAGGGGGGGGGGGTCCCAGAGAGGGTTTTTGTTTTAGTATTAAAACGGGGGAACTCGCCGTTTTTTCCCTGACAGGGACATCGACCCAAAACTGTGAGTTGGAAAAGGGTTTGGAAAGACTTTTGGCCCCTTTTTTCACCCATTTTCTTTTCCCCAAGTTTCAAACGGCAGAGCCAAGAGGGACTTAAATACCCCCAGCCCTTTATTGAATGACTCTGGCCACAAAGAGATCAAAGGGGTCGTCCGGTTTTTCATGCGTCTGTTTGGCCCGGGAAAAAAACAGCGCCCATTTTCTGGGGTTTTTAAACCCCCACACTGCGCTAAAGGGGGGTTTCCCTCTCTCGGCTATTTAAACTCGGAGGGCCATATGAAAAGTTCTCCCGGGTTTTGCAGGTCGAGGAGAAATTTAAATTTTTCTTCTTCTTCATCTCCCTCCCGGGAATTGGAGGACTGTTTCGGGGGCTATCTTTTAAGGTGGGGATTGAAAGGCCTTTAAAACACGGGCCCGGGCCCTTTTGGGGGTGGGGAGTACACAGACCCAATGACCCCAAAAAATTTTTCCTCTTTCTTGATCCATTTTGGAACGGGCAGAGTTCCCTATTTTCATCTTTGAAAATATCCCCCCCAGCTACCCACCATCGGGCCCGCCCCCCCCCCCCCAAAAGAGGAACCACTCCCCCCTCCCGAGAAATCCAAGGGGGGGGGGTCTTTTGTACCTTGAAAAGGTAGTATGTTGATTTCTTAGGGCTTAAATTTGAGGGGTGAATGCTGGTAGAGGCCCACTGGGTTTCACCGAATTGACAAACCCCTCTTGGCCGAACCGAGGTCTGTTTTTCAAACCCGGGGTTTTTGCATTTAAAGTGGTTTCCCTCATCATCTATGGGAGTATTTTAGAGGGAAACCATAGGTATCTCAGCGAGGGAGTAGATGAGAGTTGCTTTCATCATCTTGGCAACTCGCTTTTTCTCCTCCCTTGCGATTAACTGGCTTAAATCAACCCATTCTGAAGGATTTCTTTTGCAATGGTGCTGCATGTGAAGTCAAGTTTTACCCCTTGTATTTAAAGAAACACAAAAAACACGCCCTTGGTTTCATGGGTTTTTCAAAGTTTAATGAGGCTTACAAACACCCCTCTATTTTATGGTTTGCGATGCCAAAAAGCACCAATTAAAATTATTAATTGAAATTATTTAATTTTTTTAATTTAATTTTTTAATTTATTTAATTGTAATTATTTAATTTTAATTATTAATCTTTTTTTTGGGCTGATGCCATCCCGTTTGATAATATTTACCTTTTAAGCAGCAGGGTTACGCCCTTGGGCCACAAACCCCGGTTTTACACCCGTTACCCCCCCACGTTGACCCCCACCGTCAAAAAGTTTGAGGGGAAAGAGTGTATTATATTTTTTCTGTGCTTTAGTTTTTTAATAAAGAGAGGAAGCATAAATTTGGGAAAATTACCCCGGGTAAACTTTCAAGGCAAAAATGCAGGTGAAATTGGATTCAATTTGTAGATTTCGCCTTTACCCTTTACCTGTGGAACTCTGCCCCAATGGGGGCTCAGTGTTTATTTACTGGATATGGTCTGTTTGGCAAAAAATGTTCACCTGATTTCAACTTACAACATCTAAATAGCTCTCTTAGATGATTGGTTAAAAAGATGATGGCAGCGACTTTAATTTATTTGAGGTATTAAATCAGACTTTGAAACTTAAACAATTTCGAGCCAAACCTTTGGAGATTCTTTTAATAATATATATCTTGTATTATATATATCTTGTTGGGAGATACCCAAAAAAACAACTAAACAACTTACAATACTTCTTTGACTTTTGAATTGGATTTTGTTTTTTCTAAAGAGGCATGAAATGTAATCTACCTAAAATCTTAGTAAAACACAGCATTCAACAGCCATGTTCCTAAAATAGCTTGAATATAAGCCTTGGAGAATGAGGCCCGCCTATGAAAAACAGAAGCAGGTTAACTTCAAACCAAAGTAATTTGTCTTTCACATCCAAAAAACTGTAAACAATTTTCTCACAGTTACAGATTCAATCAGTTGTGGCTCTTGGCCTGCTCTTGCATTCTATGTTGAAAACTGTTGGAGAGTTTGCTCAGATAATAAATTTGTAACTAAATGGCTAAAAGAAGAAAAACAATCCATTCCAAATGTATTTGCTGCCAAATCCTCTAACAGCAAAATGCATTAACTCAGGGCCAGCACAAGCTTCTGGGGCTCTGAATATTTGGCTGATACACATTCTCAATCACAGCTCTCATTCTTCTCACAGAGATTCTGTTCACACCAGAAAATAGATTATGCACACAGACTAAAAGCCATCTTTTAATAGTCTAACAATAAACGTTTTTTCTCCAAAAGCGTTCTCCAACTGAGCGGTTTTCATAGTTTGGTATCAACAGGTGTTTTCTGTAGGTGTGCATCAATTGCTTGGTTGGAATCTGTCGGCTTTCAGCTTGACCTCCCACAAAAATGAAATATCCAGCAGGCTGGTGAGAGCTGTACAAATACATGTGTGAAAAACTGCAGTCGATAAATCAGTAGTGTTTTATCTTCAAAGGGAATAACAGATGTTGTAATTTTGAAGCAGAACCTGGTTATCATGAGGAGAAGCTTAGAAATTTTAAACTTGTGTGTTTTGTTCCCTTTCGCTTTCAGCTTTTTGGTTTTTTGGAGTATTTCTTGGTCATGAAATGTATAAACAAGTTGTTATTATAACCATCACCACATTGCGTCATAATGGCCTCACATGCAGAAAACTGCAGCTAAGAAAATTGCAACTGAACGAACTTGAAGATGAGAGATGAGGAGCTACATCCATTAACATTTACTTTTCCTTCCATAGAAAGTACTCCTGGATCAGTGCTTCTTTGTTCTCTTTGTGTCTCTGCTCTGTTCTAGTCATCTAACCCGCTACAGTCGGGTCCGTGGGCAGATGGCCGCTTATCACTGAGCCTGTTCAAGCTGGAGATTAATACATTCTGTTAAAAGGGAGTTTGTAGTTTACGCAACACGGGGCAAACTGTCCGATGCTGCAAATTGGGAAAGGGCCATCCCTACAGTGAGTGAGGGATTTGTGTTTTTTGGAAAGTTGTGGATTCATGACAACACGGGGTTGCATAAGTCAACGCCAATATCAGAACAGTGTCCACTGTCTCTAACAGGCGTCATGCAACTAAGTAAGAGGTGAAGTGACTGGGGGCCGTCAGCTGACTGAAAAAATGTGCGGATCGGGGCGTAGTGTTGGGACCCTATCCTTAGACGATAGGACACGGTTTCACAATTGATACAAATAACATGAAGTGTGGACTGGGACGCAGTTTCAATGTTGACAGATTGGTTGTAATTATAATTACACATGACTTTTGTTGAGTTGGCTGGAAGACAACTGTGTTGTGAATACGGCGCTATATAAATAAAAACTGTGAATTAGAAATTGAAGATTAACTCATTAATGTGGTAGGTAAAATTTCAGGAGTAAAATCCGAATGCATGTGCCGCAAAAGTCACAGATCTGTTCCCCCTAAAGGCTATGAACACCGACGCGTGTCGATGTTACCATCAGTGCATAGCTTCCTTAGCATGAGTTCCGGTAGTGTGAATGAATCGGCCATGACACAAGAAAGGCATAAAGACTTTCTGATAAGTGGCTGGTGATAAGAGGGCAGTAAAAAGATGATCTTTTTCCAAGAAAAACAGGCTGAAATTCAGGTGCCACTCATTTGGTCGTTTCATAGCTTGATGATGTGGGATGTTCACCAACCAGGCATCAATTTGCGGTCGCGCAGGTGGGTGGGTCCATACCTTCATGTGCGCACATATTCTGACACTCCGACGACCACAGGTGCATGGTCGGGTTGCAAGGGTGTGTTAATACACTCCTGGTCAAAGGTTTTAGAAACAATTTCTCACTTAATGGGTCTCTTTTCATGACTATTTACATAGTAGATTCTCACCAAAGGCAACAAAATTGTGAGTGAACATACATTGTGTGTTTATTGTAGGGTTGCTTCTCAAACAAGGATATGGGGCTTCTTCCAATTCTGCCCAGCAACACTGCCATGCAAACAAACAGGGGTTGGACAATGAAACTGAAACACCTGTCATTTTAGTGTGGGAGGTTTCATGGCCAAATTGGACGAGCCTGGTAGCCAGTCTTCATTGATTGCACATTGCACCAGTAAGAGCAGAGTGTGAAGGTTCAATTAGCAGGGTAAGAGCACAGTTTGCTCAAAATATTGAAATGCACACAACATTATGGTGTGACATACCAGAGTTCAAAAGAGGACAAATTGTTGGTGCACGTCTTGCTGGCGCATCTGTGACCAAGACAGCAAGTCTTTGTGATGTATCAAGAGCCACGGTATCCAGGATAATGTCAGCATACCACCAAGAAGGCCGAACCACATCCAACAGGATTAACTGTGGACGCAAGAGGAAGCTGTCTGAAAGGGATGTTCGGGTGCTAACCCGGATTGTATCCAAAAAACATAAAACCACGGCTGCCCAAATCATGGCAGAATTAAATGTGCACCTCAGCTCTCCTGTTTCCACCAGAACTGTCTGTCAGGAGCACCACAGGGTCAATATACACGGCCGGGCTGCTATAGCCAAACCTTTGGTCACTCATGCCAATTCCAAACGTCGGTTTCAATGGTGCAAGGAGCGCAAATCTTGGGCTGTGGACAATGTGAAACATGTATTGTTCAATTCAATTCAATTCAATTCAGTTTATTTATATAGCGCCAATTCACAACACATGTCGTCTCAAGGCACTTCACAAAAGTCAGGTACATACATTCCAATTAATCTTAATCATTGAACAGTGCAGCCCAGATTCGTTATTTATTCAAATTGGATAAAAAGTTTTTCTATCTAAGGAAAGGAAACCCAGCAGATTGCATCCAGTCAGTGACTTGCAGCATTCCCTCCTCCCGGATGAACATGTAGAGACAGTGGACAGTCACTGGCGTGGACTTTACAGCAAACCCTCACATACACGGCCGGGCTGCTATATTGTTCTCTGATGAGTCCACCTTTACTGTTTTCCCCACATCCGGGAGAGTTACGGTGTGGAGAAGCACCAAAGAAGCGTACCACCCAGACAGTTGCATGCCCAGAGTGAAGCATGGGGGTGGATCAGTGATGGTTTGGGCTGCCATATCATGGCATTCCCTTGGCCCCAATACTTGTGCTAGATGGTGCGTCACTGCCAAGGACTACCGAACCATTCTTGAGGACCATGTGCATCCAATGGTTCAAACATTGTATCCTGAAGGCGGGGCCGTGTATCAGGATGACAATGCACCAATACACACAGCAAGACTGGTGAAAGATTGGTTTGATGAACATGAAAGTGAAGTTGAACATCTCCCATGGCCTGCACAGTCACCAGATCTAAATATTATTGAGCAACTTTGGGGTGTTTTGGAGGAGCGAGTCAGGAAACGTTTTCCTCCACCAGTATCACGTAGTGACCTGGCCACTATCTTGCAAGAAGAATGGCTTAAAATCCCACTGACCACTGTGCAGGACTTGTATATGTCATTCCCAAGACGAATTGACGCTGTATTGGCCGCAAAAGGAAGCCCTACACCATACTAATAAATTATTGTGGTCTAAAACCAGGTATTTCAGTTTCATCGTCCAACCCCTGAAGACTCAAATTAAAACGTCCACCAAGAGCAACTTCATCCAAAGAAACAAGAACATTCTGGGGATGATCAGTCTCTTTTCCATTATGATTGATCACTGTGTAACAAGGAAAAGCTGATGAGAAGGGGCTCAATTATCGAAACATTAAAATTTTGCACCTGGAGTCAGTAAAAATCCTCACATTTTAACTGATGTCAGAACAGAGGCCAGTTTTTAAAAAGCAAGCAGATAAACAGAAGCCAAAAAAAAGGATCAACTTGAGCACTACTAAGACAAGAACGGATCACCATCAGTCAGTATTTGGACTAGAAGTTGATGTACCATTTAGATGCTTTTGCTGATAAAAGCTTAATAGAATTTTATGTTTCCTTGGTAACCACAGAAACATGCAGGACAAAAACAAGTCCAAGGTGTCACAGTGTGTGTTTTTGGTTTGATATTTGTTTACGTTTAGTCGGGTGTTTTGCTGTTTTAAGTGTGGGTTTTTGATTCTTTATTTGTTTATGTTTTTGTCAGGTGTTTTTCTGCTACTGTTTGGTTAGTCCTTGAGTCCTCGTTTCTGGTGTTTTATTTTCTAGGTCCTGTTCTGTTTACTGTGTTTTTTTTGGTGTTTTTTTTAGCATTCTTTATTTAAGTGTATGTGTTATTATGAACTCCAAATATATGCATCCAAACATATTTACCTGCACACATATAATACAAAAGAAAAAAAAAGAAAACAAACAAGCAAATAAACAAAAGGAATTAGTGGCAAACCGTTAACATCCATTTCAGCAATTGAAATCGATCAAAATGGTCCTTATGGACTCACATGAGGGGTGGGTGACACAACTTCTTAGAACCCACAACATCTTCATCTGTGTAACCATCCAAAGTGGGAAATAGCTGGGGTCCATACGCTCAGAAAAACGTCCATTTTTACTTGAAGTGTTGCCGTTATCCTTTCCATTGTGTACACATCTTTCAGTCTTCCTTGCCATTGTTGAAGGGTGGGAGGCAAAGGCTTGAGCCAGGACAGAGTTATCATTTTCCTTGCAACCAATAGAAGAATTTGTAGTAACTGGAAATTCCTTTTCCCAATATTTCCTCCTGGGGTCAAGCCCAACATGTAATGCAGTGGGTTCAGCGGTAAGGTGAACTTGAAACTTTTTTGAATTTCTGTCTGAACTCCCTGCCAGAATGAGCGCAGTGTTGGGCAGTCCCAAACAATATGAGTGTGATCCCCGATCTGATTACAGTCCCTCCAACACAAATTTGTAGCACTCCTGTCGTATTTTGATATACTAAAGGGCGATTTAAAGAATCTCATTATCAATTTCCAATCAAATTCCTTCCTACCTGGACTATGGGTGATCTTATGACCATTTTCACAAACCCTCTCCCACTCCTCGTCTTCAATAACAATGTTCATTTCCAGTTCCCACTTTTGTTTTATGTCTATAGAACTGTCACAGAAATGCATCTGTAAATGTTTGTATATATTAGACACCATCTTCCTCTTACTATTTTCCTCTACGCATTTTATAATAAATGTCTCCAAGGGTACTATATTTTGTTTCAAAGTAGGCCATTAATTGTGTGATAAAAGATAATCCCTTAATTGTAAGTATCTGTAGAAATCTTTAGAGCATAATCCATATTTGTCTTGTAGCTGTTTAAATGACTTAAGGGTTTCTCCATTAAATAACTGGTTAATTCTTATTAATCCCTGCTGTGCCCATCTCTGGTATCCTACATCAAGTTTGCTTGGAAAAAAGTCAGTAATCTTGGCTATTTTCACTATGCGTGATATTGTTAAAGGTTATCCTATTTTCTTCCTCTCTAGGGACCAAACCCTGTGCGTACAGATAATCCACTCATTTTCAACTTTTAAATCTTTCCATTTCTTTCCCTCCATAAATGGGATCCCTTCAAGAGGTACCAACTGGCACGCATTGTTCTCCAGACCAATCCAGTTCGTCTCCTCATCTTGTACAAACCATTCGACCTCGACATGAAGTTGTGCTGCCCAGTAATACATTTTCAGATTGGGCAAACTAAGACCACCTTTTTCTTTTGGGCTTAATAGTAGTTTCTGTCTGATTCTTGGCTTCCTCCTTTGCCTAATGAAGTTATTAATGATTTTATCTAAAGTTTTGAAAACAAAGGCCGGTATCCAAATAGGGAGTGCCTGAAATAGATACATTAAGTAAATTCATTCTCACTTTTTCTATTCTGCCCAATAAGGACAGAGGAAGAATCTCCCATCTGGTTAGGTCCGACTTTATTTGTGTGATTAGTCTACCATAATTTTCATTAAATAGTTGCGAGGTTTGTGGTGTGATCATAACGCCTAAGTATTCAAATCCTCTCTTTGGCCAATTAAAAGTGACCTCTTTATCTAAACTTTTTGGCCACTTGCCCACCAGCATCATAGCCCCCGACTTGGTTTCATTAATCTTGTAGATTTCTCCGAAATCTCTTAAACCAGTCATAAGACTAGGGATTGAACTCAGAGGGTTAGAAATATACAATATAATGTCATCCGCATATAATGAGATTTTATGAGTGACTCCTCCTGCCGTTACTCCATGAATTCTAGAGCCTGTCCGTATGCTTTCTGCCAGGGGCTCGATACTAATCGCAAATAGTAGAGGCGAAAGAGAACATCCCTGCCTAGTTCCTCTTTTTAAACTGAAATTCCCTGAGGAATATCCATTCACCTGTACTTTGGATGTGGGTCCAGAATATAACACACTAATCCAATTAATAAAATCCAATTAATGAAATCCCATTTTTCCTAGTGTGTATTTCAGGTAGTGCCAATCTACCCTATAAAATGCTTTCTCAGCATCAAGGCTGAGAAGCATTGAAGGATCCTGTTTATGTTTTGCCACAGAGATCACATTTAAGGTTCTCCTAATATTATTTATCCCTAGACGACCCGTTATAAACCCTGTTTGGTCCGGTTTAATTATTGTGTGGATACATTTTTGAATTCGATTTGCCAATATTGTAGTCAGAATTTTTACATCACAGCAGAGCAGACTTATTGATCTGTAGGATGAACAATTTATGAGGTCTTTGCCTTCCTTGGGAATTATAGATATTATTGCTTCCAACCAGGACTTTGGGGGGTCATTATTTGTGAGGGCATAATTAAATACCCTTTGTAATAAGGGTGTGACTTCGGTTTCAAAATGCTAAAATTCCCCAGGGAACCCATCTGTTCCTGGCACTTTATTGTTTTTTAAATTTTTTACGGTTTCCTCAATTTCTTTTTTTGTAATTGACTCCCTCATTGCTCTAGCGTCATTTTCCATTAATTTTGGTAACCTAATTTTGCCCAGTACCTTCGTAATCTTCTCTGTTTTATTGTCTATCTCCTCTGAATCATAAAGCGTCTCATAGTAAGCTGAAAAAGCTTCTGCTATGTCTTTAGGATGGGACAGTGTTTTCTTTGTAAAGGGATGCGTTATCTTTTCCACTGTGCGATCTGCCTGTTTCTTGCGCAACTGAAATGCTAATAGCCTGCTAGCCTTATTACCTGATTCATAATACTTTTGATTAGCAAACCGTAATGCACCCTCAGCCCTATGCGTCAACAAGTTATTCAATGTTTGCCTGTATTCGCTGACAGACTTTAAGATAGTTTCATTAATTGTCCTTTTATGTTCCTCCTGTTATGATTCTGGCCCGTCTGCCTGCTCTGCTCTCACTCATGCAATTAACTCATCTGCTTCACCTGTCTGCTGCGCTGCTGCGCAATCACCATCATGCCACACACCTGTGGAGCTGCAGTTATATACAGCCCTCTGACCGGCAGACGGTGCCAGATTTTCGAAAACATTTGTGAGTAGTTATCCAGCGTTCCTTCCTGACTGATCTCGTTCCATGACCTTGCCTTGCCTTACGGATTAGTCCCTCTTGCTTGCTCCTTGTCTGACGGATTGGATTTTGGATTTCGACTCTGTTTTCTGCCTCTAGTTTATGTCTCTGCCTGCCCCTTGTCTGACGCCTCTAGCCCTGGAATTCGACCTTGTTTTTGTCCCTGGATTTACGTCTCAGCCTAGCCACTGGTTTATTCAGCCTGAGCCCGCTTGGCTCTCTAGTCTGCCTGGATTTATTGTCAAGAGGACAATCACAGCTCTCTGTGTTCCTGTCACAGCGTCAGCTGGTTCCCCGGAGGATTTGGATCAGTCGGCAATCCGACTTCAGTCTGTTGGACGCTTCCTCATTAACTGTCTGGATCTCTTCCTCCTCTGGATTCTGTACCTCATCACCAGACTGAGAAGGTTAGTGGCTTTATCTAACTCCTTGCAGATCCTGAGTTTTATTCAGCCACTAACTAGTCTCTCTGTTCTCAGTGGTTCCTGGAAGCTGACTGCTGTTCTTCTGCTCTCTGATCCTGAGTTTCTGAATAAACCTTTTTACTTATCACTTTGTGTTTGGCTGAATTTGGGTTCTCTGTCTCTGGTCGTGATAATTTAAATTTCTCATAGCTGACTGTTCAGCGGTTTGCAGAACATATTTCCTAACCGCCTACACGCACCTCAGTGAAGAGGGTTTGTACCCTGAAGCACCAACGATGCAAGACTGCAACAAGCTTCTTTGCAGCTGGTCAATTAAATTTCCTGTCTGCTGAATGCAGCAAGCTGGTTAATAGCAGTTTGGGTATTAAAAAGGAGAGCAACACTCTTGGTACTTGATAATTTGGCCAAGAGGAGCGCAAACATATTTAAACAAATGTGATAAATACATTTTATAATGCACTGCAGAAGCCTCTCACAGCTCCCTAATTTTATTAAAACTGTGAAAATAACAAAACTGTGGTGGAACTAACTGAATGTGTAACTGATTTGCTTTGCCACAACTCTAACATAACTAATTCATGACGAAACAAACAATTTAAAAAACATTTTGAGGAAATGCTGATCAACTCTGATGTTGATTCAACTCTGCAGTTATTCAAACCCAAATGTAACATCCTAATTCATGATTTTTTATGATTTTCAAATCCTGAATTACTTTTTTAAACGTTTTTTAAGTGCTTTTATGCTGATAAAGTAGGTAGAAATATCATTTTCGTTAAAGAAGCACTTTAAACTGTTAAAGGCATTCATAGCAAACAGTTTGTGAAATAGAAACAAAAATACTTATATACTACAACACTGGTTACAGCAAATTAATAAGAAAACACAAAATAGCTATCAGTCCATCTACACACAGACTATTTCAGGCATCTGTAGAAGGTTCAATAATTTAGGACTAAGATATTTCTATGTAGGAATAAACATTACTTGACACTTAATGATACTTAAGGGTCAGCTTTAATGCCAAAATGGACATTGAACATTTTCGTCACATTGATTCTTTAAGTAATTTGCAGTCAGAATACCATTTATTCATTAATTTCCTTGAAACTAGTTCAACTACATAATTGTCCTACAATATTTTTAATGCTTTTATAATGGTTAGTCTTGTTTAGAGTCAAGCAATCTCAGAGGAACTGACGTAGCTGGTAATGATCAGGGCCTTATGTATTTTTATCCCTTGACCTTTGCTGCATTTTGTGACATTACACCCACAACTGTCAATGCATGTAGTCTGAATTTTATGCGATAGCCCAACAAATAAAAATCTGAAAAGAGCAGCATCTATTTGTATTCAGCCCCCTTTACTCTCCTACCCCCTAGTCAAAAGAAAAAAACAAAATCAGTGAAAGCAACTGAGAATCTGTTGACAAAACAATTATTAGTTGTACACAAATCTGTCTTTTATGGAATAGTGACAGGAAGAAAGCCATATGAAGTCTAATTTCCCACAAGGCATATGGGAGACAATTCAATTCAGTTTATTTATATAGCGCCAATTCACAACACATGTCGTCTCAAGGCACTTCACAAAAGTCAGGTACATGCATTCCAATTAATCTTAATCATTGAACAGTGCAGCCAGATTCTGTTATTTATTCAAATTGGATAAAAAGTTTTTCTATCTAAGGAAAGGAAACTCAGCAGATTGCATCCAGTCAGCGACTTGCAGCATTCACTCCTCCCGGATGAACATGTAGAGACAGTGGACAGTCACTGGCGTTGACTTTGCAGCAATCCCTCATACTGAGCATGCATGTAGCGACAGTGGAGAGGAAAAACTCCCTTTTAACAGGAAGAAACCTCCAGCAGAACCAGGCTCAGTGTGAGCGGCCATCTGCCACGACCGACTGGGGTTTAGAGAGAACAGAGCAGAGACACAAAGAGAACAAAGAAGCACTGATCCAGGAGTACTTTCTATGGGAAGGAAAAGGTAAATGTTAATGGATGTAGCTCCTTTAGTCGTTTCACCTAGAAAGAAGGAACAGATAAACTCTGAGCCAGTTTTCAAGTTTAGAGTCTGAAGAGAGCACAGAGAGTTAGTCACAGTAAAAGCTCAGTCAGACACAAAAAAAAAACTTGTGGAAGGACGTGATCTGACCAAATGAGACTAAAATATGTGCAGAGGAAAATTAACCAACCCCTGCAAAGGCTGGGATGGAGGTTCCCACAGAAAAAGGAACTTAAACATACAGACAGAGACAAAAAAAGAATGGTTTAAAGCAAAGTGTATCCAGACTTAAATACAATTAGTGAATACACAAATGTTTTCAATATAATCTGGCTGAGCTTAAGCAGTTCTGCAAAGCAGAATGGGCAACAATCTCAGTCTTTCGATGTTCAAAGCTGGTAGAGACCCCAAAATACTTGCAGCTGTAACTGCAAAGACAGTTGGTTCAATATAGTGCTGTATTCCTAATTGTATATCCAAACTGAAGATAAACTCCTCATAGCATAGTTATTCACATGCATAGATTGATGTTAATTGATCTTGATGTTGAAAATCTGATATCCATACATTGGTAAAACAGATTTTTGTGATTCATATTATGTAACTTTCAATTTTTCCATTGATCAAGAATAAACATTCTGCAGCTCCCCTGATGCTATTTTTAGTCAGTTATCAATTATGTACTGCAGACCGGCTAAATGGTAAAACACAAAGACGGGTAATTCAAACATTCAACTGAGTGTCGCCATGCCAGGCAGAGTAAATAAGGAAGTGAAGAGAGGGCCTTAGTAATGATTTAAGCATGGTAAGCAGTGATTTCAGCCTGAGGGACGAAGTGTGTGGGCCCAGCAAGCTGACTGATTAAGTGGCCTTGTTTATACTCAGAGCTATAATAGAATCTGGGCCGTTCCCAAATGAATGAACAGTGCCACGTGCCAGCTACTGCAGAGCTGTTTCATTTGCAATTTTTGCACCATAAAGTTAACATAAAAGAGTTTCCAGTCTAGAATTTGGGCTCTTGGTTTTTTTTTTTCTAGCTTTTGTAAAGCTATTTTGTGACCAGTTATCTCTCCGTGTCTCAATTTTAATTCAGTCTTTGAGTGCTGGTTCTTATTTTGCATTCTAGCCTGTCTGCTGTTCTAAAACGTGCCCTTTCAACATCAATGCCTGCATAAAAATTATCTTGTGTGTCCTTTTCTTTGCATCATCATATAAGGGGCATCCTGCTAGATTGTGTTTTTTGTTGGTATTTATGATAGAATTTTTGCAATTTGGTGTTTTGGATTTTCTGCATTAGTGTCCTTGCACCTTCTACTTTAGTTGAACCACATTAGAGTCATCAAGAGGAGCTTAAAGAGGATTGGTATCCCTGGTTCCCTGGACTCCAGCCAGTTGGCTAATCTCTCTGACAGTTACAGAAGAACTTGACTTTTGGTCTCCCCTCTAAGATCCTCCCTGCTGCTCCTCCTCTCTCGCCATTCTGGAAGACCTTTGCAGAATCTCCTTCAAGCTCACTCTACCTCCGCCTCCCTATCCACCCTCTATCACCCACTGTCACCTCTTCTTCTACCAAAGACAAGAGAGACATCAGACGTCAGCCATTACAATGCTTCGAACATGCGTCAAGCTGCCAGTCACAGCCGTAATGGATACACTTTCTCTCCTCTAAGTCCCTTCTACGGACTACAGTATGCACTCTCGACTTCATCTCCCTCAATCCAGAACTGTATATGGTCACACTTTCACAAATATCATTCTGAGAAAACTCCTGGATTCCCCACTCCTGAAGAGATGCAGCCACACGATTTATTACTATTAAATCACTTAACCCCCCCTCCTGAGTTCTTAGTTGTTGTCTGCTCCAGTGTCTAAACTAACGGAAGTATGACTGAATTATCTGCCCAACAAGACCCTGCAGCACAACTACGTACTGCCCTTTCTGAACAAGGTACCCTCCTAGGTAACCACAAAACCAGGCTTCAGACTCTTACCCAGCAGCAAAGCGCAGTAACCCAAGCTACATCGCCTCTTTTTTCAGGCTCACCTGGCTCCTCCCCTGTTTTCCAAGAAGCTCAATGTTTTTTTGTGTTTGTCTGTCTGGATAAATCTTTTCCAGGAACTTGGAAGAGCATCAGGTCCACGTTTGCAAAGTTCTCCAGCTTCTCCAGAAAAATCGCATGTTTGCTAAAGCCGAAAAGTGCCAATAGTCATAACCTCCAAACAGCTGCAGCGCTTTCTTGGATTCGCTAACTTCTACCGTCGTTTGATCAGGAACTTTAGTCTGGCTGCAGCACCTCTCACAGCACTAACCTCCACTAAGACCTCTTTTTCTTGGTCTCCTGCAGCAAACAAAGCTTTTCTTGAGCTAAAGAGACTTTTTTTTCTACAGCCCCTATCTTGGTTCACCCTGACCCACCTATCCAATACATATTGGAGGTAGATGCATAGGATAGGGGTCGTCCTCTCACAGAGAGTTCCCTCAGGCAGCAAGATCCATTCCTGCGCAATTATTTCTAAACACTTTGCTGAAAATAATTAAGATGTAGGGGACCAAGAGACCTGCTGGCCATCAAGTTAGCATTTGAGGAGTGGAGACATTGGCTTGAAGGCTGTGAAGAACCAGTCATAGTCTGGACAGATCACAGAAATCTCTTATCTTTAATCGGCCAGATGTCTTAATCCCCGTCAGTCACATTGGTCCCTTTTCTTTTCCCATTTCAACTTTACCATTACCTACTGTCCTGGATCCCGCAACATTAAACCAGACGCCCTCTCTCGACATTTCTCCTCTCTGCTCCTCCTCTCTCGCCATCCTGGAAGACCCTCGTGGATTCTCCTTCAAGCTCGCTGTTGTCTGCTCCAGGGTCTAACCTAACAGCATTATACCAATAATTAAAGACTTTTTGGCCATTTCTCCTTCCTCCAGGGAGAGGATTTTTCAACCTTAATCTTGATTTTTGCCACTGGATTCACAGATTTCTTTCAAATATATTTATTACACGGTTGTCTGCGTCTTTCCCTTCAGCACTTTACTCACCAGGTACTAGTGGATCCACTGTTTGGAGCACCACAAGGGTGTGTGTGCAGCCTTTTTTTCTGCACACTATACACAAAAGAAAGTGTCAGTCATTCACCAACCACCTTATTCCTAAAATACTCTGATGAGAGTCATAATTACACTGCTAAAAGATGACTAATCTTCTATGCCTTCTCTGGAAAATTACAACACGATTAGGAAGTTCACACTGAGAAAAAACAACCATGTCTAGCTTAATGTAAAAATCATAAACATAATCACCACAATCTAGGCTAAAGCTAATCAAAATCCAAAACTTTATTTCTGTTAATAAGAATATTACATAGAACAAGTAAAAAAAATGCAAAGTTTTAACTTTTAAACTGAATTATTGACATAAATAACCTTTTGATTTTTTTCATTTTCATTAAAATGCCCCTGTAGTGGACAACTTTAAATCTCTTGGATTCATAATAGACAATAAAATCTTCTTGCCTCACCGGTGAAATCTAGTAAAGGAGTTAACTAGGACTTTCTGCCATTTACAAACTCAGATGAATGTATTTGGTCTACTAGAGCAAATGCTTGCCTTTTTGTAAAACCTTCTTTCACAAAATGTTTTCCCATTTGAAACTGCTCCGATCTTCCCAGCCCCAATCTACCAGAACTAACAAAAATAGCTTGATAATATGCATCTCAGGTCCACTAGACAGCCACCTGGAACTTCTGCCTGCTAAAAGAATACATATGAGATGAAGATTAGCACGTTTTGAGAAAGGTTTATTCCATTAGCCATAGCTGCCCTAAACACAACACCACACTGAGGAAATTTTGTGTATTATTTCTATATATTTATTTATTGTCTCTGTTTTCTTGTTAGAAAGTGTTAAATAAGCCCAGAGATATGAAAAGTAATTTCACCCTGGGGACAATAAAGTTTAAAATCTAATCTCGCATCTCATATAAGTCTTATTGTCAGCAGATATTCTTAAAATTAGAATTAAACAAAATATTTAATAATTTCAGAGACCAGATAACCGAATTTGTAGAAGATGCATCAAGAAAAGATTAGTTGTCCAACTCTAAAATGCTATTTTGCGCTCATGTGTTAATCTCAGCAAGGCAGAAAAAAATCATTATTTGGTATGATTTATGCAGTTATGCTTCAAAGTGTCAACGTTTTTTTTCATTGCAAAAACTGGTGACCTTTTAAAATAACAAATTCTGTATAAAACAAAATAAAGAAAAACAACAAAAAACAACAAAGCGCATGCACCATGACAAAGACCTTAGCTGAAATTCCCACGGCAGCCAATTTGTGCATTCTAAACAGAACTTTGACAGCATTCACAGGTGGGTAGTTACTAATGCTGCATCACTAGCAGCTGAGAAGAACCCAGTGGCAAACCCAGTAAGGAGGGTGTACAATATGTCTTTAAAGTCCATAGTATACCCTTCTGTAACTACAAGTTACAGATTAACAAGGACAGCAGTGCACTTCTCACGTATTCATTTATGTAGCTGCACACTGAGCCGTGCGAGTGGTGGAGCTCTTAAAAATGTCACGTAAAACCTTTACTTCTGCATCCCAATAAAAAACAAACTTCCAGCTGAAGAACCTGCGGCATTGATTTTATGTTTTAGAGCCAACACACTGGATCTTTTCTTTCTTCAAGTGTAACTTATTTAAGGCTAAGCACTGATTATACATAGAACAAAATGACTCACCAAAATGACTGTAAATAAAGTAGTTTTAACACTCTCAGAGCCTAAAAAAGCACAGGAATGAATTGACCAAATGCATTTACTCCTTTTAAATCAGTATAGAGTTAGATTTACTTTTAATCTAATGTAAATTAGACTAAGAATTTCAACTATTGATAAAAGTATTATTTTTAATTATTGACCTGAATCGCTGCAGGTCCATTGGGCAGTATATTTATGCTAATTTAACAGCATCTGATCTTCACTAAACCCAGCATACAACTCAAAAAATCTTGTTTAAATATTTAATTTAGGGTAGATGCAGCTATTAAGTCTCAAACAAAATGTTATAAAGAATGTTAAATCATCTTGATTTTAAATACAGTGATATAAAAACAATTGGTATGAATCCAAGATGGCATCGTGAATGCCAGCTTTGGTACTTCACTCTCTAGTGCTTGGCGTGTTTTCGTGTGTTTATTTTGCTTTCTGCCACCTTTCTTTGGTTTCACCAGAAAGGAACCCCAAACATTAGACGGTCCTCTCTTTGCATTTTCTCTACTTTTCATCAACTCCAACTTCACCGAGATCTTGGTTGGCTGAGCAGCGGCTCTCAATGGGATTTACCGGAGTCGCAGACAAGGTAAATAGGCGACAGGGACTCCGCACACCCTTGCCCTCAACCGACCTGCTTAATCTCTGCTCCCTGGCTACCAAAACGGACAAAATGCTGCTTTTCAACTCTAAAAACTTGAACATCAGTCGATCTGGTGCCCTCTGTTTCACTGAAACCTGGCTCAGTGACCACACACCACTACAGATGCCAAGCTTCCAGCTGTTTCGGAATCTGCTTTTACATGAACACAGGTTGGTGTATTGATGCCACAGACAGCATAAGACATGTCCCACCAAGAGTAAAAAAAAACGCTGGACCATTATTACACAGCTTTTAAAGTTGCATATCATGCTGTGCCCAGGGCCGCTTTGGGACTCTCTGATCACTGTCTGCTTCACCACATTCCAACCTATTGGCAGAAACTAAAAGTGCCTGTAGTTAGCACTGTTAGGATGTGTAGTGATTCAAATATACTTTACTTTATTAATTCCAAAGGAAAACTGAGTCAAAGCAGATGTTACTGGCCTGTTTTAACTGCACATATTGGAGTGTTTTGAAGCTTCAGCCATGGACCTGAATTACCTTACAGAAACTGTCACTTCTTAAATCAGTTTTTGTGAGGATGTGTGTGTGTGTGTAGACCAAGATCTTTCGCACATACAACAACAATAAGCCATGGTTCACTTCACATATTAGGAACCTGCGTAGGACCAAAGAAGAGGCTTACAGCAGTGGGGACCGGGCCCTGTATATGCAGGCCAGGAACAAACTGACCAAGGAGATCAGAGCGTTTAACAGAAGCTACAGTGATAAGCTAACAATCAGCTTTTTAGCTAACGACATAGCTTCAGTTTAAATGGTCTTAAAAACATCCTCCTGTCCTCCCCAACCCCGAGCAGAATCTTCAGGCAACCTTAACAGCTTCTACTGCAGGTTTGAAAAGCAGCTGTTCACAGCTCCCACCATCTCACTCTGACACAAAAGCTCCCCATCCACCAACTACCCACCTCTCCCCAGACCCCCTAATCTATTTTCATTACTTTTTGCAAATTGATTAATATAAGTTTAATTTCAGCATAAACATTAACATCTTCATTAGCAGTTTAAGAAGTTGCGATATTTTTGATCAACTTATTCTCTCACAAACACAAAGAAATTGATGTGTCAGGGATAAATTACAGTCTGCAGCCTGAACACACAATATACCCACAGCATTCAGACTGTTGTGTTCTTATGAGCAGAGAGTATACGGTATGGTGTCTTATTCATTTTAATAATATTTATTTATTATTTATTAAAGAACGCTATTTAGGGCTCTTACTGAGGTTTGTTGAACCGACAATAGAAAACAGAGCCATAAACCGTGTTATTTTGGCTACATTGCCAAAAAAATCAAAAAACAATACAAGGCCAGGAGTCTACTACGTCTCACACATTGGTTAAAATTTAAGCAGACAAAACAGTCCAACAGCGCAAACATCCAGCTAAATGTTTACTTTTCATTAGCATTGGCTACTAGTAGCTGCATGAGGAGAGAATGGTTCCTGTGGTTTCCATCTGTTAGTAATAAGAGCAAAAGGGCTTCAAAAAGCCTTACTTGAGCATGTATAAGGTCCAAAAAAGACCTGCATTCTTGGTGTTCTGTAATGGTTAAAGTATCTCTGCTAATTTCAGCTGCTTTCTGCTCACATCTGCAGCAATGGGTCTGAAACGATGCATTTGAAGTTTTCGAGGGGGACTAAAAAATGAATTGTAATTTTATTTTCAATCGGTAATATTAATTATATTAACACTTTAATACTACCATACCATTCATTAGAAGCAGTAACCATTTATTCCCTCCACGAGTTATTTTATGAAGCTGAAGAAAGAGGAGGAAAATGAAACTGGTGCATCTGAGCAAGAGCACTTAACTACAATGCATAGTGTGTGGCCATCACATGATCCCTGATCCCATGATCTCTGCTTTTGCAGCTCATCAGCGCTTTCGGAGCTTTCATGATCTAATACTATAATTTCTCCAACACTTACCTGAAGTGTTTCTCTCAATCTTCTGCATCTGCTGTTTTTGGCTGAATAGAAGCTGACCTTAGCTGACCTTACACTGACCTTAGGCAAAAACTCTTCCCATCTGCTGGACTTCATAGATGTGTTTAAATTTGCACACATTTTTAGAGGAATCTGTTTTGCTTTAAGAATCCTGTTTGGAAAAAAAAGCATTTGGAAATTAATTTTGTAGATGCAAGCCAGTTGCAAAAACCTGAAGAGACTGCACTGCTTTGTGAATTCCCTTCAGAATATTTACAACCACAAGCCACAAATATTACCAACAATTAAATGCCTCAAATGAGGTAATGATAGCGGCTTGTCTCATCAGTTTTATATTTTTACATAGTGTCATGCTGGCATTTGACAGGTGTTATGGACTACCCTATTGTCTAAAAAAGCCAAGAATTTAATACCTTGCTTGGCAACAGATCAAAAAGGGTTATTGCTTGTGCACAGCAAAAAGATGCACCTTAGGAAGAAAAGCAACCGTTTTGATAACCAATAAAGGAACCTGAAAGTATGTTGCAATACTGTGACTTGTTAAGACATGTATTAAAGCTGCATACTGACCGAAAAAGAAAAAGAGAATAATAAAAATGAACTTCAGAAGCGTGCTGAAAGTATGGGCAGGTTTATGGAAGTTACACAGTCGTGCTTGGCAACTAGGCTCAGGCTTCGACAGCTAAGGGAAATGCATAAAGAACTGGGACATACTCTGCCTTTGTAGTCAAGACAAAAAAGAATGAATACATAAATTAGTAGATCCTCTGAGCGGAAAAAAGGATCCAAGTATTAATTAAGAAAAAAAAAAATCCCTCTTGGCAAAAGCTCGATCCAGCCAGTGAAACTATGAAGTCTGTTAGAAGGTAGATAAGATCGCTTGTTGATTACTCCCCATAAAAGATGATAGCATCTCCTGCAGGTTGAATATTATCTGATTATGAATCATTACAGGGTGCTGGCTGTAATAACTCAGTTAAAGAATTATGCTAATGTTAATATACCCTTTCTCTACAGTTTCTACATTTCTGCAGAGTCTCTCTTAAATGTGAAGGTAGAAGAGCACATTGTGTTTGTATTCTATTTGTGCTAATGTGCAAAAAGCATACAGTCTGCATTTTATGTGCATAGTTAATTATTTTGCCCAGATTAGAATTAATGTGTTTGTGTTAGCATGTGCACGAGTGCGTGAGAGACACATTTCCACTTGAAGGCAGCAGTTTTCCCCAGTGTTGGTTTATGATTGTGTGGGATGGCTAACTGGGGATTGGCAGCAGACTGAGGGCCAGCCAGTGAGCGGAACTCTCAGCTAGGTAAAGAGACTGATGGAGCACAGTCCACAGGGGAAAGTCAACACTTCCTTCCCCTGCCAACACCTCCTGCCTGGCCTGCTCGCTCAGAGACATCCCAAAGCTGCTCTCAACACGAGGCCTTGAAGACTTCAGCAGGGATGGAGCCAAAAACCACAGACAGGGCAAAGCAGGTAGAGAATTCATGAGCTTTCTAAGCTGTGTTAGCAAGTGGTTTGGACTCCGTTCAAGCACAGACTATGTATAAAGTACCTTGTGCTGTGGAGGAGATATGCAAAGAAATCAGACTGAAAGCTTTGAATGAATTTTTCTGACTGTGCTGTTGTGTCATTTAATCTAACTGGACTTGTAACAGATTTTGCCAGGCACTGATCTGATTAATGAAATTTCAAGGATCTTAAAACTTAGAAACTGGGGGTGTATTGACATAACATAATTCTTTGATAGCATAGTTCAGGAAATGTGGTAAACTTCATATACTCAGAATCATTGCTCAATTTGAACTAATAACTTGACCCAATACAAATGATCAATTCTTACTCATATTTTCCCAGTGCTTCTGACTTTCAAGTAGCACCAGATAGTCCTAAAGATCATCCAATGGAAGCTGGGTTTTCTCAAACCGGTTCCAACGCTAAACTGGTGCTATCTCAGCACCAACACTTGGGCCAGAGGAAAGATCAACCATGTTAAAAACTCTTGGTCTATTTTCTGATCGATCTGACTAATTTAAGACAAAAACAATAAAAATACTGAACAATAACATTCATAAGTAATCGTCTAAGCAGCGTAATAACTTTAATTTTATATCACAATTCATGTTATCCATTTCTTACTAAATTCTTAAAACCTATTAGATTTATAATATTACTAAAAAGTGTTATACAGTGTCTCGTAACAGTATTCACCCCCTTGGCATTGGTAAAAGAGCTGGCCAAATCTTGCCACTGGGATTTTTGCTCATTCCTCAATACAAAACTGCCCCAGCTCCTTCAAGTTGGATGGTTTTCACTTGTGAAAATCAGTCTTCAAGTCTACAGATTCTTAATTGGATTGAGGTCAAGGCCATTCCAACACATTTAAATGTTTTCCCTTAAACCACTCGAGTGTTGCTTTAGCAGTATGCTTCGAGTCATTGTCCTGCTGGCCTGCTGGAAGGTGAACTTCCGTCCCAGTCTCAAATCACAGGCAGTCTGACAAAGGTTTTGCTCAAGAATATCCTATTTAGCACCATTCTACTTTCCCTCGACTTGGACCAGTTTTCCAGTCCCTGCAGGTGAAAACCATCCAAAAACCAAACCAAGTTAAGAACTGACTGGACTAGCATTAGTCCAGTTTATTAACCACCTATTTGTTTAAAACACCCTTTCATATTTGCACATCAGAGGAGAAAACTCTTATTCTGACTTTATTTATTGCATAGTATTTTATACTAAGGTCCAAAAAACAAAGCCGACGAAGCATGCTTTTCATTTCTACTGTTAGGAGCTCCATTATAATAACAGTGACTGGCATCTGAGCAGAAAGTAGGACTTTGCAACTATGGGAAACCATATAATAATTTCATCTGATTAATACTGAAATCATGAAGCATTACTACACAATAGTAGGACCCTATATTGTGTGTTTTTTCACAAAGTCTGGTGAAATTTAGTTTTACAAGGTGCTGCATTTTTACACCTAAAAAGGGTCTGATCATATGTCTAATCTGAATTTTTCAACCTATTCAACAGCATGATTTCCCACATTAAATATTAATACCTTTTATGTTATTTATTTTTATTTATTTATGGGGTTTTCATCCTGGCCGTGGAACACTGGACCAGCTCTACACCCTCAGCAGGTTCCTGGAGGGTTCATGGGAATGCGCCCAACCAGTCTAAATGTGCTTTGTGGAATTGAGAAGGCTTTCGACCGTGTCCCTCGGGGAATCTTGTGGGGGGTTCTCCGGGAGTATGGGGTACCAGGCCCTTTGATACGGGCTGTTAGGTCCCTGTACGACGTGTCAGGGATCGACGTTGTCAAAGCTTGGTCCGCATTGCCAGCAGTAAGTCGGACTCGTTTCCGGTGAAGGTTGGACTCCATCAAGGTTGCCCTTTGTCACCGAGTCTGATCATAACTTTTATGAACAGACAAGGTGTTGAGGGGATCCTCTTTGGTGGCTGTAGGATTGCATCTCTGCTTTTTGCGGATGATGTGGTCCTATTGGCTTCATGATCTACAGCTCTCACTGGAACAGTTCGCAGGCGGGGTGTGAAGCGGCCGGGATGAGAATCAGTGCCTCCAAGTGTGAGGCCATGGTCTTGAGCCAGAAAAGGGTAGAGTGCCTTCTCTGGGTCGGGGGGCGGGTCCTGCTTCAAGTGGAACAGTTCAAGTATCATGGGGTCTTGTTCACGAATGAGGGAAAAATGGAACGGGAGATGGACACACGGATTGGTGCTGCGTCAGCAGTGATGTGGGCGCTGTACCAGTCTGTCGTGGTGAAGAGAGAGCTGAGTCAAAAAGCAAAGCTCTTGATTTACCGGTCGATCTACGTTACTACCCTCATCTATGGTCATGAGCTTTGGTTCATCACCGAAAGAACGAGATCATGGATACAAGCGGCCGAAATGAGTTTCTTCCACAGGGTGTCTGGGCTCTCTCTTAGAGATAGGGTGAGAAGCTCTGTCATCCAGACTCAGAGTAGAGCCGCTGCTTCTCCACGTCAAGAGGAGCCAGTTGAGGTGGCTCGGGCATCTGGTTAGAATGCCTCCTGGACGGAGGGAGGGACTGGAGGAACTGTTTCTCGGCTGGCCTGGGAACGCCTTGGGATTCCCCTGGACGAGCTGGCCCGAGTGGCTGGGGAGAGGGAAGTCTGGGTCTCTCTGCTTAGGCTGCTGCCACCGCGACCCGGCCCCAGATAAGCGGAAGACAATGGATGGATGGACCTTTTATTTCAAACATAGCAAAAACATTTCAGGAAACATTTAACGTTTTTATAAATGGGTTGAAAATCTTTCTTTAAATTATTTACAGGTATACATTTTTTTAAACAACGTGGCTCAGATTGTTCACAAGACATTATAAACTTCTTATGAATAAATGGACTTGATAATAAATCTAAAGTTCACAACTCATTACTGGTATGGCATGGTATAAATTAGTGTGACTGTGTCCTAAAGTGACCAAATGAACACTGTAATATTGTTTAAAATGTTTGAAGCATTTGTTTCTTTTATGCCTTTAATATCTGTACTTTAACATCGTTTTCTTTTAAGCAATGCTTTTAAGCTTGGGCTTTCTTATTTTCTTTCTGTCTTTTCTTTGATGTTCTGTAAAGCACTGTAAAATTGCCTTCTTCATGAAAGGCGTTATATAAATAACCTTGCCTTGCCTTTTTCAACTTCTGTTGATTTTTTATGAAGGTGAAGGATTTCCAAGTTTTGGAGATTATTACACAATCTGAATCTGAATGTATTTGAATTTTAATATATACCAATGTTTTCCAAATCAACATTTTGTGTTGTTTGTAGTCCGTATTGTAAAAACGAAAAACACTATACACACTGTTATACAACATTGATAATTACATGGCAAGCCTCAGAAAGATCTTTTCATGTCTTTATTCACATTCTTACCAGCTGCAGAGCTGCTAAATCTGAGTTATAGGCTGTAGAGAGGAAGCTGCTGGTGTGAACTTTAACAGTGAAAGCAAAATGTTGATAAACATAACATTATTAAAAGGAGATTACATAAAATTATTCAGTAACAGTAAAATTTAGCATTTAGAAAGTCAAGAACATATTATAGGGGTTCTTTTCAAACTGCTTTTAGCAGTACAATATTCCCACCATGTGCTAAAGTCTTCCAACAGGCTCCCAATATTTAAAAATCACAAACTTCAACCCAAACTGCAACAATCCAGCAACTTAACTTTCTAAATGTTAGCACAAAACACAAACGGATGTCTTTAATTGTCTCTCAACATTAGACATAGGGCTGACCAAAACCAATATTGCTATTGGACCCAATACTGGCTTGTTACTTGGATCAGGTATCGGGCTGAGGTCAACAGTCTAGACTCCACAGTCTTGTGTTCCCGGAGGTCACATTCTGACTAATTTTACTCTGAAAATTTGAGTTCATAGCCAGAAAATAAAACCAATAAATAGTATACTCGAGTATACAGTGAAAAAGTATTTATCATCTTACTGAATTCTTCAGTTTTTGCTTATTTTTAAGACTTAAATGTTTCAACAAATTTTAATATTAGATAAACCTGAGTAAAAAAAGCATGCTTTTTCAAATGATTACTTCAATAATGGCAAGAAACCTATCCAAACCAACCTGGGCTTCTGTGAAAAAGCTAATACCATCCTTTCTTAATCATGTCTTGATAAACCATTTTTTAAAGCTGAAATTAATTTCATTATCCACACCTAGGTCATCTTACTGCAAGACCTCTAGAATCAATTCACTGACACAGGACTTGTCTGGTGACATGAAGTAGTCTTAAAGATATCAGAAAGCGACTTATGCACCAATCATCTGGTATACAACATGTCAACGCAACAGTCAAACATGATGATAGTGTAAAGGTCTGGCGCTGATGCCATAAACAACAACATTAAGGTTTTGGAGTGGCCTAGTCAAAATCTGGACTTGAATCTGATTGAGATGCGGTTGCTATTCATGTCCAAAACCCCTCCAATGTCACCAAAATAAAACTGTTCTGCAAAGTAGAGTGGGCCACAATTTCCCCACAACAATGTAAATAACTCACTGCCAGTCATTACAAACGCTTTATGGCAGTTGTTGCCACAATGTTTGGCAGAAGCAGTTATAAGTCTACAATATTTAACATCTACAGTTGAATCCATGGTGCAAACCCTGAGAGGTATTGTATTGCAAAATAATTTTAATAATTGTTTCAGCTGATTTTTTTTTGTGATACTTGAACACTTATTTCACATTTCCAAAGCATTAGTTATGTAACCTGGTAGAAAAATTTTTTGTTTTGGCACCAACATGGGTGGGCGTCAGTGCTGCAGCAGCATAGCTTCTCTTGAAGTCACCAACACTATCTGAAAGGGTGTAAGACTGTTGATAATGTGTGGAGTCCTGCAGCACTTGCTGGTGCTCAGAAAGACACTGAGGAGACTGTGGTAATTTAGTGCGCATCTCAGCAGAATGAAATCAACTGCAAGAGCACTCAGTCATGCTCAACAAGGCTGTGTTTATTATCAGATGGCAGGCGTCACTTTGTGCTACGGTTGACAAAGTCTATTCTGTGTACAAACACATGGTTCGGCATGCTGAGAGAGGCATGCATGAACAACTCCACGTACACAGCCACAATTTAGCATCTTCATGTTATTGCACTTTGTTTACTGTTACTACATTTGTCCAAAATCAAAATTCCTGTTCATGTCTTCAGAGACATTCAAGAAGAATCAGAATTCTTTAGGGTTTCCTCGTCTGCTTGGTTGTTTGCACATATAGATTAGTTGCCATCTCCTTTAGCCTAGCAGTGACTGTCTATTCTGGGACAAAACTGCCATAAATACATTATTGATCATGTAGGGTCACCGAGTCTGTATTTAATTGCAGTACAATAAAAGGTACTTAAAAAACATATACACATAAATGGATTTAGTTCGGCATGCACGGACTTCAAAGCATTGTCACGGATTCACACACACATTCACACACTGCAAAGCTAATTAAATTAGCTCTCCTGCCAAACAGGCGCTTCTTTTAATAACTCGGGGCTGCATGCTGCAAAGTCTCTTCCGGCTTGCAGAATAAGAAACTCATCATGGATTACATTAACTAATACCTGTGGCATACATGTCGACCATAATGGAAGACTGAAGAACTGTCCTACAAGCTACCAGACAATGTAGACGTACAGATATATTGAAAAAAAAAAAACAAACTAATTCACAATTCCCCCTGAGCAAAGCCACATTACTGTTACTGTGATGGAGGCAGGCAGGCTTTTTGGTAAGCTGTCCTTTGCATTAATAGATCATAGAACGAGCAGATATGAGAAACAAAACAGCAGGGGTAGAAAGAGGCTGGAACAGATAATCGGGGTGCGGTGAATATATTTTTCCATCAAACTTTGTATCTCGAGCCAGTCAAATCTCAGACACAAACAGGTTCTGCGCCATAAGCCAGAGCGAACAGTGATTACAGTTCAACAGCCTGCGATGACGGTTACACTGATGAAAATTATCGATTCTCCCCTTTCCCACGTCAGGGCCGGCAACTGATGCACTTAGTGCGAACCGAGAGTTTAACAGAAGACGACATGCCGCTTAAGGGTTCCTAATTGGAAATCCATATGGGATTTATGCAGCTTAAAAAAACAGTTCTCCATTGCATGTACCACATGAAAAGCCAAAGTTGAATGTTTTTACAGATAACTTGCACCAATCTTTGCTAAATGGTTTATTTTCACAGAAAGTCCTGGATGCAAACGTGTCATAATATTGCATTCACATCAGTGTTTCCACATCACACTGTCTTCAATATTTTACTAATCTACCTGCTTCAGCATGTCTGGTTTATGTTGGGTCTTTCACAGGTCCCAGCAGAACTTGATGAACACCTGATAAGGTAATTACTTCATTTGAAGTTGGTGTAAGGTACCAGGGAGTCTTCTAAAGGCCACACAAAGTTTCTTACTTTCTGCTGTCTTTGCACCTGTTGTCTCCATGAAAACAGCATTTCAAAATGAAAATTATTAAAACTTTTCTGATGTATCCAACTTTTTATTTACTGAAATTGAAACACAGAACTTTATCATCCTCTTCTTGTCCAAGATTTCAATGAGGTAACAGGTTCAGAAGGAAAACCCTGACAACCAACTAGAGAATCTGGTTGCCTACATGTGCCAGGGAAGTTTTGCTTTACAAAAAAAGATATCTCAAGGTGGCATCCTAACTGCGTGATTGAGTTCATTAAATCAAGACTGGATCCAGTATCAAAGTGGGCAGGCCACATAGATATAACAGTACCCGGTGTTTGTATGACCAACCATCTGGATTTTTCATATGTGTGTACGTGTAGACATAAGTGTATTTGTGTTGAGTGGGTGGATGTGAGGGAATTTGTCATCTGGAGGTGCACAGTTGTTAGAGTGCCAAGAACGGTAGAAGGCATGCAACATATATCACCCGAGAGCACCAAAGGACAGGTGGACCCATTCCCAGAAGGCTGCAGCAGCCCTAGGCAGACAGACACAAGGCATAACCCCAGGCCACAGCGCTATTTCCAGCTGCGCAGGCCAAGCCCAGGACCCAGTCCCCTCAGCGTTCAACCCTGGCATCAAGACAGCCCAGGACCAAACAAGGTACACCCCCTTGAGACTCTGCAACATGCTATGCCAGCCGGAACTATGTAATAACAAAGTACTAACAAATTTCCAAAAAAGAGGTGTGAAAGTCAGTGAGATCAGTTGTGTACAGTGTGGATGAGTGGAAAAATGTATGTAAGGGTTAATATGTGCAAGGAAAATAACATAGAAAAAAATAAGGCACAATATCTGTGGAAGGGGCCAGACAAGTTAGTTGGTAGTCAGGGTTTAAAAATATAAGGCCTCACCAGGTCCTACGACAGAGTGGGCCTATCAGTAACCATTGTTGTAGATAAAGGGTATCGCCTAACCTAACAAAAAGATACCTGTAGGGGTTCTATCATCACTTAGCTATAAATCTTTCCAGGAGGCTCTGATCTGTCCAAACCAGACAACTTAATATCCTGTCCATGTACACCACAAGTGAGTTCTGTTCCGATATGGGCAAAAAGGTCACTCAAGGAAGAAGCCATGGCTCCAAATACAACATAAAAATCCAGATAGCATTTTAGAACTCAGTGAGCATAACATTTACTTTTTGGAGACTCTGTAGAAGAGACTGGTGCACTTCCCGAATGAAGGAATGGTGTACCTATAATTCATGGCATTATGAGGAAAAAACTTGCAGAAATATTGAAGCAATATCTTAAGACATGTGCCAGGAAGCTAGCCTGGGTGGATCTTTCAAATGTACAGTGACCCTAAAATATACAGTCAAATTAGTAACAAAATGGCTTCAGGACATGAAAGTCAATGTTTCGGAGTGGCCATCACACAGCTCTGATATCAATCCTATATAAAATGTGTGGACTAAACCAAAAAACCCATTCTTCGTAACAACGCTACTGCCAAGAGTCAAAATTGCAACAATTTGTGGAAAGATACCTAAAATGTGGACCCAACTCATACAATTTAAAAGCAATTTTGCCAAATATTAAAGAAGTTTATGCAAGCTGTCATTATTCTGGCAGTTAGAAAATAAAAACATAACTTTGGTAATACTAACTGACCTAAAACAGGAAATGTTCAGCCTGTTTTAGTTTAGTGAAAAAAGTTTACATACATATATGTAAAACTGAATGCAGTACACTGCATACCTCATCTTTCAAAAATGTTGATTGGATAGGCAAGTATATTGAATCTTCATCAATAAACTGTATTTATATGGACAGAATGCTAAACAAGCCATGTCAAGAGCCACAGGAAGCTCATCAACATGACTCATACAAGCCATCCGCCTTATTAGTAATATATTTTGGCTTTACAGCAGGCTTTATATTTATTAATACAGCAGCATAAGCCAAGCCCAACTCTGGAAGCCTAAACCCGGTTGCGTTGCTACTCCATTTTTTAATGTGCTCCTCTGAGAGCCGCTTCTCTCTCGCTCTCTCTTTGCATTTTTGTTGCTGTTGGTTCATCACAGTTTGCAGGAAGAGGAGAATGTGATTGCCATGGTAACCAAGCCCATATTTCCACTGACATGGATACTGCTGGGTTGAAACCAGCAATAACAAGTCAACACATCCACTGAGCCCGGGGAGCACTGCGGGGCAGAGATCAGACTGGACAAACACTTCGTCATCTCGTCCAAGATAAATAAGTAAAAAATATTTTTATTAATATTTACCAAAAAATACTGGGGCAAAACTATTCCTTAAAGTAACCTTCTCACTACTTTTCCCCTCACCACCATTCAGTAAAAAAGTGATATATGTGGAACAAATAGATGGATTCCAAAACTTATACAGAGGGGAAAATAAGTATTGACCACATCTACATTTTTTACTGTAAATATATTGCTAATGGGCATATTGAGAGGAAATTTTCCCTAGGTATTAAGTAACAACCCCACTCCCATTGTCATTTATTTCAACAGGTTTAAATTTAAATCAGGTGATTGGCCGGGCCAGTTTAGCAGCTTTAGTCTGCCAGTACCATATGCTTGAAAAACAGCCATTCACTTCAAAGTTCCCAGTTCCAATCTGCCCAGTTGGTAGTTTTTGCTATGATGTGTAGTGCCATTCCTCCTCCACACATATTGTGTGCAATGATATTGAAAAAAAGTTACATTTTGGTGTAATCTGATCACACTATTTTCTCATGAATTCAATGTTTTCTTCAACAGTGGAGTCTTGTGCGGTAAGTGTGCAGCGTAGATGCCATGAAGCGTGGATGCATTACTCATGCTTTTGATGCTAAAACTATACCAGGTAAATCTAGATGTTTCTGAACCTCTTTGTGAGTGCTTGTTGGCTCTTAAACAACTCTGATTGTTATTTTGACTCCTCTGTAAGAAATCTTGCAAGGTGATACGGGTAGAAGCTGGTTTATGCTGAAATTAGTTTTTTAACACATCTGGATTATGGCTAACTATACTCACTGGAGTGGTCAGAAGTTTAGAAACTTGTGTGTAACCACTGACATTAGAATGTTGTGCAACAATTAAGTTGTGAAGGTGTTGAGAGAACAGTTTGCTTTTGCCCACTGAGATGTACTTCTTGTGCAATACCTTGATAATGGGAAATACTTCTAAAGGCTAATTTATTAGGCTCTTTTGCTTGATAGGAGGCAGGATTGTTTTTGAATTGCTAACAGATTCCACCTATATCTCAGGGTTTCTATACATTTTTGCAGCTCATTTTGCTAATGTGTTCATGAGTAATTCCCTGTGTCATTCCATGTAACTTCATTTATGGAATTTGTTTTATTTAATTTCTTTTGGTGGACCACTTGGGTTGTTACCCACATTAGGCGTAAATCTCTTATCAATAGTCTGATCAGCTATTCATTTACGGTGTAAAATGTTTGTGTTTAATATTTACTTTGCCTGCTGTATCTGAAATGTGGGCTCTGTTGAAGTGTTTAGGCCTCATCGAGGTTGTTCTCATACTTAAAATTCAAAGATGTCAAACTCCTTCTTTCTTTTTATATTAACAGTTTACATACTGTGATACCTTTAATTGGTTTTACTTCTGGGGTATTTGGCGCTTCTGTTTTGGGTTAAATTGGCCCACTATGTGAGACAATTTAGCTGTTGTTTCTTTTGCCCAAAGCAGCATTGCACTCAAAAAGAAATTCAGTTCAGAGGTTCTGTGTGATTGCCCTGATCCAAAAAGCATGTTGGTTGATTTTCTCATCAAACCCTCACTGGCTCTCCTGCCTGTCATTTCTGGGATGGCTATGTTTTCTTGATTGCGAGTGCTCTAACTCCTTTGGCTCGGGGCATCACCCTAGCTTGGCAGAGTTGATGCAACTCACATGGCAGAGGTATACCTCTTTGCATCCAGATATGTGGTATTTCCAGACAGATGCACTGTCGGCCTGGCATTTATCAGAACAGTTGATGGACACTAATAGGGGCTTGGCTGCTCCACTACTACCCTGAACAGAACCTGTGTCAGCAGGAGTGATCAGCTGTGTGATCAAGGGTGCCTGACAACATGCCTGATTTATTGCAGCGTGGTTACACAGGTGCTTAATTATGAAAGTCATGGTTAAACACTTGCATAGACTTTACATCTTTAGTTTCATTAAAACTGAAAAATGAGCTTTAAGTCTGAGGACTTGTGAAAATAAACCACATCTCTGTAACCGCTGCATTCTGTGTTTTCAGTCCGTCCCAAACCTTTCAATGTTAAAGGCTTCTGACTCTGCCTATTCCTCATTTAAGTGAACAGACTTTACAAACAAGCCAATTAAACAATTATGTGTTTGTCTGCTTTTCTAAATTTCTGTAGCAAACATGGCAAAAGTATGATTTTGGTAATCATTTTAAAAATGTAGTTTGATTCCTGGAAATCATCTTTAGAACCAACACCATATGTTTCATTACCTGCAATATGGGCCTGACTCCATATTGGGAACCATGGTTAAATGATTTTACAAAAATAGATCCAGTCTTTGATCTGTTTGAGTAAAATTAATCTCTATTTCAAAAGGGAACAAACCTGCACTGTTTTTACCCCCTTTCTTTACACTAGCAATACTCTGCTAGAGTGTGAAAGTTAGATTACAGGCAACAGAAATAATGTTATATGTCAGCCTTGAAAGACCATATTAGCACTTCGCCACCAGAACTAAGATGCTGCCAAAGCTGCAGCTTCCCCCCTGTGGTGCTTAAAGATTTAACAATTAAATCATTGTTTTCCTCAAAAGTGCTTTTATAGAGATGGTCACAATTATTACAATCAGTTAATAAATACAATCAATTAACATGACAAGGTTTTTACGTTCCCTCTTTATTCCCATGAGAGCAGCAAGGATGAACTTTGTTTTTCCCATAACTGTCTTGTCAATCATGGAAACTGTGCTATGACTGCTTCTGCAGTAATTGGTGACATACGGCCAGAGTTCATAGAATGGGCAAGTCTGGAAAGCAACAGCAATTTCACTTCTTTATTAACATATGCATAGGCTATTGTCTTCTAATGCTTTTGTGCTGCTGAACATCACTGAAGAAAAAAAAACAATCTAGTAAATTGTACAAATCTGATTTATTTACAGATCTAATTTACTTCCACTTTATAGTGGTACCCCACTTTAAAGGTTAAAATAATTTTTATTATTTTATTTATTAATTAAGAAGCAAAACATACAGTTAATTATTTATGAGGCAGACCAGAATATCCTATTAATCCCGACACATCTATCATTGAGGATAAGGGGTTATGTAGTCATCTAATAAAGATGAAACAGGGTCCGGGGGAATGACTTTGGAAGTGCAACTCCAAAGAGAGCCACAACAGAACTTTTTACAGTTTATTGAGCTACACACTATGAAGAATACATACAATACACATGCTCCAGAACGATCACATTAATGTTTACTGATGGAATCACAGTGAGCAGAGGTTTAGCGGCCTGTTACACAAGCTCTTACTCCTTGCTGAAACAAGTTATGATTGCACGATTTCATCATACTGTTGATTACTCAGCTTCGTAAACAGCTATACATTTCTGTATAGCTGTTTAGAGTTTAGATCCTTTTCACGGAAGTATTTTAGCCTCGGTTGGCACTGAAAGCTTTTTATATATGCAATTTAACCTACAGGAATGCTTGAATGCTTATCTTTTACTGTTTGATGCCAGCAAGCCAACGAGACAATTTGTTTTCCTGAATGTTACTGGAATTACATAAAAAAAACAACGCAATCGTCGAGGTCAATGCCAGTGGTTTTCAAAAACACCTTTATTACTGCAGTGTTGTAGGTAATAGTGTACCGTTTCCCTTTAGGCCTAATTTAATATGAACATCTTTTAATCTTATAACATTTAATTAAACATGCATATTTTTTTTTACAACAGCCACAAAAATGCTTTACAATGTTTAGGAAATAGATAAAGCTCCATATTTACCTCATTAGAAATAGAATCCCATTCTAATCATGGGATATGTGACTACAGTCAACATAAAAAAACAACAAAAAAAAAACAAACAAACTATAGCCAGCTTCAACTGATTTCTATAAAATGCTCTAGTTCTATAAATGAAACTGTCTCTCAATTGACCCTTTGCAGGAAAATCTGCGCATGCAGTGCACAAACTGTCTTCCTTTCACTCCTTATTACATCACAGAAACATTATTAATGGGTCTTCCGTCTCAGATTACGGGTCTCAATCAACTCTCGAGTCTTTGTGGTGTGAGTCTAAGCCAGGTCTTAAATCTTTAATCTGACTCAAGTCCAACTCTCAAACTTGAGGGTCCATTTTTGCAACCAGAATTAAGTGTAAACAATATCTGGATCTAATCCTCATCTGAATATTGTGGCTGACCATGTCCATCCCTTTGTGACCACAATGTATGCGCACATCTTCTGATGCCTTCTCCCAGCAAGTTAATACACCATGTCAAAAAAGCTCAAATCGTACTGAACAGGTTTCTTGGATATTAGAATAAGAAAGGCAAGTTTATTTGTCTAGCACATTTTAGCAACAATTCAACTCAAAGTGTTCTAGATGATGAAAGAAGTACAATGCAGTGACAAAAAACAAACAAGTATATTGCAGTGGCATGATAAAGGAAAGTAAAGAAAAGTTGGAATACAGGCTGAAATTAGTTAACAGGTTCTCCTTCTCTTTTATCGCTTCACCAGCCTTCTTTAATAATGTGGTGATGAATGAGCCCTCTTGCTAGAAAATCAAAAGTTTTAACCCATTCACTTCATGCTTTTAGGCCCATATTTTCTTAACATAAAATCAAACGTTTCTCTGGAGAGAAGGCAACTCCTTAGAACTGTTCTGACCCATTGTGCGTCTAGATAATGGAGGAATATTTTTCTTAAAACTGGTCCACACCTGGAGCAAGAGTCAGAGACATCCCGATGCTCTCTACCTCCCAACGTCTTCTAGGAGAGCCCAGTTCAGCCACAGTCTTTCAAGGAGGGGTCAAACAATGAACTGCTTCTCACTGTAGACAGCAAGGTTCTTTATGCTGTCTGTTCCAAGATGGAAATTTTTAATTTTAAGATAGGTTTTTATTTCTCAATTTTTTATTTTTATTTTTATGTTAATTACAAATCTGTATCAAAATCAACTCTAAACAAATGGGCTTTTAACCTCGATTTAAAAACTTGGGGATCCAGCAGTTTGGCAGTTTTCTGGACGCTTGTTTCAGATTAGTGGAGCATAAGAACCAAATGCTGCTTCTCCATGTTTGGTCCTGATCGTGGGGATGCAGAGTAGACTTGAACCAGAAGACCTGAGTTGTCTAGAAGATTTATACAACAGCAATAGATCTTTAATGTATTTTGGTACTAAGCCACTCAGTGACAATAAACAAACTAGAAGTATCTTAAAGTATGTTCCGTGAGATACACAGAGCCAGTTTAAGGACTTTAGAACTGGGGGCTCTACATTTTTTAGTTTTAGTGAGGATGAGGGCAACAGCGTTCTGGATCAGCTGCAGCTGTATGACTTTTTTGACATACCTGTGAAAAAACTGTTCCAGTTATCAACTCGACAAAAGATAAACACGTAGATGAGTTTCACCTGATTCTTTTGGGACATTAGTCCTTTAATCCCGGAAATGTTCTTCGGGTGATAAAAGGCTGGCTTAGTCATTATCTTTATGTGCCTCTGGAGGTTCGGGTCTGAGTCCATCACTACATCCGGAGTTTGGGCCTGATCTGTGGTTTCTGGCTGTAGTAACTGAAGCTGTGTGCTGTTCACTGTACTCCAATAGCCTCCAGAGACACCAGATCTTATTTCAAAAGATGACCTTGGGGATGTAGTAGTGCATGAGATTTACATCATGGATGATGCTGTCGTGTCAACAGAGACCAAAACCAACGGTTAATATTTTAGAGAGCTTGTTGAATGCATGCCACAAAAAAGGCGGTCCTGGTATTAAGATGTTCCAAATAAATTGGTTGGTGAGCATGTTAGGCACGTTTACACTTCACTGCTGATGTTCAGAATCTGAGATTCCTGGTAAACTAGAGGAGCATTTCATCTTAGCAGAGCAATATTAAAAAACCTAAGCAGGATGATAAACCCCTCACTGTTTCTAACTGAACTAACACCTTGTAGAGTGAGTTCAGGATTTGACCTCCACTGACAAACTGATTTTCAGGATATGCTGGCTCCAGCTAAAAATGGACAAGCCCAGACTTTCTTCAGCCACAGTAGACTAACAGGCTCACTTCATCCAGTGATAACACCATCTTCAGACTTCACTCACTGAACACACAGTGCAGCGTCAATGGCATCATTACCTAAAGCTGCTCACAGAGAGCTAGCATTGAGCAGCTAACAAGGTCCTACTGTCCACAAGCGCTGTATGGGCATCACTTCAAGGAAAAAAAAAATTCTCAGACACATCTCTACTCTTCTTGTAAATTTAGAATGAAGCACTTCTGGAAATCCTTTTTTAATAATTTAAAATTCAACTTTTTATATCGTTCAAATATCTCACAAATAACAGTTGGTAAGCTTTATTTCTTTTGTCATACAAGTTCATTTCATTGTTGTCTGCTCTCTGCAAATCGTGAAAAACTGTCCTAAAACTCTAAATCTTCATTCTGTTTAGCTGAAGGGAAGTCAAGCACCACTTAATTTCAACTATGCCACTATCATTTGTTTTAAATGTGATATATGATTTCACATTTACAATTTAACTTTACTAGCCAGGGCTCCTACATTTTACCCTTGCTGATAAAGACAAAAATTATTGTTTGGGAATTTCTTTAATTACACGAAACAAATATGTAAGTTATTGGGTAGAAACTGAAGCGTTATGTATCCTTATTAAACTAATGCTGTTTTGAAACTACAGTTGGCAACATTTCTGTTAAGCAGCCGACTGGAGGCTGGCTACCTGAATCGACTATATAATCAGCCGAAATCAGCCTATTAGACCTTCGTTATTCTATAAACAGCAGAACGGCTAAATAGTTACATTTGGCAGAATAAGTATATTTTTTTGAAAACTACTACTAAATTTACTGTGTATTTATACTAAATCTTTCCTAAAGAAAAAGTATTAAAATTATCATATACTAAATATAACCTTATAACAGTAAGAATTAATTTTTTTTGTGAATTCAAGAATAACTTGCTTTACTTTTCTAAGAAAAACTACTTTTCTTATGTTGTGTTTAAATCTCTGTAACCTCTGAAAGCTGCTATTTTTATTCAAATTGTGATAATCTGATATCAGCCTATGTCCAACCTTACCCAAGTCAAACACACAATAAAAGCAACAATCTTTTAATGGTCTTGATGTCAAGACTTTATCCTAAATATGAACAATTTCAAGAGAAAGTACCTTGAGCTACACCTTATTTATAATTATGGTTTAAAGTTAATAAAAAACGTAAATTTAATTTCTCAGAAAATTTGATTACATAGGACTAATAATGGTAAGTCACAATAGGTCCCTGCAGCTGGCTGGTCAGAGTGTTGTGTTCAAGAAAATAACTGAAAGTTGTGTGCAAGGAAAAAGTTTGGTGGAAAAAGAGACAACGTCAGAAGTGTTGCAACTGGGCTTAGAAAAGGGTTAAACTACTACTTAGTGATCCAAAGTCCTCTTTTTAGTTGAAAGTAAATTTTGAATTTCATTTCTTTTTGATTTTGAATTGATAAATATTTTAATGATAGGCAAATGTATACATTTTTCTTTCTTCCCAGTTTCTTAACATTCAATTTCAGATTCTGCTTAACAGGTGTGAATTGCATTATTGTGTTTTATACCTGCCACTCTCTATTTTCCTCTACTTGAAAGAAATTGACACTGCACATTTTTCAGAAAAAGTTGGACAGACTTAGTTCTGCTGCTGATCAGTGGTCTACATTTTGTCTATGCCATAAAAATACCCCTCAAGTATTAGATAAGGATACTAGACAAAACATATAATTAAATTACAAGGGGATTCCAAATTGTTTAGTGCCCATGTGGAGTTCAGCTCAGATGTGGTAAAATAAGAATTTAGTTACTTAAAGGCCTAAATGTTTTCCCCTTACTAGAATTAGGAGGAACAAAGGCACTCACTGTAACATTTTTCATCTAGTTAGGATGATTGATTTCCATCTCAGAGTCTTGATAAAAAGAGCCCACACTATCATAGCTGGTATAAATCTCATAATTCCCTGACAACTGAATCCATCTCCTTTGCTTTAATTTTTTTCTTTATATTCAGACCGGGGCCTGTCTATTTTTCCTCAGTTGTCAGATATAAGTAGGGCACTGAATGCTATCTGCCTAAGGTGTCTTCACTCTCCATCACTGTCTCCCTCGCTCTATATGCCTCTTATTTCTGGCATCCATCTTTCTCCCGGCCACGTATTATCTACACATCTCTCTCCCTCTAATCTCTTTTTACTCCATCAGTGTCTGCGACAATATTTCTTACCATCTCTTCTCATCTCGCATCAATGCTTCTCATTTGTTTTTCACTCCTCTTATTTTAACTCTAGCTTTTTCTCCCAGAGCCTCTGATCGGTGTGTCCAATCTCTATTTGTGGCATTACCAGCTTCACCTTTGTCACTCTTCTTTCTGTCCCATAAAATGTATGTTTCTGCCACCAGCGACGGTATGTTTCGATCTCACCTTCTCTTTCAAGCTCCTCACCTCCATTCCTTACTCTCTCTGTAGTCCATCTGCAACACTACGGACAGCCCTTGCTGTGCCTCTGCTTTTGTAGAGTAAGAAAAAGTGGTGCTGACGAGATTTCTGTCTTCTGCCGAAAACAGAACAGGCTACAGCCACTTAAAATTATTTCAAAAAGCAAGGCAACACAAAAAGTAAAAAGCCATACACAGCATGAGAAAGTATCCCATAACTGACACATGCAGACAGTTAAGGGGAAAACAGGTGTTCACAACTAAAAGTGTTTGACATTGCTGCATGGTTGCCCATTAGGCTTGCTGGCAACACATATAAAAAAGAGTTTAAAAGTGATTTAAGCACTTAAAGGCAGGTTTGGGTTGAGCATCAAATTCAGTCTAAAAAGGTGCAATGAAGGAGACGTAAAATTCAGATTGCCTGTAAGGCCTTTTTGTTTTTTTGATTAAAAAAACATGAAGCTTCTCACTTCAAAAGTTATGTGTTTGGTAGGTAAACTCCTCATTATGCTTTGCCTAAAGGCAATTACCCCCAGGATATGCAACAATCAGTTTTTGCACACACACAGACATCCCAACTGTTTTCCTGGTCTTTGCTTTGTGTCCCACACCACCTGAAGTGTTGCAGCTGACTCATTCATCAAGCAGCCAACGACTTTCAACTTGCCGCTTCAACCTTACCCTCATTTCCCCTGAAAAAAATTCAGTTTGAGAAAGCTGCCTATAGTGCTGAGAAGTCAAGTCATTTTCCACCTGCTCTCCATCTAATTAGAGTCAATGCTCAATTCCTCTGCTGCTTAACATGGCGCTCACTCTCTTCCCACCCACCATCAAAGCTCTCAGCACAATTAGGCGTGTAAAGCGAAGCGAGGAGAAAAAAAAAGAGGGGAAAAATAAAAGGCAGACGTGGAGTCTTTGAAGTACAAAGTGAGGCAGGTAACCCTCTTGCAGGACATTAGTTAGGTTTGCAGCACTGCTGGCGAACGAGGAACGTGTACTCTTGGCCTTAACTTACACTATGATGTTTGATAGCAGACTTTACATATAATTCAAGGTAGAATACACAACCGGCATTTTCATTGATACACTTTCATTGTTATACATGCTGTATTGGTATTGTAGTATTAACCAACACTAAAACTTTGACGTTTAATCTACTTCCTGTTTGACTATCCTCTTTAAATGGCCTGCAACATGTAGTTGAAATCAGGTATTTACATACACACCATTAATAGACAACCTTGTTTCCTAACTGTATGACATTAAAGTAAAATAAACATGACCTGTATAAAGTCAGTTGAAAACCAAAGAACCAACAAAATAATTTGGCTAAACACCTACATGACATATTGCTCCCTTCCCCGTACTTCAGTCAGAACGATGTTCTCAGGTTTGCAAACTTTTCCTTTTTTCCTCTAAATGTAACAATAGTCGGTATGGCCAAGCGTTTCAATTTTAGTCTATTAGACCAGTCGTCCCCATCCCCCGGGCTGCGGACCGGTACATCAGAATCTTGGCTAAAAGCCGATATTAACCCTTTTCACAGTTAAAACTACAAGCAGTTAAATCAGAAAGTAAACACACCCTACAAAATGGAGTCACCGGACGTCTCGGCCTCTGCTTCCTGATTGGTGGGATTGATGTGAAAGACTTGGAGATAACTTTATTTTACTGGCTCTAAGGATGAAAAGGAGGGGCCATTTGTGAAATTCGGCCCATCCAAACTCTAGTTATGGGCATGCGTAACGGCGCGTATTTCAAAAATCCACATCGAGTTCAAACAGGGCAGAACCGATTATGCAGCTGAGCGTGTATGTGTTTTTTTGCTGAGGATGGCAAATGAAGACCAGGACCGTGTTTTTCTCAGACGATGGGACAACAAAGAGAGCCGCAGCTTGACTAAAGGTATGTTCATAAAGATGCAGGTGGATTCACTCCTGCTACCTTTGGTCCGCTTTAAATGGAACAAAACGTCTCTTCGAACTTAACAAGCCATTGTCGCTGGTATCAAAGGTGTATAAAGTTAAATCATACCTGTTCAGCTGGGCGTTGCTTAGCAACACGTTGTGGGAGAGAACGTGGCTCTTGCTTGTAGCACGCATTCGTCGACGCCTTCCAAAAGTATAATTTGAACGCCACAAAATCTGTGTAGAGTGAGCTGCTCTTGGCTCTCACAATAATATTTCTCCTTAAAAAAACGGCAGAACAGAGCAGCAGCGTGTTGTTGAGTTTGTGAGTCTCAGCGGGCACACCAACATGACGGTTCAACCCCCCACAAGCTGGGCCGCAGTAAAATTGCCAAGCGTTGACTGGTCCGCGGTGATATAAAGGTTGGGGACCACTGTATTAGACCACAGAAAATGCTTCAGAAAATGAAGGTCTGCCCCATGAGTGCATTTGCAACTTATTCTTCGTCGCCGAGTACAGGACTTACTTCACTATTGATGATGACACTCACTTCAACGTGCATATTCTCAAGATCTTTTGCTTCTGTTCTGGGGTCGATACAGACATTTGGCACCAAAACTCATTCATCTCTGAAACAGACACTGTCTCTTTTCTCAACAGTATAATGACTAGACATTCCCAGTATTTGCACATAATTGTTTGACTAGAAGAACGTGAAACCTTCAGGCATCTGGAAGTTTTACCCAAGGATGAACCAGACTATTTCTGAAATCTTGGTAGGTTTATTTTGATTTTTCAATGATGTCACACAAGGAAGAAGTGTGTTTAAGGTGTTGCCATAAAATACATCCAAGGGTGGGCCTTAAATTAACTCATGTTTTTAACATATCAGACAGAAAGAAACAATCATATTCCAAAGCCATTATATCATCATAAGTGCTATGCCAAGCTGTTTAAAATCATGGTAATCTTAGTTATTATATATCTTTGAACATGGAGAAAGTAATATAAAAAGAAAATATCTCTCTCAAGCTGGCATTTAGCAAATAAAAACAATTATGGTTATCCAGATTAACCTAAAATAGCAACTGTTTAGTCAGATTTAATGTCAGAAAGACCTTCATGATGCTTGTTGCCATGCTACACGAAGGTCTTATATTTGTACTTGAGCTGCTTTAGACTTGTCTACTTTCAACAAGTTTATCTTTATAAATTCATGGTTGAAAGTTTTTTACATTTTTACTTTTTAGTTAGTCATTTTTTTCTTTCAACGTTTGTTTTGTAAAGCATGTTTTTCTTTTAATAATTCATTCTAATGTAGTCTGTGTCCGTTTAAAAAAATAACTATCTGATTAGAGTTTGCATATAATCACTTTCCTACTGATGTGTCTTGAGAAATGACTTTGTGTCTAAAATGTTGACCCTTCATTTATTACAAAAGAAGGAAAAGTGAGTGAAGGACTATTGAGATTCATATTTCATTTAGTTAAATGAAATATGAATCCTGCACAACATAAGCCTTGAAGGGAGTTGTTTTCATGTTGTTCATTTTATTTTATTTATTGCCTAATCTTACAAAAGTATCTGGGCAGAGTGGTCTTGCATTGCCTGAATGAAGTAGCAAACTGTTGTGTTCTGATGTTGAACTGGCATCCAGTAGCTGAAACACTGGGGGGAGGCCACAATCTGATCCTCTTCCGACTTCTTGTTGAAAAAGAATTTGTGGATTTGGCAGCACCACACAGTACAGCTAATACTTCTCCAGAACTTGTAATGTATGTTCCTGGTACTTTGCTAACCACTTCCTAACTCTTACAGGGTCTTTGAGTAACTCCAAGAGCAGGCCAGGGAATTTTAGTCCTCCAGATCCAGTTTCCTGCATGTTTCAAATGTGTTCCTGCTCAAACACTGTTGATTCAAATGGCTAAATTACCTTTTAGCATGTGATCAGGTTTTGCTGAAAAGTTGCAAAAAAAAACAATAATTGGATTAGGGTGTGTTGAACCAAGAAAACATCACAACACCAGCCTTAGAAGACTGACAACACAAAATGCCTGCAAAGTTCATTTAAAGTTCCAGGAAAGTATACAGAAAGTCCTAGAAAGTCCTGTACCTTAGAGTATAGCCTATTGCCTTAGATTACCATGAAACGTATCGTACAAGTCTTAGAAAAGTACCCTTTAAGTTCTGGGAAAGTACTTTCTCAATACTGGGATAGTTCTAATTCACAAGTCACCAAATTATTCAGCTCGGTACCTCAAAATAACCTGAAGATCTCTACAAATACAAAGAAAACAAACTATAAGGTATTGGAAAAGCACAGGTACAAGTTTCCCCACAATAAAGCGGTGTAATTACCCTGAAAAATACAGAAAATACCATAGAAGTACAGAACTATCCTCAAGGTCTCAAAGACAGGTGCCCTTGAAATTCCAGCAACTGCACTTAACCATGGGGAAAGTACCCTCCACAATCCACAGAAAACACTCTCGTATGTTCCAGGGAAAGTAACATGTAAGCACAGGGGATGGGGAAGTAACCTGTATGTTCCAGGGAAAGGTCCTCTGTACACTGCAAGGCAAAGTAGCCTGTGAATACCAGGTGAAGCAGCCTGTAAGCACCTAGTAAATTAGCTCGTAAATTCCAGGTTAGGTAGCCTTTCACGCCCAGGAGTACTGCAAGTACAGGGAAAGTATCCTGTAGAATCCTGGGAACTACCCTGTAAAATTAAATTACTAGGATTAGGAAATTATGGGCTGTGCAAATCTGCCCAACTAAACTTGTTTTAAGAGTCAGGAATGACAATATCAAAATGTTTATGCAAGGTTTTTATGAAATAATATTAATCTTCACCCAACCTTTAAATTTAAATCTGTTGCAGGTTATCAACACTATTCATGTTCTAAGTGCTATCTGCAAATGTAGAGGGGATAATGAGAGCAGAGAGAACCAGGGGACACCTGGCTGTACAACACGCTGAAATATCCCTTCAACTGCTCTAGTGCTCTTTAAAATGACAGGTCCATTTCAATTCCTCAGCTTTACAGTCGACTTGTTTCAGTCACACATAGCTCCCTCAGAAAGAATGAACTCCACAGGCTACTCTCTGCTTGGTGGTCACTGCAGAGGAACTAATAGAAGTCGATGACCCCGCTGAGAATGAGTGAGTGTAAGAGAAAGAGGGAAACTGATAAGTGTGAGGCAAGGACCAGATCAAAAGAACCGGTGGCAGTTTCAGTGGTGAGAGAGGAGGAAAGAAGGGGAAATATTGTTTTATTTTCAAACATAAATGAATTCAGTTTTAACTTAATGGATTGAATTTTGATCTCTTCTTAAAAAGGTTAATTTGCAAACCACTGGGACCACCCCGTTAGAATCTATCAATCTACTGCTTATTGTTTTCTCACTGATGTTGGACCTGGTATTAAAACATGGCTGCATCTAATGCCAGGAGATAAAGACAAAAGAGATTTTTCAATAATTAACTAAAGAGAAAAATACAATTTGCTGCAGACAGAAATGAGGTTTTGATAAAAATGCAGTCAATATTTAATATGACAAAGGTTGGAAGAAACTTGTTTGGATTGTGGCTAAAAAGCTGAACAGCCTGAGGAAATCCAAAGAGACCAACATTGGTAGGTCGAGTTGGCTCTGAATTTGATCACTGAAGCTTCTGCTTTTGGAAAAATGGTAACAGTGACTAAAGCTCTGTTGCATGTGATCTAAAAATATATTAAAGCCAGCTAATCTTAGTGGATGTTTTACTTTACTTAACCTATTCAACATCATGAAATACCGAGAATGCTGGCAAACTGAGAAAAAAGATACAGTTATGAACTTTCCGTTGCCTCGTGAGGATTTCATTTGTGACAGCAAATATTTGCTATTGAACACCTTTGCGTCAAAGTTCCTCACCCTCTCTCTGTTTAATCACATCAGCGCAAAGAATGAACACAAAAAAAAACTATTGAAATTGCCCCGGAGGGTTTATTGTTGCACTGAATACAATTTCAGGCCAGCATAAAAAAAGGAAAAAGAACTTTGCGACAGTAATTTGGATGTGAAAGTTAAAAACAAAAAATGCTTATCTTATTAAGCCCAGCAGCTCAAGACAGCTTGTTTCCTTTGGTTCTCAAACAGGGAACAAGGGCTTGCTATGCTGTTATGAAACGCTGACACAAGCAACATTTTCACCACCTCGTTAATTAAAACTCCAAGTTATGATAATTTGAAAAGTTGTCACTGGAAAAATGCTCAAGGCAGTAAACAGAAATTAAATGGATTAACAATAATTGGACAATCCCATCCCAAACTTTATGTAGCAATAGTTTATTATTATTACTGGTATGATTGTATTACTATTGTTATTAGTATTATAGTTGTACTTCTAAGTTCATTTAATTTTTGGTAGAGATTCTACAAGAAACCTTAAAACATTATAGTCTGGGAACTATACCAGGTCACCCATATTTACACTCACTTTTTGAAAGAAAATAACTTTTATTCACAGTTTAAATTTAGAAATGCAGGCAAAGGCCTCATTTGAAACAGAGCCAATGAGTCAAATGCTTTGTTAAAAAAAAATATGTACAGGGCGCGGCAGTGGCGCAGGAGCAAAATCACAGGGCTTCACACATGCAGCTGTCGTGGGTTCAACTCCAGACTCCCGATCTTTGCTGCATGTCTTTCTCCTCTCTCCACCCCTATCCTGTCAGCTTACTGTCAAAACATGAGAAAAATAAAAGGCTACTAGTGGCCCAAAAAACAAGTAAAAAAAAATTATGTACAACACCAAGCAAGTGTATTTATGCCCCTTTAACATTTTCACATTTATTTAGGTTGTCACCAGGTTTTATTGTGATTTTATGAGACAGAAAATTACACGGCAAAGCATTTTTGTTAAGTGGAAGGACAATAATCCTCTGGAGGAGCCCATGAGATCAACAGCTCAGGTGGGTGAATCTGTTGCCAGAATAATATTAGTTATAGACTCCGTATATCTGGCTTTTTTTTGGGAAAAGTGGCAAGAAGAAGGCAGTTGAAAGAGTTGAAAGAAAAGCAGAGACTGGGTTACTGGTCAGAATAGATGAGACTGAATGTAGATAAGTACAATGGAATTCTGGAAAAACAAAAAAACTGCTGCAGACAGTAAAATACTTAAGACTGAAGAAGAGGTTCACCTTCCAGAAATCCAATAACCCATCACATACAGCCAGAGCTGATGGTTTAGATCAAAGCATATTCATGTGTATACGTAGCCCAGTCAAGCAGCTTGAGCTGATTTCCGAAGAAAAATGTGAAAAATCAGTATTCTTTAGATGTGCAAAGCTGGTAGATATACCACAAAAAGACTGGCAGTTTTACTTGCTGCAAAAGGTGGTTCAGCAAAGTGATGATTGCAGGCGGATGGTTAAAAATGACTGCAAATGACTTTTATCAAACTGACAGAGTGTCGGTTTGCACTGCTGCCTTTTATCAATAAAGTCCTGGGTTCATATCCAGGTTGGGTCTTTCTGTGTGCAGCATGCCTGTTCTCCCAGGTACAGGAAAATAATTGATGATCATTTTCCTTCCAATTCATAATTAACTACCATTCTGTGTTGGTATAATCTATAAAACCCCAGAGAGATACACAGAAGTTTGTAGCTGTTAAATGACAAAAATGGGGCAACAAAAATTTAAGGGTTGTAAGGCACTGAACATGAAGCAACAGGCTCAGGCAAGAAGAAGCTAACACCATACAAGTGAAAGGCTTATGGAGAGCATGGAGGCGGCAGAATGAATCAGCTCCGTCTCATCGCACTAAATGAGGGATAGACTGCATTCAAGAATGATTGGGACAGAAAGGGACCTGCCACCATGACTCGCCTAAACTAACACAAAGACCCATTAGCCATTTGTTGGTCATGCTGTGATGTTTTCTGTTCGGTGAGTAACAACCAACAACGCAGCTGCAGGGTACAACACCAGACTGAAGCTAAAGCGAGTTTCTAAAGACTGGAACAATTTTCTCGTTTGCTGTCATGGCTGCTATTTGCCATCAATTGAGTCTGAATGACTGGGATCTCTGGGGCAAAATATAATAAAGCACAGCCATGATGGGAGAAAGTGTTCATAAATCAAAGGAGAAATCACTTCAGGCATGTATGAAATCTGTGTTTGTACGATGAGAAATAGTTTTCCGCCGTGAATAAATAGATGTTTACAGAGATGTTTGTTCAATAAAAAAAAGCCCTCAACACATCCACTGTGATGCACAAAGCTACAGTTTTTGTTTTTGGCATAGGACAACATAGTGAATGTTCTGGCAAAATGATTTTAAAAAATCCATGGACAACACTAATTATACTGTTTTTTTGACAGAAGTTTAAGTCTTTATTAAAAAAAAGAAAAAACAAGGTAGAATCTTCACAGATTTTTGGACTAGACAGATTTAATTAGCATTATATGGGCCACATGGGCAGCTGCACAGAGCTGTATTAGAAGAGTGGTGATAGATAAAAAACAAAAACCTGAGTTTTCTATTGCTTTTAATGCATATGTAGTCAATGGGGAGCTGGTGCCCCCTACCTGCTGGTAGGAAAAGGGAAACAATTTTACGTGCTTTGTTCGGCAATGCCCTGCATTTTATCCACTACCAGATTTAGATCATTTTATGAATTTTGAGTGATTATAGAAAGGGCTTGTCTAGGGCACCAGTTATACAAAAAACGTCACTGCGTATTTATGGTGAAAACTTTAAACATAATCACATTGGAAGTGATAAAACTCTGAATAAATAAACTGCAATCAGCCATAACCAACTAAAGCTATAGATCAACACCATTTGTAGATAATTTTTCTTGTAGAAAAGACTTTTTGTTTTACTCTTCATTGGCATTTTACCCACAAGTGTGGACCTGAAATAATCTTTTAATAATTAGAAACCAACAAATCAAGACAGTGGCAGAGCAAGAGCCACCAGCTTTACTAGTTTTATTTTCCTATGTCAACTCTATTCAAATTAATATTACAGGAAAACATTCAAAGACCACCAACACCTACAGATTTGGTGTCTTATGCCAATCAAGCATTATGTTATGAGTATATAACACTATTAAAGCATTATCTCCTAATCATTGCTCCTGTTAGTGGGAGGGAGCAACTGAACCCTTTGTTCTAAGTGTGGATTTGGCTGAAGAAAGAATTTTTATGAAGAGCTGAAGCCCGCGCTCTAATCCCATCAGGCACCTGCATAGTCTGCATAGTATATGCACAGAGTAACTTCCTTTGAGTGTAACTATGTGTTTTATTGGAAAAAAAGGTGTAAAACCTATAATTAAACCAAAATTATAGAGAAACCATGCAAATATGAAGAAAAGCAGAGAATGTCAGTGTCGTAAACTCTGAAAATGAAAACAGCAACAATAATTACAGCACTGTAATAATAGCTTCAGTGGTGGAAAAGCCTATGAAGGTCAAAGCTCTTAAATGTGGCATTTCCTTCTCATATTTGACTGCAGCTGAATCCTGGGGCATCTTCCTTCCGCTCTTCCTTTGCATAGAGTCATTTCAGTCTTCCTGTCCTTTTACACAAGCATCATCGCATTCATTAGGCCTCAGCAGGTGGGTAGTATCTGTGTGCAAGTGTGTGTGGAGTGGTAAAAGGAATGCGGTAAGAGCCAATCATGTAGGAGACCACCCATCCTTATCAAACCGTTTGACACTAATGCCATTAGGAGAGATCTATAGCTATGTGAGTTCATAAAATTAGGGCTGGGGCCAGCAGCTGAGAAAGTGCAGGCACTAAGGCTCATATGCACCAGCAGTATGATGAGATTAGCCTGCTGCACTAAGAGCTGAAGGCCTCATCAGTTCACATCAGGAGCAGCAGGATGAGCCCACTGTGAAAGAAACCATACCACCCTCACTGGGCGTGCTCAGCTTGCCTGTCTGCATACTCTGCAAGGGTTAGAGCAAGCAGGTGAGTGCATGAGCAGGGAATAAAAAGGTACACAAGCATGACTGATGGTGGGCATGATCAGTCAGTGTTTGTGTTCAAACTCATGAAACATATCAACGATCAACATCACTTGAACTCTGCCTGCAAAGGCCAGATGTTCCACAGGCTCCTGCGCCAAAGCCATTAAGAGTCGGGCCAAATACACTTGCAAATTGATGTTATTGATGGCGATGTTGATAGGTCAAATTGGCTGTTACAAGTTCCAGCAACAAATGGAAGACCTTCCTCGAACGCTGATTACAGCAAACAGGAGCTGGATCGTGTTTTGAGCAGAGAACACATTTGGACTGAACTCTGTTGAGGCTGATTTTTGTTCATTCTGGGGCGGTGTGACCTTGTTCAAGCAAAGCACATTAGCAGTTGTCGAGAGGAGGTAAGGGCTGCTGCTGGCTAAGGCCAAAGCAGGACCATGCATTTTCATGTTCAAGGCTGACATGGGAGGTTGACCCAAAGCAGCAGAATTTTAAAAGTCAAAGCTCAAGGGGTTCTTTATAGCTCCAACATGCTGCCTGAAATTACACATTCCTGTCCCTTAGAATAAATGTACAGTACAAGGCAACAAGCAGCCATCAATGATCCAGAGAGAGAATCTAAATCATTGATTGAACAAGAGAGATTGTACTGGTAAAATTTAAATCCCTGTAAAGAAACTTTGCCCAAGACTGAACATTACTGCAATTTTCCCAGTGATACTGCCTGAAAAGATCAGCAGGGTTGCAGCAGAAGTTGAATGCAGCTACAGAGAACATTTTTTTCCCCTCCTAAATAGGTTTCTTTTCCCTGTGGGTTTCTATTCTGTTGTACAACCCAACAGATCCCACAAAAATAAATGGCAGTACAAGAAAAAGTTCTGCCCTGGCTGTCTTTGTCGCTGGCTGCTATAGACACGTCGAAGGAATTTATAATGACTTTAGAGAAATCCAAACTTTTAAATTATGGCTCCATTAACTCTTAATCACTGCATATGTGAACTGCGACAAAAATAAGGTAAAATCCTTCCCAACAGTGGAAGAAGCTTAAGGACTTTTGATAATTTAATCTCAGACCTTTTAAATGAGGTCAGATTTTAAACAAGTATAAAAAGAGAATATAGTTGTTTTTCACTAGGCTATTAATCAAAGGACATCAACGTATAAAGAAAAAAAAAAGCCCTGACAACACTCTCTGTGGTCTGTTTAAAATGTTTAATGTTTCTGGATTAGATTCAATAAGATAAAGAACAATTATTGTTAAAAACTGACAATTTGACAGCACTCAGTGCCTATTAACTCGATAGTTTGACAGTTAGAAGATGATGAAGCAAAGAGCCTTTGTTCACAAAGGTCTCATTAACTCAGCAACCTTCACTGAGCTACCACACACAGGCTCTTTATCTCCATCAACTGATGTCTGCTTGTACCAGCAAACAGACAAAAAGAACATCATCTCTGTCGATTGTGGAGCTAAAACTGCTTCCGATCCAAGAAATAGTTAAAAGGTTGCCTTATTTTTGCCTGGGAATTACACTTGGAGAACAGAAACTCACACTAAAGTAAAAAGGACAGAAAGGCATCATTAGGTCCACAAAGTGGGAGAAAAAAGGCGAACACAATCAATCTTTCTAATTACTTTCTTATTAGTCTTCTACAGTGACAAAGCCTAGTTGTCTCTATTGCCTCACTGCACATAAGGTTACTCTTGTGTTCAATATGCATCCTCACAAAGGAGTAAAGGAGTAATTGAGACTCTTCTGTGTTACATAACTACTGCTCGGACTATAAGAAGTAAATTAACAGCAAATAAGATAAGATAGAATTAGGACCTTAGCATTGAGAATTAAGGTATTCCAGAGTTAAGGGAGTTGTTTTAGTCTACAGCTGCTTTTAAAAGGCAAACACATGCGAAAGGGCTCATCCTTGGAGGGTCGCTGTAGAGGCCTTTGGGCAAAAGGCAGGGTAGATACTGAACAAGTCACCAGTCCTTTACAGGACAACATAGAGAGACACAGGACACATAATCATGTAAACACACACTTGTACCTAAAGGCAGTTTAGAGAGACCAAAACACCCAACAGTTATGATTTTGGACTGGGACGGGAAGAACTTGCAAACTCCCTGCAGAAAGACCTTAAGTCGAGATTCGTACCCTGGACAGTCTTGCTGCCGGGCAGCAGTATTAACCACTGAGCCACCTGCAGGAAGAACTGTGCCTCAGGTCAGACACTGAGCTTCAAGTTGCCTAGTAAGAATCCATATCGGTCTAGGTGTGAATGTTGAATGATGATAGGCGAATATAACGCTAACTGTTTGCTCACATAACAAACATCCATAGAAACAGTCGCAGCTTGTAAAGACATAATGTCTTCAAATATCCTACTTGTTAGGAGTTAGTTGGTAGACCCTCAGCCACTCTCACTAAAAGAAGAGAAGACGTCACAGAATAATTTGCGCTTCACCCTACGTGGGCACAGTGTGATGGACTTGAAAACAAAACATAATAAATCTTCAGGTTTAGGCTGAGGGTCCTGAATTAACACACAGAGATGGCAACTCCCCATCAACTGCACCTGGATAAAAGCAATGGAAAACATATTCAAGCCACAAGATAAATGAGATATGTTTTCTAATGTGGGCCTCATGCCCCTCCCTCCCTTCTATTGCACTACTGCCCTATAACTGTATATCTACAAAATGGGTATGGAAATCCTTTATAAGCCTAGGACAGGTCAACTGCATTTTGCCAGAAATCACAGCTGAATTACTCGGGGTATAAACAAAGCCTAACAAATGCCAGGCACAATTGTTCGAGTCGATGTTTCAGCATATCAGAATCAGAAACAACCCATTTCAACTCCATTTCTCTTCTTCTCTCCATTTGGTCTATATGGTTCTGTGAAGTCAGCTCTCTACTCCTTTTCACACACCCCTCTTCTCCTCCCTAATCCTTCTTCCAGACTCATCTCACCATCTCTGACAGTGTCTTTTCTTTTTTAATAACTTTATACTATCGTTTGGCATTCTTGCCACTCCACCTGCTTCCCTAAGCCCTTTTTCTGATCCATCAATTTCCATCAGCCTGGTGCCAATGATAGCATGAATAATAATGACTTGAGAAGAAATCAGAACATTGAAAAAAATAAACCGTTTTTGAGCTGAGTCAGCTCCCACATCAATGATGGCATTTCACCTGTCTGAAAGTGTTTGTTCTGCAGGAACAGGGAAAAATATTCAGAACAAGATATTAGAACGACTGTGAGATATGGAAATGAGACTGTATGTTTAGATGAATGAGTATTAGTTGTCAGCAAAAGTATTACATGATAGCTACAAAGAGCAGAGAGTGAGGGACATTGATAATGTTGATGCTTTTTAGATGAATAAAGTATTCCATGTTTATTTCTCTACACAATAAGTGAATCCTAGTTTGACTCAAAATCAGATGGTAAATACAAAATAATTTCTTAAAAGTAAAATCTATCACAAAAAGTTAAAAATCCCAAATCATAAATATGGATTCAATGTTTTAACATCTTGTTTTTGAATAAGTTTCAATATGAGTCAGAATGTGCATAGTAACAAGGATATGGCACTGCCTCCTGCCTGTTATCTCTGTAACTGGGGACTATGGTGAGCTTTTTTTTCCTGATCCGGCCAGATTAGTCAAGATCTCAACACAGATCCTGTCTGATCCGTGCTGCACAGTGGTCTCCAAACACTCTCCCGTCAACTTTCTAACACCAAATTAAAGAGTCACACAGACTGAAGTTGACACGGTCTTCATAAATAATGCAACACAGAGTGTAAAGGAATATAAAGCTTTAGAAAACATTGTATGTGAACCACACACACTTGTTCGCTGTGTTCTTATACTTGTTCCTAAGTTCAGCAGATATCCATATGATCTTTAGGTAAAATACATTTTAAACACAGAAACAAATTTGCATGCACAGCAGAGTTATTTTGAACCGTTCAAGAATAATAAAAAGGGAAGAGATAAAGCGCCTCTCAAAATCATTCACAAGACCTTAAGGTAAGGTATGGTAAGGTAAGGTAAGTTTATTTATATAGCGCTTTTCAGTAACAAGACATTCAAAGCGCTGTACATGAGGAAGAACAATTACAATACAATCACAAAGAAAATAAACACAGATACAGACACAGAAAAACAAAGAAGTTTTTTGTTTACATTCAGTCATGTAATAGACACAATCTTCAATGTACTTTATTAAAAATTTTCCTTGACAGATCAACACAGAGTAGTATATAGGTTAATGGAAAGCGAAAGATGTCGACTTTTTAAAAATGTTTTATAAGAATAAAACAAAAAACAAAAAGGGTGACTTTTGGATGCGAGACCAAACACTACACAGAAAAACCCCCAGCCAAAATTTGAATCAGCAACCTTCTGAACATTTATTTTAGAATGGCCTAGATTAAGCTGGTGCAATGAAAAATAAATGACTTGTATTTTAATTAGATTTTCATTGTGATACTGTAGATCAGGGGTCCCCAAACCCTGGACTCCGGTCTATATCTGGACCCGGAGAGACCGGAAAGCACTAATTTATGTAGATATAGAATTATTCCTGCCTCATCTGACTTTTGAACAGGTGTGACGGGCAGCTGTGTGGGTTCGCGACATTCTGGTCCACATTCCAAGCCAGCTGGTGGTGATAATTCACCACATCGTTGTATGCCAACCGCCAGAAAATGACAAAGAAGAAGAAGGTATGAGGGGTCCTTGAATGCAGGCTGCTAATGCCTCTTTTCTGGCTCGTTTTAGGCTGCTTGGCTCCTCTCAACTCTGTTTCGCTCTACTCTGTATGGCACCAGTTATGTTTCCACTGACCCACTGACGACTGGAGGTATAGTGACTGAAGCCCCGCCTCCAGCCGTCAGTGTAGTGTGCTGTGCTGCTATTAACGTTACCGTTAATAGCTGTTAAGTTACTAGCTTGGGAGATCACGCTTGCTGACAGTACAATGACTTGGTGGTGTACAGATGAGTGAGTAAAGCAAGATGGCTTTGTCAAAAATATGTTTGCGAGCTACAAGGCTGATATCACAGTCTTATAACACAACAGCGAGCATACAAGATTTCACCATCAGTACAGTGGATTTTAGGAAAACACAAAAAGCTTTTCACTGACTGGGAAATGATCAAAGTGCATGGAAGCTGTGGCAGAAACAGTTTTAGATGGAAAACAAGCACATAACTTAAGCTAACAGTTAAGCAAATTGCCCTGACTGCCACAAGCACAACAAGAAGAGCAGGACTGGTTTACCAAGATGTACAGACCCAGCTTGACTGTGCCACTCAAAGTGTGTTTAAATATTGGCACATAAATTGAATTGCACTTTTCTGTTCAGCATATGATTCCATGGGAACATGAATAATTGATCAGTAGGTAAAAAACAAAAACCTAATGTAAATTAAATGTTAAATAAAAATGAAAGAAAATATATTTTTCAGTTGATTTAAAATGTTTGGAACCCAAAGTGTTTGGATAATGGAGGTAAGGGACTTCCTGCAATTTTAGTTAGGGACCCCTGCTGTAGACACTGTTCCACACAGGGAATTCATTCTTTTTCTGTCTTAATCAAGTTTTCCCTAGAACTTTGATGTGTATTGATTCAAAATTTACAAGAAATGATTCTACAGTAAAACATTTGCCTAAAGCCTTTACAGAAAGTTGTAGTTTTCAACATGCTTGTTAGTTGCTACAGGAGCTTTCAGAATAATGGACCAACTTGTCTTATCAGGGGAAAATCCCTCATACGTTGCTTGCTGTATATAGCTGTGAAGCCATCTCAAAGGCACTCTGTGTTATCGTGAGCATGTGTGAGTGTGTCTCCAACAATGAAAGGCAGAATATTCCAGATCCAACATCTCCAAGAAGACCCAGATAAAGTCAATGTGCTGCACTGGCAACCATTGATCTAAACGCTCTGTGTAAATCAACCAACTGTACTTTACCCTTTCCATAACTGTAAGCTATTGTGTCTCATATGCAGTTTAAAGAATAGCATTAACTGTCATCATAGTCCCTCCTAAAAGAGAACAGAAAATCAATATGAAATAATCAGACATTACAAGCTGTAAATATGTTTGTTTACACTTCATTTTAGAATTACTTAAAAGTAATCTCAAGGCACTTGAGAGACCAGAAGATGGAAGTCTATGGCAGGCATTTGTATGAAGTCTGCCCAAGTCAACACTTTGTAGAATCATCTTTTGCTGCAATAACATCTTCAATTATTTTGGGTTATGTCACCAGTGTTGCACATCATGAGACCAGAGGTGGGTAAAGTAAGACCAGCACTACTTCAATATATTTTTACTCAAGTAAAAGTTAAGAGTAGCTATCCAAAACGTACTCAAGTAAGAGTTAATAGTATTTCGTAAAAATGCTACTCAAGTACTGAGTAACTGATCATAACATCTGATTTCATTTGTAACAAAATACACTCCCTGGCCACTTTATTAGGTACACCTTGCTAGTACCGGGTTGGACCCCCTTTTGCCTTCAGAACTGCCTAAATCCTTCGTGGCATAGATTCAACAAGGTCCTGGAAACATTCCTCAGAGAGTTTGGTCCATATTGACATGATAGCATCACACAGATGCTGCAGATTTGTCGGTTGCACATCCATGGTGCGAATCTCCCATTCCACCACATCCCAAAGGTGCTCTATTGGATTGATCTTTGGATTGAGTACAGTGAACTCATTGTCACGTTCAAGAAACTGAGATTATTCGTGCTTTATGACATGGCGCGTTATCCTTCTGGACATAACCATCAGAAGATGGGTACACTGTGGTCATAAAGAGAAGGACATAGTCAGCAACAACACTCAGGTAGGCTGTGGCGTCGACACGATGCTCAATTAGTACTAAGGGGCCCAAAGTGTGTCAAGAAAATATCCTCTACACCATTACACCACCACCACCAGCCTGAACCATTGATACAAGGAAGGATGGATCCACGCTTTTATGTTGTTGACGCCAAATTTTGACCCTACCATCTGAATGTCACAGCAGAAATCGAGACTCATCAGACCAGGCAACGTTTTTCCAATCTTCTTTTGTCCAATTTTGGTGAGCCTGTGCAAGTTATAGCCTCAGTTTCCTGTTCTTATATCACCTTTCTTCCCCATTCTGATGCTCAGTTTGAACTGCTGGAGATCGTCTTGACCATGTCTACATGCCTAAATGCATCGAGTTGCTGCCGTGTGATTGGCTAATTAGAAATCTGCGTTAAGGAACAGTTGGACAGGTGTACTTCATAAAGTGGCCGGTGAGTGTATGTAATCAGACAGAAAAAACTATAAAGTAATGTGCAAATTCTAGTATTTTAAAGAATAAAATAAAATCACCACAAAAAATATTTGAAGCCAATACTTAATGTAGGTCATTTATGTGTGCTAGAACAGTACAAAGTACTTCCTGTGACAATATAAAACCTTTACTGTATATTTACTTGACCTCAGCTGATAGAAAACATCATGAAAACACTAGAGCTTGTGTTTAAAAAAAACTGTCACTTTAAAATAAGTTGTAGGTGTGTGTCGGTTTCTGGTGCATTTTTGGTGCTTGCTTGTTCTTCATTATGTGAAGCAACTCGAGGTGGGTAGAGCAGCTAGAACAGGTACTCAAGTAAGTGTGTAGTTACTTAAAGTAAAAAGTATGGTGCGGTAAAACTACTCCTAGAAGTACATGTTTCCACAAAAGTTACTCAAATGCAGCCAGTTAGTACACACAATTTTCTAGCTCTGTTAGTTTAGGGTCGTTATCCTGATGACACATGAACCTTTCTCCTAATCTCAAGTGTTTTGAACAACTTATTTGTTGGATTTGGGCCACATTTGCCTGCAGTCTGAACATAGCCTTAATTTTCAGCCATAGTGTTTTTCATATAGGTTAAAAGGTTTACTTTTACTCTCATCGGACTATATGACATCCAACAAAACTCCTTACAGCTTTCCTTCTTGCCATTCTTCCATAGAGGTCAAATTTGTGGAGAACTTGATGAAAATTTGTTCTGTCCACAAATTCTCCTACCTGAGGTCTAGATCTCTGCAGCTCCTCCTGAGTTACCATGGGCCTCTTGGATGCTTCTTTGATTAATGTTTCCCTTGCCTGGCCTCAGTTTAAGTGAACTGCCAAGTCTTAGTAGGTTTGAAGCTGTGCTAAACTCTTTTCATGTTCAGATGAAGGACTGAACAGCGCTGTGACTTATTTTTTTCAAACCTAGCCCTGCCCTAAACGTCTCCACAACTTTATCCCTGATTTGTGTTCCTTGGTCTTAGGTTGACTGGTTGACTCCTACTTGATTAACAAACATCAAAACTCATTAATTCATTCATTCATTCATCTTCAATACCGTTTATTCCATAGTGGGTCACAGGGGAGCTGGTGCCTATCTCCAGCAGTCTACGGGCGAGAGGCAGGGTACACACTGGACAGGTCGCCAATCCATCACTGGGCAACACAGAGACATACAGGAGACTACATATGCACACACTCATTCACACCTAGGGGCAATTTAGAGAGACCAATTAACCTAACACTGTGGGAGGTCACAGTGGATTACCCGGTGACAACACACGCATGCACGGGGAGAACATGCAAACTCCATGCAGAAAGACCCCCGGTCGGGAGTCGACCCAGGACCTTCTTGCTGCAAGGCCACAGTCCTACCAACTGCTCCACCGTGCAGCGCCAACATCAAAACTCGATTATTTTAACCTTATTTTATAACCTAAGTTTGAGGAACAAAGAAGAGTCATGCCATGTGGGATTGTGTGAGATTGGAAAAAAATCTTATGAAAACTATTTTGACCCATGGTGGAAGTAGAACATCTGATCTTTTCTGCCACCGTAAACCCAGCAAGCTAGCGATGCTAAAGACTCCCCATAACTCAGAAAAGGCTGAGCTAATTACAAATTGAGCTCCAACTATTGCCCTGAAGGATTTAATTTTAGTTACAGATGAAGTCAATGATTTGCATGTAAGGAGGGGTGTGAATGTACGTGAGTGAGTGAGTGTGTGTTTGTGTGGTGGTGGTAGGAGAGTGTCAGTGTTACATCATCATTTGATTTATAATTGCATATTAGCCTTCTAAATTGTAATTGATTAAACAAATTCCTAAAGATGCCCACCCCTAGTCTTCATGAGTTTGTTCACCAATGTTCTCTAACAAACCTCTGCTGGCTTTTACCAAACACCTGTATATATTCTGAGATTACACACAGGTAGACCACTGACTTGTTAGATGCCTGCTGAAGGCAACAGGTCACACATTATTTCATTAAGGAGTATCTGGGTAAAATGAACTATGGTCAGCCAGTCAATCATTTTTTACCACTTATTCCATAGAGGGTCGCGGGGGAGCTGGTGCCTATCTCCAGCAGTCTATGGGCAAGAGGTGGGTTACACCCTTGACAGGTCACCAGTCCATCGCAGGGCTGAACTATGGTTGTCATGTAAAATAATTTAAAGAAAGTTCCCGGGGTTTGAGAATACTTCGGCAAAACACTGTATAAAAAGCTGAAGATGAATCTGGAGTTGGAGAGAGGGGATTGTACTTAAACTTAACTTCCGCCTCTCTGCCTGCTCAGACGCTTTTCTCCTAAGCTCCCTGCTTGCTTGCATTCTTTTACCCCTAACTTTTTATCTCTTAGCCAAAATTACGGAAATATTGGATTAAAACTACTTCTTACCAGCGACTCCCAAAGATTATTATTATTATTTTTTTTTTCTAAAGGATTTTGATGTTTTTATAATGGAACTTGAAAGAAGGACAAGTTGATGCCAGCTAATCAGCACAAAATGCCTCCTTTTACCACAGAGGACTTCAACAAACTTTTACAGAAATTGGGTGTTTTGGAGATGAAAATCCATCGACTATAAGTGAATGTGGAAGTGAATATGGGGTACAGCGATGATTCACTCTGCCTGTGATCCCAAACAGTGACAGTCAGCTCAACGACTCAGCCGGCAATCAGAACACTGAGAATAAACCTAACAGGAAGACCCTCCTGGCATGTTTTATGCGCATGCCCAAAAAATCAAGGTGGATGACTCACTGGAAGATCTCAGCAATTAAATAAATTAGAATGGCCAGAATTACAGAGAAATGCCCCCGTTTCCCCTGGGAAAAGGAGACTTCGACACCGAGCTGCTGTCACAACAACTGAAAGGAGTGAGACAGCTGGAAGTAATGGAATTCCCCTGCAAAACAGATTTGCCCCACTACAGAATGAAAACCAGGAAAATGATCCATCTTCTGAGAACAATAAAAGGTTTGAGAACAACCTTCATTCTAAACAGTCTTCTCCTAAATGGCCAGAGAAAAAGCACCCCACCGGACCAAGAACCCTAATAGCGGGCAACACAGCTGTGGATGGGATTAAAAACTTCTGCAACAAGAAAAACACAGAAGTTATGATTGGTACCAGTAACGTGGTGTCTGATACCTCAGAGAATATTTTTCAATCACAGAAAAGTGCCGTCTCTAGAAAACCTTATTATACACTGTGGAGCCATGGATGACGTGGCTAAGAAAAAATCAGAAGGATTAAAGGAGGATTTCACTCGTCTGCTGAATACTGTTGGAGGTCTCAATATCAAGGTGTTTCTCAGTGGACACTTTGCACCAATTTTCTGTGGAGATGAGATTTTTTCAAGACTTCTGATGATTTATAAGTAGTTGAAAAAAACATGTGCCACTACATCTGTGAACTTCATCGACAACTTCATTATTTTTTCGGAAAAAAGACAACTCTTCAAGCAAGATGGTTTCTTTTGAACAAGCCGGGAGCCAGACGTCTCACATCTAATCTCTTCTATTCAGTAAATAATCCGCCAGCAGCTTTGACCTTCAGCAGAGAACATGGAGTATCAACAACAATGGTAATGCTGCCTTCGACAGCTCCAGCAGAGACAACAGGCCAGTTGGCTGAGAAAGAGAGGTCATCACAAAAGGTCTCCCTGTCGAAATCCACAGGAGGAGTGGACCCCCCCGTTATACCCCTCTCCCCCCAAAACCAGACCCAGACCGACCCGTTAAACCCCCCTCACCCCAGACCCACAGAACTCTCCCATTTCCCCACTGAGCCCGCATTTTGCTTTACTGGATTCTGATAACATGAAAGGAGCTCTTAAGATCGGGACCCAAATGGCTCTGACATCTTCTCCATTCAACTACCCCCGTGGCCGAGGCCATGCTAATAAACCAACATCTTCCAAATGCCGCAGAGCCCCACCACCTCCTAATCTATCTCCTCCTAATCAGGACCTTCAAATCACTTCTCTGTGATACAGTCTGGGCCCCAGTGGTAACTATCAGAAATTAGCATGTCCAGGAAAAACTTGGGCCCCTAATATGAGATAGTTGTACAATCTCTGTGCTTATACGTGACAGAAAGAACAAAGCCAAAAGGATAAGAGACAGTAATAAACAATCAAAAACAGCCATAAACTGTCAGGTACAACCAGACACAGAGTTAATATCAGCAACTAAGTCATTTAAACTGGCTTTATTGAACATTAGATCTCTATCAGGAAAATCATTTAATCAATGACTTCATTACTGACCACGATCTTGATGTTATGTTTTTAACAGAAACATGGTTAAATGAATTTAATGAAGCTCCCACTCTGATAGAGTCAACGCCTCCGAACTACAATTTTCTTTGTGAGAGCAGACAGCAAAGAAAATGTGGAGGGTTGGCCACTTTGTTTAAAGATTTACTAAAGTGTAAAAAAATATTTCTGGGCAAATTTGACTCTTTTGAATATTTTGGCTCTCCAGGTAAAGAGCCCGGTCCGAACCATGTTCTTGAATTTTAACAGGCCTCCTAAGTACAAAACTTTTTAGTGATTTTAATGAGCTTTTATCTGTGACATGTGTTGATTATGACTGTTTAATTATTGTGGGGGACTTCAACATTCACATGGACAATCCTGAAGACAGAAGTGCTATAGATCTATGTAACACTCTTAGAAATTTTGGTTTGACTCAACCTGTTAAACAGCAAACGCACAAACAGGGACATATTTTGGACGATCATCACTAAGGATCTAAACATTTCCAAGATGTCTCTAACTGATGTTGCCCTGTCTGACCACTTTTCTGTTATTGTTGAAAGCATCATCTCCATGGCTAAGTTTTCTTATAATGTCTGTTTGGCAAACTGATCTTTAAGGACGGTGCTGATGAAACCTTTAACCAGATTTACTCATCTACCTCCACTTTGCCCTGTAACACTGTAGATGAGCTGGTAGATAACTTTCATTCTAAAATCTCGGACATCATTGATTCAATTGCTCCAATTAAAGTGAAAGTCGTCTCTGGGAAGAAAATGTCTCTGTGGAGAAGTGCTCCACCAGTCACAAGTGAAAAAAAGGAGTGTCGAAAGGCTGAACGCAGGTGGCGAAAGACTGGACTCCAGGTTCACTATATTATCTATAAAGAGAGACTATACAGATATAACCTACAACTGAAAAATCCAAGGGAATCTTTCTTTTCTGAGATCAACAGCAAAAACATTAACAATGCTCGTGCATTATTTGCCACGTTCGACAGGTTAACAAACCCTCCTGTAACTGTAGCATCTGAACTCCACTCTACCAAGGCCTGCAATGAATTTGCTAACTTCTTCACTGAAAAAAACCCAAAAGATCAGAGGGGCAGTCAGCTCATCCACATCAACTCTAGTACCAAAGTTTTCTCCAACTAGAACTGATTTTGACAAAATTTTCCCCAATTTCACCAAATAAACTACAAAAACCTTAGAAGAAATCGTACACCCAAACTAAGCTCTTCTTCCTGCAGTCTCGATGTTTTAACCCACAGCTTTCCCTTAAGAAAGCTTTGCCTGTAATAACTCTGATTTTAAAAAAAAATAAAAAAACATGTCCCTTTTGTCAGGTTTTTCCCCCCGGGCCCAGAAAAACAGCCAATTATCAAAACCTCTATTAAAAAGGGACAACTTGGGGACAACTGCTACTACAGAAAACAGGCCTATCCTAAACCCCCCCTTTCATCAGCAAGATTATTTAAAAAAACCCGTGTTTCAACAGTTAAAAACTTCCCCTAACAATGACCAACCGCTTTGATGTTTTTCCAGTCAGGCTTCCCGTGCTCAACCACAGTACAGAGACTGCTCTTTGTCAAGGTGTTCAATGACATCCGTATTTTTAAATGCAGATGGGGGAAAAACCACAATGCTGGTATTATTGGGAAATTTAGTGCAGCATTCGACACTTTTTGATCACCCCTAGTACAGCCATCAAGTTTTTAAAATTCTACTTGAAAGGACAGGAGCTTTTTTTGTCAATAGGTAACTTTAAAATCAAGAGACCACAAAAATCACATGTGGCATTCCCCAAGGGCCCCTTCTTAGGGCCCTCCTTTTTCAATATCTACATGCTCCCCCTAACTCAGATTTTAATAAAACAAAACCGTAATTTACATAAAACTATGCAAGGACAAAGAAAAACTTGCGATGTCACCAGGTGACTATGAACCCCATTCAACCGCTGGGTAAAATGTTTAAGGGAAATCAATGCTTGGATGTGCCAAAAATTTTTTCTTCAGGGGAATCCAAAAAAAAACTGAAGTAATAATCTTTGGATCAAAAAGCTTCATTTAAAATACAGCTAAAAAACCCCACCAGTCACGCTCGAAAACCCCTGGATGTAGTGATGGACTCAGACCTGAACCTTTTCGGGCCCCAAAAAAAGACAGTAAAGGGGTCGGCCTTCTATCCAAAAAGAACATCCCAGGATTAAGGACTAATGTCTCAGCAGGACCTTTGAAAAACTAATCCATGTGTTGATCTTTAGTAGAATCAATTACTGCAATGTTGTCCTTCACAGGTCTGTCCCCTCCCCCCGTGGGCTCCCTTTTGCCCAGAACGCTGCTGCCCGCTTCCTCACTAGAACTAAGAAAGTGGAGCACATCACCCCGGTTTTAAAGTCCTTACACTGGCTCCCTGTAGCTCACAGAATAGACTTTAAAATGCTTCTGTTAGTCTATGAATCACTAAATGGCTTAGGACCAAAATACATTGCAGATTTTGTCGTCAGTGTATCAACCACCCAGATCTCAGGTCTTTCGGCTCGAATCTACTCTGCATACCCAGAACCAGAACCCAAAAACTGCAAAACGCAGCTTTAGTTTTTATGCTCCACTAATCTGGAAAACCCCAAAAACCCCCCCTGTAAAAGCGCCGAAACCCTAAGTTGCTTTAAATCAAGATTAAAAACGTATTTGTTTAGAGTGGCCTTTGAATGTGTTATCTGAACATTATTAAGTTTTCAGTCCAATTTTCCTTTTGTTTTCTTATCCATCATTGTAATCTCTTTATTTTTTTAATTACCTCTGTTGTCTGATTTTCTGTATCGTTGTAATGTTTTTCCTTATGTACAGCACCTTGAATGCCTTGTTGCTGAAAAGCGCTTTATAAATAAACTTGACTTGACTTGTAACACATACTAACTTGTTATCACTGTTAATTAGAGAGCTAGTGCTGATGTGGCTCCGCAGACCTTTTCTTGAAATAAGTGAACAATAACAGAGATGCATCCAACTGATCAATCACTGCTGATATCTGAGCTTGGAAGAGATTAGAGTGCTTATATCTGTGATATTATAAAAACCAAGGAGTCTATCTCTTTGAGATTACCAAAAGTATTAATGTCTCTGTTGCATAATTTTGAGCTAAGGTCTATTCATTAAGTAGATCTTAATTACAACAAATATTGATTCAACAAATATTTGTTTTTTTCCTGTTCTGTTAATGAGGGTTAATAGCAAGAGTCATTCACTTGACAGTCTTGTTGAAAATCTCTTCAGTTTTGACTGGAAGCAACATTAAAGTGTCTCAATAGCTTTAAAGTATAAAAATCACACATCAGATCTCATGCTCACTAACTGAGCTTTTAGAGATCAACTTCTCCTAATGAGTTCATTATGAATAAATTATCCAACCATCAAATTCAGATTTAAGGTTTTACTCTGTAAGAAGAAACAAGCCAAGATTGATCTTGAGGTCTTTTCAAGGACCTCCATTTGATTTCTTCTTTCTTCAGAGGCTCCTTTCATCTCTGGATATCTTTCGGTCTACAGATTTGTCCTATCCTTTTTCTACTCATTTGTATTTTATTGACTTATGCGCCAAGGGCTTTCATCAGAGCTGGGCTGCCACACAGGGTGAACATGCTGTTCCACGTGTTTACACCATGATAAGCATTTTGTCGGTGGTATCAAAATAGAGTGATTACAGAGCCTGTTGCACTCGAGGATTCACACGACTCCTACAGCTTAGCAACAAAAGGCAGACAATCACAGAAAAGATGTACATTTCTACTGAGTTTTGTGTTGTTTTTTTAAATCATCAGAAAAAAAACTTAAATTTATCTTCATCTTGCTTTACGCCAACATTTTCATTACAGTGAAGTCAGCACTTAAAAAAGAATTTAAACAATATGGCTATGACGTACAAAATTTCCTCACTCTATTGCTTAAAAATAGATATTTATTGTTTTCTACACAGCTTAGTTTCTTCTGAGAAGTAAACAAGGATTTTTCCTACTGAAAGAAAAAAACAGGAACAAAACTAGGTAAATACTTGGTATTCACAAAATGTCAAACATTTTTTGTCAGCAGAATTCGTTAATTACTTTTGTCACAGCCATTGATTCAGACTTGCTGATGCTTTATCATTTTACTTTGTTATCAGCAAGGTCCCCTCTTATCTTCTCTGCCTTCGCCCATGTTTCATAAAATAAAATAAATATCCATTAGCATTTCAGACCTCACCATGTTAACTGCTTAATAGGAATCAGTTTCTTTCCTACTTACTAAAGAAAAAAATGTGTCTCAATAGTAATATCTGAGACTTAGAGTCTTGAAAAGTAAATTGTACTCTCACATATCGCCTTCCTTTATTAAAGATTAATAAACTCGTTAGCTAGATGGATGCGTTTCATTTGCAGTTCATTGGCTGTGTCAAGATTCGAGTCCTCAGAAGTTTAAGAGTAGTACCTAGCATCTTTAAAACTATTTTAATACTGAGAATAAAGTAAATGTGAAGAGGTGCAACACACATACTCAACTCACAAAAGGATTTTGCTAATAAATTTATCTTGAGGATCTCTATGTCTTAGTTTTGAGACAAGCCAGGATAAAGCGAGACGAAAGATGGATTGGTGCGTCATCTGCACCCTGGAAAAAATAACCAGGTATGGAAAACAGACGAATGGATAGGAAAGGATGAAAATTTATAGCACACACAAAATGTTTCGCTTTACATCTTCGTACAGGGGAGGAAAGAATTTTATATCCACTGTTGGGTGCTTAAAGTCTGCAGTGTAAAGCTAGAGACAGCAAACTCCCATGAGCCTTTGCTGAATTGAAGCTGGAGGAAATAGAGACAGCCTTTTATTTGGTTGAATAAGTCCTAAAAGTACACATGCGAGCAAGTGTAATGGAAAGTTTTTACTGTAAAGCAGCTGTGAAGGGAGCCCATACTGAGAGCGGTCAAGAGTTTTAGCTACAAGCTCAGCGTCTGAGTGTATACTTTCTCTGCTGAAAAGCCTTCAGTTCTCCTTGTGTCTTTGTAGCTTTAGTCCATGAATTAATGAGAAATGCATTGAGTAGAATACTTTTACAATTAAGACTACACTGAGCTTCAACTGGGAACTGTTGTTTAGGGTCAGATTACACAAACACTAACCGGAAATGTAAGTCCTGTTTACACTAAACACAAACATTTAATACAGTCACAAATGGAATGTAGAGACTTTTGAATTTTACCAAACCTACCAAGACATGGTCGCCCATCTAAACTGACAGGCAAGAAGAGGAGCAATAATAAGTGATGCAGCCAAGAGGCCCAAAATAACTCTGAAGGAGCTGCAGAGATCCATAGCTCAGTAGAGATAATCTCGTGACAGGACAACTATTACCCCCCAAAACTCTGCTGTTCAAAATGTCGCAAGAAGAAATTTTATTTTTATTTTTATGGAAAGTCATAAGAAGGCACATTTGCAGTTTGCCCAACCCATTTAGGGGACAAAGCAGAAATGTAGAAAAAGGTGCTCCTATTTGATGAGACCAGATGTAACATAAAAACCCTGCACATATTCCTTAACACACAGAGCCTACAGGAAAACATGGTAGTGACAGCATCATGATGCTTTTCTTCAGCAGGAACATGAAAGCTGGTCAGAGTTGATTGGAGGATGGGTGAAACCAAAACCTGACAATCCTGGAAGCAAACCTATTTGATGTTGTAAGAGACTTTCTTCCAGCAGGCCAACAACCTTAAAGATACAGCTAGAGCAACCAAAACAATTGAATAAAGGTTCATTCATGAGTTAGAATGGCCTAGTCAAAGCCCAGAACTAAATTCAGTTGAGATTAATTGATAAGACTTGGAAATTCATGATCACTGATTTTTCAGCCTGAAACAGCTTTAGTTATTTTGTGAAGATTAATAGATAAAATATTCAGTCTTAAGATGTGTAAAGTCATACCTCAAAACACTTAAAGTTGTAACTGCAGTGCAAGGTGGACTAAATGCAAGCAAACAATGTATCTTTCAGATTTTTATGTATAAATATTACCATTTACATACAAAATTACACACAACATATAAAAAATCTCAAAACATAATAATAACTTCCATAGTGGAAGGTAATTTAATCAGTCGAGCATGACGAATGAATTATGAGCCAATGTTTAAAGAGGCACCCAAACCTAGAGTTTAATTCAACCATGACCATGTAGTTTAACAGAGGAGCTGTGTGCTGTTTTTAATTAATTTCCAACATAATGCATTGTTCTTTTTTCCCTGCTAATTTTTATCTGTTGAGCCACACAAAAACAACTCTTACACATGAGGCCCTGTGAGGTGGTGTGCTGCTACAGAACTAGTTAAACCTTCCACCATCTACACACAGTTATCCAAATACATCTCAGTAGTAAGAAGGGGTACGCAGCATACTTCTGAGGACAGTTCAGGGTTTGGAGGACATTTGAGGAGCCAAGGAAGACATTTATTTAAAAAAGTGACCGTGGGTATAAAACACCTACAATGCAGCCTCTATTCTTCATCTCAGGAAGTTTTTCCAAAGGTCAAAACCTTCAAAAGTAGAAAAGAAATATAGAGAACGTCCAGTTTCCTATCTCGGTTCAAGCAGTCTAAACAGAATTTTTCCCTTTCTCCAATGAACAAAAACAGCAGCAATTATGCACATTATGACCACTGACAGGTTAAGTGAATAACACTGAATATTGCTTCATTGTGGCACCTGGTAGTTGGTGGGAAATATTAGGCAGAAAGTGATTACTTTGTCCTAGGTTAATGTGTTAAAATCAAAAAAAAGGGAAATTGTGGGGATTTGAGTTCGGTGACCTCCAAACTGTAATAGTCCTCCCTACTGGGTCAGAGAATTTCTAAAACTGCAGCTCATGTTGGGTATTACCAATATGATGTATCTCGGTTCAAAGGTGGAAAACAGGTGGACCCAGGACCAGGTCATGATTGGAGTGTCACAAAATACTGAATCACAATCTTCATAACACTATCAATGTTTGCAATATTGCAATCATAAGGGACTCCCTGGATGCAATGTCAAATTTTGAGAGACATGCAAGAATTCTCCGGATGCCAACTCTCTGTCCTTGAAGCCCACATCGCTGCTATATTTTCATTGGCTCAGATGCTAAAATTCACGGAAAATTGTGGCCAAACCTTTTCCCATGGGGGGGGGGCAACAATACCTTACATGGTTTAGTGCAGTCTATGCCTTGATGGGTAGAGCTGTTCTGGGTGCAAAGGAGGAACCTTCATACCATCAGGCAGGGGGTCATAATGTTATGCCTGATAATAGTGATGATTTAGCAAAATCAGAGAACTTTACAGTAAGTAATTCAAATGCAGTTAAAAGGAAACTAAAGTGAAAATGCTAATTGTTGTCAACAAATTATATTTTCGCTGATAATTATAACTTACTTAAAAAGAAATGAGAAGTCAAATGATGTCTCAATATTTATATTTCATTAGAAAATACTTAGTTTTAGTTTAACATAGTGTAATGTTCATACATTACAAATAACTTAAAATATTCCAAAATTATTAATCTAAAATCCAAATAAACCTATCCAAGGCAAACCACAGCATTTAAAAAATCTTAAATCCTCTTTGCTATTTAACAAGGTTAAAGCTAATCAAAATGCATTTTGGAAATGTTAGGTTTAAGCAATAAGCTGAAGTAATACCATTTGTGAAATTAATTATTTTCTGCCTCACTAATGCAGATCACACTAGTTATGTGGTTGTAAATTAAACAGCGGTGCTGTTTGATTCGTCCATCTGTGGGTCACATATCTCTGATGGAGAGAGCGCTTTATTTGATGAACCATCAGGGTTGGTCCAAATATTTTTTCATTCCAGTAATCTGAATTCCACCTCAACATAAGCTTGTTCACATGGGAAATCTGAATCTTACTTTTACAGTACTTTAGTGTGGTGCTCTTACCATGTTTAAATACAGTTGAAATCGGGTCTTCTTTCTAGACACTATCAGAAAAAGCATAACATTTTCCCCTTCACAGTGTGACATTAAAATCAGACTAAAACTCTCCTGTTTTAGGTCAGATAGAAATACAACAAAATTCTGCAATTTCCATTTGCTAAATGCCAGAATAAGAGGGTTGAGGATAGGAGACTAGTTCTGCATAACAATCACAAAACAAAGCAAAAGGCCTGCAGAGGTACAGAGTGAGTTATGGAGAACAAAATGCTAATGTTTGTGACCCTTACAAAATGTCTGATCAGAGGTGAAAAGGTGTGAAAAGTGAGAAACAGTTTGATTTAATGTCAGCAAGTGAGAAAAAAATGTTGTCAAGATCTCGTTTTATTTTTATACGAGAAAATGTGAAATGTGTTTCAAAAATGAGTTCTGCTCAAACAATTTCAGAACAATTTCAAACAGCACTGAAATGGAGCACAAAAAGAAAATATGCATCCTTATGCTATCAGTGTCCCACTAATAGCATAAGGATGCATATTTTCAAGTTAAGCTATGTTAAATGTTATTTTTTCATAACTTTGGGTAGAATGGATCAGGTTAGCCAGAAAAAGGTTCACAAACGTAAAAGAAAAATGCAACCCACCAACGCAAAATGTTACAATGCATTTTTTTACTTTAACTCTGTTACCAGCATCTGAGCTCTTAGCTATGCCTGATTCACAATGACACTTTCCATGTAATCACAGGCTGACACTATTCCTGGAAAACCATCTTCCTGTGAAATATCCCCTCAGTCTTCAACACTTTAATGATGTATAGCTAAAGACAAAAGAGAGGGAAGCAATTACAAGTACACCATACCTTTCACTAATAAAAAAAAAAAACTAATTATGTCGACGTTCATTCTTATGTAATTAGTATACAGTCTGCAGACTCCCCAATTAGTCTTCCTGTTCTGCGCTGTTGACATATTGACATCTGGTGTGTTTGTATGTATTCAGAGGTGTATTGTTACCGATCCATCAACTGTGGTTACTATTCTCATGTCTTCAGGAGCCCAGAATAATCAAGGCAACTTTTTTCTTCTGCCACACAATCGTTTTAAAAAGAAAAGTCACTTGGCCTTTCTCTTCATTCCTTAACATTAAAGAACACATGAACTGATGTAACTGAGCGAGAACGGTAGAACCTTTCATTTTTGGCCCATTAACCCTGCGTTCACTTGCCACAAGGCCACAGAAATAGTTTTCTCTGTCTGATATTAAGTGGGCCCATTTTAACTGCCAGATGCTCCTCACTAACTCTTGAGTGGATCATCGATCCTTAAAAGGTCAGATCGATTTGGTTTCTTGAGGGCCAGTATCTGCTATACTCAATCCCCTACCCATATCCTGCCAGCTGTCCAGATATCTGTCCTTTAATCAATCAGCTTTATTGATCCCGACCCAAACATGAGGGCAATGAGGATGTGTCTGTGCGTAATGCTCAAGTGAGCTGGCTCAGACCTGCTTTCATCCACAGCAGTTCACAGGCTTGGCTAAATGGTGTGCAAGACCTCAGTTTATAGAATAAAAGTCAATACATGCAAACAGCAGTTAGGTGATTGTCATGGATGTTGGGGTGAAATACTGTTGGTGTGTTTAGTGGCTGCAGGGGGAAAAGGTGGGTTTTTATTCCTCCACATACTGCACAGCTGCATTACATTTATACACAGATGCTTCTTAGTAATTTACAATATTATGAAAAGGTTTTATTTATTCATTTGATAAAGTGAAACTCATTACATAGATAATTACACAGGGTGATATAATTCAAGTGTTTATTGACAGCAAATGAAAAGAATGATGCATAAAATCAACACATAACTGATATAATCCACAAGAAGGGAAAGCCACAAAAGATGATTTTGAAAGTAGTTATTCAATTCATCATCCAAGCGTATTAATGGAAGGTTTAGTGGTAGAAAGAAATGTGGCAGGATAATATGCAGGGGCAACCACAGCATTAGGAGGATTCTGAACCAAAGGTTCAAAGAAGAACATTCAAAAAATGCTGACTGCAAACGGAGTCCGAGCTGGAAGAACCACCACATACAGATGTACCCAGGACATGGGCGTCAACCTTTGCATTCAAGTGGTTAATCCGAACCAGGGTGTGACAATTATAATAAATATAACCAGTAATATACATAGAAATTGCTTTCTTTTGGGGCTCCCATAGGGTGAATACGTGACAGTTCTTATTAAAAGGAAAATTAAAAGGTTGTTACATAGTGTTGTATGTCTGCTGTATGTCAGTTGCAAAAGAAAAATAAGAGCAACTTTGTCAGGATCTGTGCTTGGTCTGTTTGTTTTGGTGCGTTTACTGTGCTTAGCCCCTAGATGGCGTGGAACCTGGAGGAGAGGTGACAGGTGTTCATCATTCTCTTGATTACCTGCTGAGGAGTATATTAGGAGGAGGCTGCCAGCAACCCACTGCCAGAGTGTTGTCCTTTAGTGGTACAGCTCAAGCCACATTATCTTGTCTTGTTCTTGCCTTGAACTCTAGTAATTTGAATTTGTTACCTTGCAGGATTACCTAAACCTGACCTTGCCTTTGTGTGGATCTCTGCCTGGATTACTCACTTCTGGAAAGAAGCTATCCAGCTCCATGATCAAAGACTCTAGCCTTTCGTTACTTCATTGGACCACACCGGTTGGCAGCCTCCTGAAATCTTCGCTCCTTGGATCAACTCTCAAGAACCCTGTCCACCCTCCTCCTTCCACTGCACCCACTTCCAAAACCCCGGACCATCTTGTCATTCTGGCACACCATTATCCACCATTTTCTGTCTCAGGGGTAAACAACTATTTGGTCTCTCTGCACCAACCTCTGGCGGATCATTCCACCAACCCAGTAAGGCTGAATTATTATTCTTTAAGTATTGACCCTAAAGTATTCCCTATTCACCATCCTGTTTATTTTACAGTTGGTTTCCCGGTTCCAGTTCCCCAGCACATTTCACTACTCTGTAAATAAACACTTTACCGTAAAACTCTGTCTCCTGGATTGCTTTCTGCATGTGGGTCAAATCTGTTAAAAACAATATGACAGAGCACTCTGGCCAACCTGACCCAGCAGAAGCGTTCAGGAGAACTCTATCTGAACAACACCACCAAATCACATCACATGATTCTTCCCTCCACTCTCTTTTTGAACAGCAAAAACAGACCAATCACCAGATCGAGCAACTAGCCTCCATGTTTCAGTACACCTTGAGCAATTTCACCGCCCCGGCAGTAGAGGACGCTTCAGCCTCCCCAGTTTCCCAGCAACTTCCGCACTCACGTGAGGTCACTTCCCCGAATCCTGAAAAATTCTCCGGTGAAAAAGAGGATTGTAAGGGTTTCCTTCTCCAATGCACTCTAGTTTTCTATCGTTCACCACAATCTTTTCCTCATGATTCTGTTAAGATTGCTTTTGTTCTAGGGTTACTAACCGGAAAGGCCTTGAGATGGGCAGAGGCCCGTTTTTCAAATTGTTTAGACTTTGGTTGCACATTTTCCGAGTTTGAGGAGGAGTTTCGACAGGTTTTTTCCAGCGAAAAAGATTTAACCGCCAATGCTCGAGGATTATGGTCTATTAAACAAAGAAAACAGTCAGTTGCTGAGTTCTCTATAGATTTTTGCATCCTAGCTGCAGCTTCTGGATGGAATGACTCCGCTCTTAGAGCCGCCTTTTTCCAGTCCTTAAATGATCCGTTAAAGGATGAGTTGGCATTAGTCGACGAGCCTGAAACCTTGAATGGGTTAATAAAGTTAGCCGTCAGATTAGATAACCAAATGAGAGAAAGAAAGAGATCACGATTAGAACAGAGCGCAGTTAGGACCAATCTCTCTAGCCTAACTCCCGAAAACTATTCGTCCCTTTCTGTTTTGCATAAGTCTGGTATAAAACCCATGCAGATCGGGGAACTCAGCTTTCTCCTGAGGAAAGACTGAGACGCCCCAAATCCAACCAAGTTTTTACTGTGGCTCATCTGTAACTCTTCTTCTAAATGCCCATTCGTACTTCAGGACCAAAAGGCCAGGTCCGTCAGTGAGTGAGGGGAGACTTGATGGCCCGTTTCTCACCCCCAGACTTAGTTTTCCTGCCAGATTAATTTCTCACCGTCCTTTTCGAATTTTTCCGCTCTTATTGATTCAGGAAGCGATCAGAATCTTATTGATCAGAGGTTAGTTAGTGAAGCTCAGATTGAGACTGAGCCACTCCCCTCACCTCAATCCGTTTCTTCATTAGATGGGAAAAGATTACCACGAATAAACATAAAACCCCAAACCGTTGACTTTAAACCTTTCGGAAAAAATAGGGGGAGATTTCATTTTGTGTTTCCCATCGCATTGAATTCCACGTTTTGGGTTTTTCCCTTGGCTCAAAAAACATAATCCTCACATTAACTGGCAAAGGCCGAATAAAATCCTGGTCCACTAACTGTCATATCTCTGTTTACGCCCCAGCAGTAGCTTCACTCCCCTCTGAGCTTGATCTTGCAGATAACGAGATGACCGATCTCTCTAACGTCCCTCCAGAGTACCATGACCTGGGGGTTAGTTTTCAGTAAATCCAAACTTTGTCTTTTCCCCCACACAGCCCTATAACTGTGCAATAGATTTGCTTCCCGGTGCCCCCCTGCCCTTCCAGTAGGTTTTACCACATCTCAGGGACCGAAAAAAAATTTATGGGGACTAAATTAAATGAGTCTCTGGGAAAAGGATTAATTCGCCCCTCTTCATCTCCACTCGGGGGGGTTTTTCTTTGTGGGGGAAAAAAAGAGGTTTTTTTAGCCCTTTGATCGATTATAAAGGGGGGTTTTAAAACCAAATTACAGTTAAAAACAAATACCCACTTCCCCTTCTGTCCTCGGCTTTTGAAAACCGTCCCCGGTTCAAACCATTTTTTTAAGCTAGATCTCCGTAAAGCCTACCATTTAGTTTGGATCCGCCAGGGGGATGAGTGGAAACCGCGTTCAAAACCCCGTTAGGCAATTTTGAATACCGGTTATGCCTTTTGGTTTATGTAACACACCTGCAGTGTTTACGTCATTCATCATGACGTACTTAGGGGGTTTTTTTTTAACGATTTTTTTTTTTGTCTACCTGGATGACATCCTGATCTACTCTAAAGATATTAAAGAACCACCCATCATGTCCGTCTTGTCCTGCAAAGACTTTTGGAAAACAAACTGTTTGTAAAGGCTGAGAAATGTGAATTTCACAAAACATTTATCACATTTTTGGGTTACATCCTGGAGGGTGGACAGGTTCGCTCGGACCCTGAGAAAATCAAGGCAGTACTGGAGTGGACTGGAGTGTTAAAAATCTGTTAAAAACAATATGACAAACTTATTCCTTTCAGATAAACTGAGTTCAACATTCATGTGACCTCCCATGATTTTGTTTAGTTAAGTTTTTTTGTGGCTTAATATCTACTTTTGAAATTGGGATGAGATAAAAAATAACCTTGTGGAAAATATGGTTTCAATCTCTAGGTTTGAGGTTTTTCATTAATCCTAACCATAAAATCCAATTTGCGCACACACACACGCACGCACACACACACACGCACTCTTGTTTTGCTTTTTATGAGGACCAGTGTTGACTCCCCTGATTCCATTGATTTTTTAGTCATTTTTAACCCCTTTTTATGCCCTAACCCTGACAATAAACCATAAAACCAACCATTACCCCGTGCATGCCTAACCCTAACCTTAGTCCTAAAAATCAATTCACACCTTATGTCCTAAACCTAACCGTTAGCAAATAGGTCGTGAGGACCAGCAAAAAAGTCCTCACTTTGGGAACCAATGGTCCTCAATTTGATGTGAAACGGGAAAAATGGTTTCCACTGTGATGCCAAGACAGGAACCCACACCACACCCAAAACACAACCCCAAACACACACCACACACACACACCACACACCACGTTTCATTTTCACAAATATAGTAAAGGCTTCTGTACAAAAAATTGCAGTCCAGTTTGACTTGAACTGCTGTTCTAATTTGTTTGCTCCAAACTCCAAAGCAGATCACAACATTCTTACAAAATGTACAAATTATTTGTATGTTATCGGTCACTTTTTTCTTTTTTCTTCCAAGTACTAAAAAAAAACAAATGCTACCTCACGAATAATGTGGGTTACTATGTAACAGGGTGTTACAGTCTTCAGTGTCAGTCATGCTTCAGTTCTTCGTTTTTAGATCCATGGGTTAACTGCCACATCAGGACATTGTTCAAAATGCTTGAAAGCAAAAACATTTGGTTTCCACATCAACCTCCTGCTCCCTCATAAGACCCAAAAAACACATGCACTGAATGCTCTTTTGTTGATACTTGCAAATTAGTCAAGAAAAGACACGGGGTGGTTTTAAAATCCATTCATTTTGTTGTGGTAGCTTAGCAACAACACAATAAAATTTTGCCTTTTTCCCCACAAACGGTTTCCTGCAGTCCAGATGATGTCAAAGCTTTAATGAGATAATAATTAGGATTCTCTGAGGCTGCAGGTAATTAAGTTGGACTGTTAATACAATACTGAAACAATTCTGCAGGTAAAAAGCAATGAGCTCCATCTGAAGTTGATGCACTTTGCTGACCTTGCTTTCACTGAACAGGCCAGTTAATCAAAGCAGTAAGGTGGGAGTTGGGCCATTTGCTGGATTATTGACAATAAACCGATTGTCTGGTTTTCTGACAACATCCTTGACAAAAGGAAAAAGATAAGGACAAAGACTTCAAGGTTAGAAGTTCTAGGTAAAACCTGGTCTCTAATTACCTCTTGGTTTTTAAGGATGTAATAACTACTGGGCTCAAACAAAGCTCCCAAGGTTAACTCACTGATGAAAGAACAGAAGAAAAAAAAGTCTTGACAGATGTTTGGCAGTTTATTACCACCATATTATCAAGTTGGCTGTGGAATCTGAGAAATGCTATCTAAAAGGAAGATGAGTAGATGGATTCCTGGGATCTTCACTTAAATATAGCACCAGCTATTGCTCTAAGTACGTCACCTAAATATTTGCACAAAGTACATTTTGCATTTTGTTTTTCATGTTTTGAAATTTCTATTACCAGACCAACACATTGTAGCTTAAGTCAAAAGAAACACCTGAACTAAAGCATATAGGAGAAAACAAAATGTTCCTGCTTCCTTTCCAAAATTGTGCAGAATTGTTTTCTTCTAATGCTGCTTCAAAGATCACAACACAACAGATGCACTGAACAAAGAAGATCTCATTTTACTTGATTAATTGGATTAACACCTCTGTTAGAAAAAATGACCGCTGCAGAAACCTAATTTCTCAGAGGGATTCTTCAGAAACATTTTGCTCTGTGCATGTTCACTCCTTATCCACAAAAGATGGCTTGAATGTTGTGCAGTTTAGGTCCATTATCCACTTCCAAAGCCTTTTAGCAGAGAGGGATCTAGAGGGAATCAAGCTATTTTATTGTCACAAATACCTCTACTGGAACTGAGTAAGTGGTCTAATTATACATTTATCTTAGCCACCTCTTAGATCTCCTGGAGGAGATACATTTTTAATAGAATCTCCATGCCCTTTCCTCCAGTGGCCTAGAGTTTATATGCATGGCAGTTGAACAACTTTGGCCAATTTAATGCATGACTTACAACAAGATTTCAGCTAAAAGAGGAATGGTTAACCATGCATGGGGGAGCTGCAGACAAGAGAAATCCAAGAAAAGAACATTAAATACATGTAGTTTTGTATCAGTGCTCCGAGTACTAGCTTGAGCTTAGTTTGGTGTGTGAGCTAGCATGAAATATGTAATGCATTTTTGCATTTTTAACAACTAAAGACCTAAACACATTGCTGTATCCCCATTATATTTTCATCTAAGCATATTGCAGACGTTTTTCTTTTATGAAGCCAAAAAGCAACAATCCAATCTTTCCACACTGGTAGTCCTTATTTTTTATGCAGAACCTATGCAATTTTTTTTCACAACCATAATAAAACAAAAGAAGAGGGGAAAAAAAACACTCAAATCCTCTGCAATTTTTTATCTCAATTATGGCTGCACTGCAGCTTCTCTTTGAAACACACAGAGAAAAAGATGAAATGAGATACGAATTGACAACAACAATGCCCGTTTGTGGTGAGGGAATAAAAATGCTGTTTGAAGCAAGAAAATTACTTGATACAAAATCTCAAACATGTAGCAAAGCAATTGTTTCTAAAGCATCCATACATTGCTTGTATGGTTAAAGTGATTCTATGGCAACAAGCAATATGAGAGCGTTATATCTTACTTTTCTTGTCAAATGTTGTATGTAAAGCATCTTGCAAGTGATGGCACCTCTTGAACTTCTCACATTTGTCTGTGTTACACTGACAAACTCCTGTGTATTTTATTCCTATTTTTACAAAGCGCTGCATAATTATTAAGTGGAAAAAACAATGCGTGTTTTAATAAATTAAACCCCCTGAAAGTGTTACTTTCAATTGTAATCATCACTCTAAACCAACGTTGCTCCTTTGAGTTTGCCTATCACATTAAAAAAAAGTGTTTATGGTTGCAAATTAAAAAAAAAATACAAAAAGGTTTGAGCACGAACAATTTAACGAGGTGCTATATGTGCCTTTACCTGAGTATATTAAGCAGAGAAGAAAAAGAAGTGGTACATATGTAAAACAAAGCAACATGCCGCTGCTTATTATTGCTTAACTGTTTTTTACATCTACACAAAAGGCCTATGTGGTAGGTTTGTTGCCAAGGAGGCAGTAGTTTTGCCCGGTGTCCTAGTTCTACTGTGCTTTATGGCCTGTGGATGCACATGGATGGACCAACCCTACAGTACACTTGCTTCAACTCCTAGGGTTATTATATTTCTGATCCAAAACAGATAAGTACAGCAAATTGCCTCTTATCCAAAGTAATGGTTCATAATTATTTGCTCAAATAGGAGGGTGGCTGGGTGCAGAAAAAGCAACTGGATGGCTTTTCTGCCTGCATGGCAAGTGGACCATTGATCTATCTAATATGCAATCCTGCCACCAAGTAATAAACAGGTAAAGGGTTTCTCCAGGCTCATTTTTTTTTTTTATTAAACTTTGAGAAACTTGATATTAAACTTATTATCAGCAGGGATCACCAGTGAGATATTTTGCTGCTTTGGCCCAAAGGTAAGGTAAGGTAAGGTAAGTTTATTTATATAGCGCTTTTCAGTAACGAGACACTCAAAGCGCTGTACATACAATTAACAATTACAATACAATCACAAAGAAAATACACACAGATACAGACACAGAAAAACAAATCAAATGACACTAATAATCCTTGGGAGTAATAATAATTAATAATCCTTCCAAGTTTACTGGTCAAAATTGGTTCCGAGCCATTCTTAATAATAAAGCATCTTATGCTAAAAGAAGATTATAATATTGATAGTCTCATCATTCAACTGAATTCTAACTAGGGAAGCTGAGTCACTGGTACAAAACAGCTTTAATCCACATTTTCAGGTGCTAATAATATATTGCTTTTACTGGTACTGAAGTTGAACTAAGTAATAACAGTCCATTGAAGTCTAATTAAGAAAGCTGGGTCATTGGTGTAAGAGCAGCTAAAGTCCAAATTACTAATAATGTTTGGTTTTCGCTGGTAATCCTTCTGATAAAACTACAAATCAATGAAAAAGTAATGAAATACTAATAATAATTGGCTTTTGCTGGTAATCCTTCTGAGAAATCTGAAAATCTATGAAAAGTAATGAAATCACACATTTAGGTAAAGTAAGATAGGAGGAAAAAAAATCATATTTCAGACTCTATTCTTAGCAGAATAGAATCTGAAATAGTACAAAAAAAAAGCTCAGCAGGGGTAAGCAACACACAGATAAGTAAAGATTTAGCAAAGGTACGGTGGAATCTTGAGGGTGTGAATATATAAGTCTGAGTGTGTTACAAGAATTAGACTGTCAACACTGATAGAAGTGCCATTGTCCTTGAGAGGTGGAAGTTTTATCAATCGGCCGCATAGTCCTATCAGCACACAGCTGGTAGGGGAGTGCTGGGGAAGAGCGTCGTGTTTATATTACATCCAGGAGATATTTTGTTGATAGCCAGTTAGCAGAAGTTGCCAAGGCCACATTGGGGAGCCAGTGGTTCAGGCAGTTGTGAATTTCCAACTACCTTAAGAGTTTTACTGGTATGTCTCAATTGCGAATCCAAATAGCCAAATTTCTGGTATTTTCCGCAGATCTGGAGCGTACAACTTCTCTAAGATTATATCCTTTAACCTCTGACTCCAACCGCTGCCAGGCTACAATTCTGTTCAAGAATAATGTCCAGCTTGCGATTCTGCTCTCTTAACATTTCAGTGTTGATTGCTCTACAGACTCCATCCAACATCGCAGGCAGCTTTGGAATGCTTTGAACAGCCGCCCACGTTTTGCGAATCACTCGATAAGCCAGGTAACCACCAACTCCAAAAAGCAGAAATCCTGTTATCAAAAGTCCAAATATGTACATATTTTCTACGTCCGCGAATGACATCGTAGTCAGACACACAATCTTCCACTGCTGCCAAAAATCCATTGTGTATCCAGAGAAGAATGTCCCGTCTGGACAAGAGAGTCTCCTTTACCCTGTCTTCCCATTGAAAAAAAAATTTGATCAATTATGTTGAGAGTCCAGCTGACCAAATCCATAATTTAAAAGTTCAAAAGACTGAAAAAGCAAGGATCATGTTTTCCTTATCAAGAAGGCAAAGCGCTTGCTGGAAAATACACAATGGTTTTTTTTTTTGGACTGTTATGTTCAAGTTGATGCCAGCTATAGTCTTTCCTACCAGTCCTGTTGCTGTGGCTTTCATTTTAAAAAGTGTTGGAGTCATCCATTTTGGTCGCACATTTTGACATGTGCAGCTCAACAGACATCGCAGCTCTGACGTCACCGGGATTAAAAATCCGCCGAAAAATAAAGTGTCGTTGCCATTTCCCGCGTGTCTCACAGGACAGCGCATCGGAGGCGCATATCTGGAGAGACAAAAACTCGCAGGCGAATTTTTGCTCTACAAGGCCATTCTCGGAAGAGCTTGAAAGCTGGAAATCTGTCTGATACAAGAAGATCAGCAGGTTTATTCGCCGATCGAAGACCGCGGCAACACCGGGCGCAGGTAAAAACCCACAGAAGTAGAAGTTATGTTTTTTTTTTCTTGATTTGATCACGGACGCGTGGTCGTCCCCCACTCCCTTATTTTTCTTCAGACCTGACCCATCTTCAACTGGTGGAGAGAAGAAATCAATGTCAAATTAATTTTGTTCTTTTTTATATTAAACCGGATAGGTGCTTTAAGAGGTTTGGGCAGGATGAGGCATAGTTAGAATCACCAGTAGTTAATCTAAGGTATCAACTTGTTGCATGCAATACTGATTGAATTGTGTTATGCTGAGCTGTGTTATGCTGAGCTGTGTTCTGATTTGCTGCGCAAGCGCTGCTGAATCATGCGTGGTTCATGTTTTGTCTGGCTGATCCCAAATCAGCCAGGAGTTGGACTTTAAAAGTTTTTCATTCAAAGCAACTGTGGTCTGGGCCTCGCCTGACCACTCTTTTGTTCTAGTTTTATTACTGGAGTTTTTCCACTGAGTTCCTGCCTCAGAGGTTTATGACTCTTTGTTTGAGATTTGGGACGTTCAGCTGGTAGTGGCTAAAGGGGCGTGGCTCCACCGTTTTATCAGCTGATCGCTGCAATCGAGACATCAACACACCAGGAGGACTTCTCTTTCCATTTAACCCAAATTACACATTTTGTCCATAAAACTGCTGATTTGATCTTCATAGACACTAAATGTGCATATATTTTTCTTTTATTATTATTGTTAGGTAGTCATTTTTATTCCCTTTGTGTAGAATAGTGCTTGTTAGTTTGGTGAAAGTTTTTGGACCAGAATAATGGTATATCAGGATTATTTGGCTTCAATAAATCTTCATATATATAATTAAGAGAAGTGTTTGTGTTTATTTCGTGTCAAAACAAGGTCGAAGATCCTCCACTTTCGGTGAAGTGGTTGAACAGTGACAGTTTGTGGTTTTGGTTAATAATTTGTAATTATTAAAGAGTATGGATAAAACAAACTGATGCAAGTGTTGTCTTTGATGCAGTGTTGTGGTGGCTAAAAACATTGAGTTAAGTGTCATACTTTAATGCATTTAATATAAAAAACAAAATGTGCTCCAGACTTTGTCTTATTTTGAACTTTGATACAGTACATTGTGTAATCGTACTGACCCATTCAGATGCAAAAATAAAAAGGCAAAAAAATAATAAAAAAGAGTTACTTTAAGTCTCATTCATGTTTTCAATACCAACCCTGTTTTGTTCAGATTCAAAGTTGGGATCATTTAGACATCCTTGGAGAGACCCCAGGTCGATCAAACAGCTATTATTACTAAGACTCAATAGTAGCCAAAGCAGAGAGATGGGTGCCAGAACTGCACTTCCACATGCAGACCCATGATGGTTCCATGAATGTAAAAACGGCAGCAATTTGGACATCAAGTAAGCCGCTCTCTTCTTTTTACTGCAGCTGATAGTCAAGGTGGCTAGGAATTTCATCACCTTCCACATTTCCCAAAGTAGGGTTTTAGAAGTCAGAGTTAGGCCATAAACCCATTTTTCGCTTGGCTTCTGAAAAGTCAAAAAGCTACTGGTAATTCTTAAGATGATTACTTAAAATCATTTTAAGATTGTAGTGTCCACTAGATCTTTTTATATTATCTATAGTACAAACATTAGGTGCTTCAGCAATTCACAAAAATAAGGAATTTGATTTCTACAAACACATTTAAACATCAAAACCAGGCAATACGAGACTTTGCTTCTTTTGTGACTATGAATCTGAAAATATTATTTAATATTTAATATTAATAATTTAATATTTTATCAAATAATATTTCGGTCTGTTAAGGGTTGTCCTGTGAATACCAGCCTAGTAAGGCGGTGGTATTACGACAAAATCAAAAGGTGAGCCAAGCTCTGCATTATTGAACAGCAAAACTCTGCACACACATGGAATGAATTCACACAATTTCTTAAAATACAAGAATTTATTAACAAAAATAAGTCAATTCAAAGTCAAACATATTTCAATCAACAAACTCTTTACTATGTTAAAATAATCCAACTAAAGTACTAAGCAGAATGAAAGAATAACAAGGGGCAATGGGCTATTCAATATAAACAATTTGATTAAAGATGATTGAAAATCATGACCCCAAAAAGTGATGCAACATTACCATGCAATGTTCATGTTTGAGATTCAAGGATTATCTTGAAGAATCTGGAAAGGGAAGTTAAGTTAGTCTTGGAAACTAATTGGGCAAAAAATCAGCATACCTTTAGACAAACCATTTCCCCAATGCAAGATCAGAAAAAAATATTATTTTTTAAAAAAAATAATGTTTTTAAAAGAATGATCTGCTGAATAAAACCCCCCTTCGGAAAGCCAATTTCAAAACGGTGTCTCATTAACTGCCTTTTTTTTATTAAAATAATATTTAAAAAAAATTTTTAAAGGGAAATGGTAAAAATTTTTAAGGAAATTTTTGGAAAAAAGACCCAAAATCTTTCTGGAGGAAAAATGGGGGCCTTTAATGGTGTTTTTTAGTTTGTTTTTTTTTTAAAAAAATGCTTAGGGAAAACTATTATTTACTGGATTGAAAATTTAAAAAACCTTCTGGGGAAATATTCCTTAGCAGGCAAGCAGTGTTCTTAGCTCCTTAGCAGTTAAAGCTAACAAAAGAAGCCTGATAGCTTAGCCCCCAGAATCAAACACACCACCTTTAAAAAAACAGTCAATTAAAGGGGTTAAAATGCAAAGCGCAGGAACGGCTGTTTATGATCAATCTTCTGTGTTTAAAACCCAAAAAAATCAAATTTTGTCTTAATTTTAAAAACACCACAAACAAAAGAACACAAAACTGAGCAGTGTGGGGCAGATAGCCTGCTAGCATAAAAGATAGCTGAGTTTTCACAAAAACAAAACCAAACCTCATTAAAAAAAAAAAAAGGGTTTGTTTAATTTCATCCTAAATCTCTTCCCAAAAACCCCTAACCCCTGAACCATGCTGAGGATAAGTGGTCCAGGGCGGCGAAGTTTGAAGAAACGTTCACAGTCAAAAAAAGGTTAGCTACAAGAAAACCCTTTCTTAGCTGTGGGGAAGTGGCTCGTTCTTTTGGGGGCCACCAAAACGCACGTTACCATAACCACGGTGATGTGGTCCCGGTTGTCCCCCCTTTTCAGACCGGGAAAACCCTTTTCCACTTTTCGGCTTCGTAGGGCCAGCGTCTCTACAGGGAATTCTCTTGGAACACAGTTTGCTTCTGCAGGCCCCCTCAGAGAGAAAGTCAAGCCAGGCTTGTAACCTTAATTCCCGTTCATGAATGAATCTATCGGATACACAGACAGTATTTCATTCATACTTAATTAACTTTTAGTGCACCATGATAGTGGATCGTTTTGGACCCTCCCCGGATCCAGTAAAGAGTTATATCTTTTTGCCCGCAAAGACATTACCGCGCTGCTGCCTCTCTTTTCCAGGGCCCCCCAGGGTGCCCCACGAAGAAGAAAATCAGACCATTGGGAAAGGGGGGGTTTTATACGGCCAGTGGCATCATGGGAAGTCCGCTGTTACCCCCCTTTTTCCAAATGTTGGAAGTAGGTTAAATGCAATTTATTTTGAAAGTTCCAGAAAGGTTTGTACCACATCTTTCATGTTGTATCCATGGCTGTGGGTATACTTTCACTGTATACACGTTTCCATACCGCTATAGCTCCATAGTGTGTGAGCTGTGTTTCCACAATAATGGGAAGACCACCAGATGCCGGTAAGTCAGCTAGGTAATAAAGCAATGTGGAGTGTTATTAAACTGACCTTTGACTTTTTCAAAAATTTCTTTGTGGCCCTTTAAGATTTTTATTTGAGTATTCCTGCTCTAAAACAAAGCTGAGAGTCTTTCTATCAATTTACAACTTCCCATACAATTACCATGTATATAAACTACAGTATCATCTGCATACCTTTAAATGTTACCATTAGGCACACAATGGAGGTTAATATAAGGTGTAACCAAGTCAGGTCCAATTAACTATCCATCTGGATATTGATACTTTCATAGCGGTCAATTCTTTTATGCGGATCAACCAAGATCACAGTGACAAAAATTATTCAGTCAATTTAAGTGTTCGTAAAATAAGTAATTCATAAAAATAGACAACTTTGATACAAGGACTGTACAATTAACTGTGTCAGTTCACCAAGATCAGGACCTTTGGCTCCAACAAAGCCAATTTTTGAGCAGAATTTTGTCTATAAAATGGAAGTTTCCTGTGTCTAAAGCCAATATCATATAAAAAGAAAATTAACTGGTATTCAACTGATGGATAAACCGTTCAGCTACTAAATGACCCATTACATAAAAAACAGGACTGTAATTACAGGTAGACAAAATTTTAAAAAACAGAAAGCAGGAGGTTTCCCCCAAGCAGTTAAAAAAAAATTTCCCCCAGTCACCAAAAAACCCCCCCCCCCCCCCTGGAACAATTAGTCATTCATCTTAGTTCATCTTAGACTCATCTTAGTAAGTCATCAGTCATTTTCTACAGCTTATTCCATAGCGGGTCGCGGGGGAGCTGGTGCCTATCTCCAGCAGTCTATAGGTGAGAGAGAGACAGGTTACCAGTCCATCGCAGGGGGAAAAACACAAAAAACAACCTTGCACACACTCATTCATACACCCCTTAAAGGGCCAAATTTAGAGTGACCAATTAACCTAAAAAAGGGGCCCAGTCTTTTGACTGTGGGGGGGAAGCCCCCGGAAAGTACCTGGTGAGAACCCATGCATGCAACCCATGCACGGGGAGAACATGCAAAAAAAAAAAAAAAAAACCATGCAGAAAGACCCCTGGCTGGGAATCAAACCCAGGACCTTCTTGCTGCAAGGCAACAGTGCAACCAACTCCACTGTGCAGCCAGCTATAGACAACTATTAAAACAGCAGCAAGAGGTTCGCAAGCAGTTAAAAACATTCAGTCACCAACTGAACAATTATTAAATATAAATATTGAAATCTGAATTAACCTTGGACAAAGCAGTGCATTGCCAGTAAACATCACAATACCATAAAAACCATAGAACTCTGAGTAGAATATTTGTGGTCAAACTGACCAAAAAAAAAACCAACAACATAAATACAACAACATAAATACAAATAAAGACGATTCACCAAACTATGAGTCACAGTTGTAATGCTGATAAAACATAAATCAGAGACTAATAATTTTCTGGTGATGGGCATTTAGCTTAGCTCAACAGGTAACATCTTACAGCAGTGAGCTGAGTCAAAGTCTGATTTACAACCAGACCAGATAGCCATGAGTCAAATCCACAGTCCATCTACCTTCTTTTACCAGTGGGCATATTTCAATTTTTTTTATTTCATCCAACACACCTTCCAACTGGTCCCAGGACTCATAAAGAAAAAAAAAAACATTTGAGGGAAATAAACAGATTCACCTGGCTCCTATTTCACCATTATCTTAGGAGATAAAATGTAAGTAACTGTTCACCTTCCAAGATACAGTCTGAAATGAAGGTTGCTGGGAATGGGGATGGGGATGTGGGAAGGCATGCTGCAACACTATTCAAATAATGCTGTATGCTTTTCACCAGGGAAAATCAGCATTCTTTTTTGCTTGTTATGGTATTTCAACAGAATTTTGTATGATGGATGGTTTTGTTCAAAAAACCCCAACTTTAAACCCAAAAACCCTCATCATCTGAAATTTGCCCTAGAAAAACCCTTTTGGGGGGGGGGGGGGGGGGGGGGGGGGGGCCGGGGGGTGGGCATGATTAACCTTCATTCTTACCTTCCTCCCAACCATGAGGACTCTCAGTCTTCTTTTCCTTTTCCCGTTTCTTTCTTCTCTCTGGTCTCCTGCTGCCACGATGCTCCAAGTAAATTCTGGATCATCCCCATGCTGGAGGCTGCATGTCCTGCTGTCGCCAAGGCACCGCCGATCTGGAGAAACAACGCAGATACTTAGATGAAGCACTGAAAACTAATGCAGCACCACTGTTGTTGCAAAAAAATAAAATTGCAGAGATCTTCCAAACAAGACAAAACCCTCTGATAAACTGGTTTCCAAACAAAATCGTGACTTCCACAATGATCTTACAAAAAGCCCCCCCAATGAACATTCCCTGGGGTAATTAAACCAAACCCCTTGCAGTTTTTTAAAATTTCCCTTTACAGATAGAAAAAACTTAATAAACAAATATTGGAGAAAGGTTATGAAAAACTGAAATTAACAGAAAGCCAGAATAATAACAGTTTTTTCTTGAATGCTTTAGAAAATTGTTTTGGTAAAAGAGCACAGTCTTTCAAATCCAAGGTAAATTGTTCTGTCAAGGTCTTAAAGCTTTGGAACACAACTTTAAACACAATCGTCAGTACAAAATTATATGTATCAGAAGATTCTAAACCACTCATAGTCAGCATGAACTTCTAATAATCACTGACAGAGATCACTTTAGTATGCACAGTATTTTAGAGCCACAAATTCTGATATCTATGCTATTTATTGAGTATTTCTCAGTTATGGCTACCAATTCAAGATGTTATGGATACCAATTCAAGACTAAGAAGGAGATAAAATAAATATCCAAGACAGCAGGACTGTATCTGATGGCAGTTTTGTTGCTTGGGGAGGGCACTGCCTGCCTCGTTTAGCCCCCGAGCTTAACAGTGCTTCAGGCTTATACAGGCATCTCCTGCTGCAGCCAGATCGCCACTCACTATAGTTTGGAAGAGGTGCAGAAGTGTTTTGAAATCCGCAAAAATAAAAAGTTGTTGGGCAATGGATGAATTGAAGCGAGCTGGTTTATTTACCTGTGCCACACCAACATCAATGAAATATGTAAGCAGTTCAGACATTTCATGCACATTTACTATGCTTTTTGAAGAGCTGTTTTTCAGTTTTAGTCAAGAGCCTGGTTTTATGCAGCAGGCCTATAGCAGACTTACCTATGACTGGTTCAGAAGCTTACATAGCCATCAGCATCATCATTTTTCCTTTCAGAAAAAATTGAATACGGTTATGTATGGCTGGAAAACATGCCAACATCATCAACCCTCCAACAGTGTGCTTTACAATTTGTTTGTGTTAAAATGTTGTGTTTTGTTTTCACCAAACACTCGCTTCAGTCCCGTCAGTCCAAAGGATGTTGTTTCATAAGTCCATTGGTTTCCTACCAAATAAGCTTTACTTGGCCAGTCTCCATCATGACATGAACTTCAGTGTTAAATATTTTAAATGAGGACTGTAGAGTGGTCATCTAGTTAATGAAAATGTTTGTAAACAAGCCCTTGGACATTTTGTCCATCATAGCTAAATACTTTCGCTACAACACATAAAAATGGTGTTTAGGGAGAGAAATAAGCCTACTCACTTTTATCTGTCCTTCATTCACTGCGGACTAGCATCCTAAATGTTCATCCCTGTGGCTCGTTAAATCACTTCTGAGGCAGCTTGGTCACTTTTGAATTGCTTTTCACAGTAATGCTTCACATGAGATGGATTGAGTGTTGTATTATCTCTTCACGGCCAGTTTTCCAGTTCACTCAGAGAAATAGCCTAAACGGGGCAGTTCAAACTTCAATTTGCACCAACAAACAGCATAAAATACTGAAAAAGAATAACTCTGATATACTAATATATACTAATAATAAAAAGCTCACCATGAGAAACATAAAACCTTCCATAGAAACTAATTTATTTTCTGCCTGAAAGGATCCTATACTGAGGCAAATGTGTTGCTTGTAACAGACATTTTCACATCTAAAATGAAGCACAATTATTTCAACAATAAACCACCACAGGCAACTATTTAGCTGATCAAGTACCATTATCATGCAAATTATAACCGGAAAATTACCATTCCCGCATAAAGATGGAAATCTATTCGAAGACGACTGATGATGTGAATCAGCACAAACTTTGGCAGTCCATAAAACATGTAAACATGTTGCAGTAATGGGCGGTTTGAGTGAGGACACCAAGGTTTTGTAACACTGCAACACCAAATGTAAGGTTTCGCCCACAAAAATGTAAATGTAAGGTAACGCCCACAAAAAAAAAAATTCAATAACAGTCCAGGCAAATATATTTAATGATTAAATCAGAGAAAGCAGTGGTCCAGCTAGAATTTGAACATATAAATGATGGTGTGCTAAAATAATTTCAAAAACAGGAAAACCAGCTGTTGTTACTCATGATCAGATTTTTCCACTTTAAAAGGCCAAATATACAGGGGTTAGACAATGAAACTGGAACACCTTTCATTTTAGTGTGGGAGGTTTCATGGCTAAATTGGACCAGACTGGTAGCCAGTCTTCATTGATTGCACATTGCACCAGTAAGAGCAGAGTGCGAAGGTTCAATTAGCAGGGTAAGAGCACAGTTTTGCTCAAAATATTGAAATGCACACAGCATTATGGGTGACATACCAGGGTTCAAAAGAGGACAAATTGTTGGTGCACGTCTTGCTGGCGCATCTGTGACCAAGTCAGCAAGTCTTTGTGATGTATCAAAAGCCACGGTATCCAGGGTAATGTCAGCATACCACCAAGAAGGATGAACCACATCCAACAGGATTAACTGTGGACGCAAGAGGAAGCTGTCTGAAACAGATGTTCGGTGCTAACCCGGATTGTATCCAAAAAACATAAAACCACGGCTGCCCAAATCACGGCAGAATTAAAGGTGCACCTCAACTCTCCTGTTTCCACCAGAACTGTCCGTCGGGAGCCCCACAGGGTCAGTATTCACGGCCGGGCTGCTATAGCCAAACCTTTGGTCACTCATGCCAATGCCAAACGTCTGTTTCAATGGTGCAAGGAGCTCAAATCTTGGGCTGTGGACAATGTGAAACATGTATTGTTCTCTGATGAGTCCTCCTTTACTGTTTTCCCCACATCCGGGAGAGTTACGGTGTGGAGAAGCCCCAAAGAAGCGTACCACCCAGACTGTTGCATGCCCAGAGTGAAGCATGGGTGTGGATCAGTGATGGTTTGGGCTGCCATATCATGGCATTCCCTTGGCCCAATACTTGTGCTAGATAGGCGCGTCACTGCCAAGGACTACCGAACCATTCTTGAGGACCATGTGCATCCAATGGTTCAAACATTGTATCCTGAAGGCGGTGCCGTGTATCAGGATGACAATGCACCAATACACACAGCAAGACTAGTGAAAGATTGGTTTGATGAACATGAAAGTGAAGTTGAACATCTCCCATGGCCTGCACAGTCACCAGATCTAAATATTATTGAGCCACTTTGGAGTGTTTTCGAGGAGCGAGTCAGGAAACGTTTTCCTCCACCAGTATCACGTAGTGACCTGGCCACTATCCTGCAAGAAGAATGGCTTAAAATCCCTCTGACCACTGTGCAGGACTTGTATATGTCATTCCCAAGACGAATTGACGCTGTATTGGCCGCAAAAGGAGGCCCTACACCATACTAACAAATTATTGTGGTCTAAAACCAGGTGTTTCAGTTTCATTGTCCAACCCCTGTATCTGATTGGCAAAGAACTTGACCTGAAAGTGCGTGAGTTCAATGGAAGTAAAACTGGGTATTTCAGAGTGATTTCTCCCCACACCACCTGAGGGAACACAGACTACAGGTTTGCCTGACAATTATAAAACACTTGGAATCTCTGTTCTAAAGTAAAGACCAACACAAAGCTAAGAATGACGACAACAGTTTAAACCAATAAAGACGGTCTGAGCGCTTTAGACATGGATAAGGCTATCATTTTGAAGGTTTGCTGTCTTAACACTACAAATAAATGCCTACATCATCCTGCTTGGCTGCTCTGCTGACTGTAATCAACCCTCACAATGCTAGCAGTGATATAAATCTGACGAGCCGTTAACCAGTTAAACAGACAAACCAGATTATCCAGCTAAATGTTCACCATTAGCCGCTAGGAAGCTGGGAGCTAGTTTCCCTCTGCACGTAGTACAGACAAAACATGTAAAAAAAAAGCCTTCCTCTGTAGATGTAAAGTCCAAAGTACAGCTAATTACAACAGTTTTTGATGATTTTTGATGGTTTAAATATCCCTGCATTTTTTTCTACCTTTTGCAACTGTCTGCTGCGACACAAAAGACTAAAAGACTTTTCTAACAGCGCAGTTCAAAAATACAGTTTTAATGGTAATTTTATTTTCAACAAACCACACTAGTAATGTACTACAACCATGGTAATCGTTAAAACCAACAACCATTTTATCACAGCTGTATGTTTTTTTTTGTTTAAGGTCAAAGAAGAGGAGGGAAACTAAACTTATGCATCTGAGCATGAGCATAGAACTGCAAAGCATGGAAAGTGTCTTGGAGACGATCTCATGATCTTTATGCTTTGGCAGATGGCCAACAGTTATCATTAAATAAAACCAACTTCTACAACAGTAAACTGACCTACAAATAGAAAAGGTTGATATTTATGAGGTTTTGTTTAAGAGCTTGACATACTTGAACACACCCAGAAGTTAAAAGAAATTATTGAAGCACAACTTGTGGAACTCTGTTCGACACAACTTTAGCATGATCTGAAGTGGAAAAGTCTAGAACTAGAAGAACTAGAGAGGGATTATGGTGGATCAATACAGAACTTTCCATGGCTGACAGTTCATTAATATACTGACGGATGGAGATGAGTCACACTGGCTGGAAAGCTAACTGGGTCACATAAGAACCAAAATAATTACCTTAAATAAAATTCTCTTCTGTGATTGTTTTTTCCATTTTGTATTTTTTTTTTCTTTTTTGATATTAGATGCAAAACCAAAATAACCAGCCACGTTTCTACTACTTTTTGATTGCAAGTTAAAAGAACAAATTACACAGATTTATGCACTGTGTGGCGCATAAATGGGTCTGGGCTGGGGTCACCTTTTATGCTAAATGTAAATGCTTGCAAAAATGTCCTAAATGCCCAATGTGAAAGCAATAAACCAGGGTGGTGCTGTGCTGGCTGGTGCTCTGATCTGCAGGTGGGCTTCAGAACTATTTCTGCTTCGATCAGATTCCACATTGGGCCAGCCCCACATGTTCATGTGGTCAAAGCAAATGCAGTCCAAAACATTTTATTAAACATTAGCTGGTGGGTGAGACAAGACCCAGGTTTGTATTTTGATAGGGAGGCAGCCAGGCAATTCTGAACTAAATGATCAACGTTAAATGAAAAAAGTTCTTACTGGTGGATTCGTTTTTCTTATCCCTCATCTGAGTTTTTACTTCCTCTCTGCAGTACGAATATATGGTTTTACATCTCTAAACATTTAATTTTATTCTTGTTCGGAACATCTTATTGATCCCAAGGAGGGCAATTTATTTGCAGCTTAAAATTCAGAACCACATAACATCCATGGAACAATAGGGAGCAGCTTTAAAATATTCAACTTGAGATGTTAGTCTGAATGTTTAAAAGGAGCCTTCCCCAGTTGGGTGGCATAGAGGATGTTTAGTTGCCCTTGAGGAACATTCTTGACTTCTTGGGAAAAGCGTTTATTAGGAGACCTTCCTAACCACTTAGTTCAATTAACTTTCCATACATAAAGCTTTGTCATTTTTCCACTAAAGAAAGAAAAGAAACACTGATTGCTTAGCATTCCTCATTACGCCTTTGGACCTTAAATCTGGGGGCAAACTACACGACTTTCAGTGTCTTCACAGATTTTGAAAAGACTGAGTTCACACTAACAGGCTCATTTGAGCAGATTTCTGTTGCGTGACGGAAAGGCTGAGGACTCCACACTGAACTGCACCAGCTGAGGGATCATAGACTACACGATTCCTCAAACCAACTAAAGCCAACTGAGCGCATGAAACTGGTGGAGACTCTCAGGAGGGCGACAGATTTAAGGAACAAACATACCAATAGGTGGTGGTAACACAAGATATTCTCAGAACTTGGACTGGTTATATTTCTGTGCCACTACCCTATAAAATGAATGAGATGCAATTTAAAACCCATTAAATCTACCTTACTAATGAATTGGATTTTAAATATTTGTCATGCTCATGTTGAGTTTGGAACATTTATTTGTTTTATGTGAGGTTGTTTGTGGATTATGGGATATCTGTCAACTTGTAATCGAAAAATTTTATTTCCATCCTAACAGACAATATCATCTCTGGGCATGATTGTGCAAATAAACAAGAATTTCTAATTGAAAAATACATTTTATTTGGAAATTATATAATCAGAAATGTCTATTCTTTAAATTAAATCCCATTACCTTTATGTCTAACATGTAAATTATTTGGTTTATTTCAATAAGGCCTTAATTTACTGTATTTTAGTCTTAAAAATGTTAGTATGTCTTAGATGTTTTGCTTTTTAATCACTTTATGTTGTTATCACAGATGTTTTTACATCATTTTATTATGCCCAGCACTGTTTTGCATTTATGTTCATGATGATGTTTGTTAAAAAAAATCGGCTCATCTGTTGCCATGTCCCAGCTTCTGTTTCTCCATTAGCTGTCAGTAACATGTTTGTAGTTGGGTCGATGATCCATTCATCCGACTGCATCCAGATTCTGCTCAAACACTTCAGACATGTTTGTTTGACTACTACTGAGGTCGGGTCGGGTCAGTTCCCCTCACACGCTTTTGCAGACTCCAGTCTTCACCCCATCTCACACCAACGCACTCCTGTGCCGACTCACCCTACCGACTGACCACAACTAGTGCAGATCTTCACCGACTGGGAATCAGGATTAAAATCGGGGGAAAAAAGTGAAGCATATTCTCTTTTAATTCACATTAGTGGAACCAGTTTTCAGTAAATTCCCACCTGCATAATCCAGTGGGTTGAGGCTAATTTGATAACTTTAATGACATTTTTTAAGAATGTGAAATTGCTCTTTAACTACCAGACAGCTTATTATATTTCAAATTGCATCAAATTGTATTTTACAGAACACCATTATCTTGAATGCTGGCTAACAAGACAAACCTCTGGGGTCAATTTACAATCAAAAAGCTTTGAAACAAAAACAATAAAAATTTTCATATTTAAATTTTTTATAAATATTAACCTGAAACTGAAGAAACTCTCTTTCTTGGTTAGGATAAGTGTTAATTAACTTGTAAAAGTCCTTTTCAGCTAAAATATTGTAACAGCAGAATTTAATATGTTCAACATTAGAAAAAGAAACAGATAATAACTGGCTCTGAAACCTAAAGTATCTGCTGCTTATATTATTTTTCGGTCATGAACACTAAAATTAGGAATTTACATATTTTTGGACACCAGATCTGGCTCGAGCTACACTCATGTATTAAATTAGCTAATCTTTACAATACAATTACATGAATTAACAGACTTTTTTTTTTTTCTAAATATCTTCTCAACATTAGAAAACTGTTTTATCAGAACAAAAGTTTGATGCTGTACACAGTCGATGTGCGTAGCAAGAATAAAATGTTAGATACTCTGGATCACTAAAACTAACATATTTGATCACAGTGAGTTTTTTTTTCAATATTGATTGATTAATAATTTTATTTGTGTAAATTTTAGTGTTATTTGTTATTATTAAGTGTTATTTCAATACCTTACAAACACACATAATGTAAAACTGAATTAAAACATGACGGATCCTATTTAAAGGACCATAATAAATTGGTTTATTTGCTACCCTTTTTTAAATAGCACATTTAAATTACTAATTACAATTTCACAGATTCTAGCTGAGAATTTAATCTGCATCTATTTATTTTTCAATCTATCTATGTTTCAACTGAAAAAAGAAAAGAACAGAACTTGCCAAAAACGTTATTTGCTGAAGTGATGGCAGATAAGGCACAGACAAATTTATGATTCACTTCCTGGAAAGGTTCAAACAAAAAAAAAAAGTTCCTAAACTTCATTCAGACCCTGAAAGAGTGATCTACAAAAACAGCTAAGATCCTGCAACCCTACTTCCTGAGGTAGCAGAAGGCAGATAAAGAACAGGTGTGTTCATGAGTAACTCAGTGCAGGTGTGAAGGGAGAGCAGAAACCAGCTCAAAGACATCAGGAAGTTGCACCATAAGATGTATTTGGAGACTTTTTCATGTACATTTGAATTAATTACAAGATTTAAAGATTCACTAAGCTGGGTCACCCTTTAGCTTTTCATTTTGTTGAAATAAGTAGGATCATTTTATGGTGAGAGAATCAAGAGGTCAAGCAGCTCCTCAAGACCAATGAATGCCTGCAGAAAATAAAAAATAAAAAATACAAGAACCATATGAATCACTCTTAAAACAAGATTCAGGTCATGACAATTTACCTTTAAAAAGATTTCTTTTCTGTTTACAATCACAGCGCATAATTCACACCAAACTGGATTCTTAAATCTACTGCAAACATAGAAAATGTTTCAAAGGTTCAATAAAATCATGTGTCAGCTGATGTAGTATTTTATTTTCAACGCAAAGTGTGTTTAAAAAGAGTAAGGTAGAAACTTTCATGTCTTAGTAAAAGGCAACATCTGCAGCGCAATAATTTAGTCAAACATATATTTTTAAAAACAAGCATTAATTTTTACAATTGCTGATGCCAACTTCACCCTCTGTTGTGAATGTGCACATTTTCAATCAAAAAAGCAGGTGCAGAGGTTTTCCAAACAGCGAGATTTGATGATTGCCCCAGCTCTTATTTAATTATAGAAGTAGGTGTCTACCCCGGGGTTGGCCAATTACAATCCCCAAGGGCCTGAATTTCATGTTTTAGATGTTTCCCTGTCTGAACACAAACACTTAAAGTAATCACAGTGTTTATGATGACCGGGTCTACTTTCTCTCACAGCTGCCTTTTTCAGCTGTCTCCATATCTCTCTATAACCAGAACTCAGCCACAGTATCTGGGTATAAATACAAAGATTTAAACCATAAATCTATATGCTGATTTGACTGTTTTTTTTTGTTAGCTAAATATGTTTAGAAAAATCAAGAAGTTGTACTTCAGTCACAACTATTAAGTTGAAATTCAGTTAAATCAGTATATCAGGTTTCTTAAACTGGGGTGGAAGTTTTTAAGTAAAGATGGTTATTGTGTGCTGTATTGTCACACCCTGCTATTTAGTTTTTCATAGAGCAACGCAGAGTTTGCCAAACTGAGAAGCATAGCTGGCTAGCAAGGCAATGGGCTCTGTTAGCCAGCATCCAGTCTTCTGTTTACTACACCTGCCGATTGAGCATCTCCCTATTATACTGATAACGGCAACATTAAAACAAATCGCTTACAATTTGTTGGACCATTTGTTTGCTGAATATTGGCCCATTTGTACGTTGCTGGATGCCACTATACCTTCCAGCGTCATCGGCCATTTTGTACCCCAGGATAGACCGCAACTACAAATCCCAGCGGGCACCAGGGCTGATAGGACAGGGCGTCGCAGCTCTGATGTCACAGTGGGCTATATAAATACTCTGAGACCACCCACCATTGCTTTTCACGCTGGAAACTGAGACGCGGTTACCACGCAACTGGAACAATTTTCTGGAATAGAAACTCACACGTGGGTTTTCATTCTTTCTCCCACTGGCCAGAATACTCAGCAAATTAAGCTTGCAAGAATAGGAAGGCTTGGAAGTTTACCTTACCGATCGAAGGCGTGGATTTAACACGTGACCAAAAAACCACGGAGGTTTCAAGGTGAAGAAATTTTCATCCTTGTTTTTTTTTGGTCCAGTCGACTGTTGATGGTCCATCATATTGTTCCCTTTAGCCAAAAGAGGCAAAGGACAACGCCGATTAATTGCGGACGCGCAGCAACTCCCCCCTTTTTTTCTCTTCTTCTCTCCCTCTGCCCAGAGGAGACGACACCAAGTAATCCCGTTTGTTTTTATTTCTTTATTAGAAATAGCTTGGGCAGGATGGAGTAGGATTTTAGGGCGATTTAGAATCGCCACTTATAGTCCAATGTGTTCTAAATTGTATGTGCATGCAATATTTTATTGAAACTTTGATTGCTGTTGGACATCTGAAAGCCGCTGTGCTTTCAAGCTGTGTGTGTTTTGCTGTGTTGTTTTATCACCTGAGAGCAAGCTCAGGGTACATTTTAAAGTTGGACTGTTAGAATTTCATGGTGGAAACTCACCATTTTTCTCTGCCTTCATCCCTCGTGTTTTTCACGGGCTGCCGTCGAAAAGTTTATGATCCTTTGTCCGCTGAGCTTACAACTTTGGGGGGAGGTTTTATAGCCCTGTGTGTGTGTTACACTGAGCTACATTTTGGCAGGGCTGCGTCCAAAACTCCGCTCAGCACCATATTATCACTTGTTTGCCATAACTGCTGGTGTGATTTTCATACACACCCAATGTTGTTTTGTTTTATTCTGTTTAGTTAGACATTTTACTCCTTTCTTTTGTGTAGAATTTTGCATCATTGATTAGGTGAAGGTTATTGAATCAGGATAGCAAGGTGTATCAGGGCTGTTGATTTAATAAATATTCACGTAGATAAAGAGAAAGCATTTGTGTTTATTTTGAGCAAGAGTGATTTGTCTGTCAAAATAAGGTTAAAGTTCCCCACGTTTCGGCAGAAATGGTTGAATAAACAGTGACATCTAGTAATAGTTATCAACTATTACTGAGAATTTAATAGTTGTAATTATCAAGGGCTTTGAGCCACAATTACAACACCAGAGGACATCTCTGATTTCAATTCATAAATTAGGATTTTTGGTTAAGAAATAAATTTTCTCAAATTATGATTTTCAATTCTAATTATTGATAAATATTAATTGATCAATAATCGTAATCCTAACAAATAATATTTTTTTCTGCTTTAATTTCCCATGACCTATGGCACACAGAGCAATAGACCTGATTCCAATGATAAGCATATAGGCAGAGCTCATTTAGACATCAGTCAATTTTGAGTCTATACATAGGTCATGAGTTAGGACGTATATCTCCTCAATCTAGCTTGAAATATGCTACACAACTTTAGCAGATTTCAAAAAGTCTTGGAGTTCACACTAACAGAGTGGTTTCAGCAGATCTTTTATTTCACCACTGAAAGACCAAGATCCAACAAGCTAACAAGCTACGTCTGCTAAAGGACTATATATCACAGGATTTCTCCAACCAGCTGAAGACAATTGAAACCTTAAAAATCTTGTGGAAACTCCAGGAGGGCGACAGTTTCAAGTGAAAACATACCAGTAGGTGGTGATATTAGAAGCTTTTCTCAGAATTGGGACAAAGTACCTCTCCACTTAAACAAAAGAGACGTGATTTTAAACACTGCATGGAATTTCTCCCATTAGTTAATTTCTCAAATCAAATTTAATTTGCATAGTGTTGAAAGTGGTTTTTGTAATACTCACGTATTTAGTTTAAAGGTGTATTTTTCTTCATGTGAGGTTGTCAGGAATGACTTTCAATGTTGGCCTTATTTTAAAAATGTTATTTCTACATTAATAGACATCACTTTAAATATTGGACTGAATTACTTAATTAAAATCCAGATCTCCCTCATAAACAACTTGATTGTTATAGAAAAATATTTAATATAATATAAATATAATATATTTATATAATCAAAAAAATAGTCGACAGATTTATTGATTAGCAAAATAATCATTGGTTGCCCCAAACTAAGCCCAAACTAAATCACTGAAATATTTTAATTTAGGTGTAATTTTACCTTTCTGTTACAAATATGAAATGTTTTATTTTTAAAAGGGCCTTCATTATTTATTTTATTGATATATTTGTTTCTTTACTCCTTGGTGTCTTTTCTTTCTTAATCACTACATGTTCTTCTCAATCTGAGAGAGTAATGTAATTAGTTGATAGCTAGTTTTATGACCACTGTTGTTTAACCTTTATGTTTACAATGTACAAATAAATTTATTCAAAAAATAAAAATGTTTCGCAGCCGTTTTTTTCATAGGTCAACACAAGTTTGCATTTCGATCAGTTCCCACCACATGACTGTGTTCAGAATCACCTCAAAAAAAATTCTACCATGTTTGATTGACTGTGACTGATGTCGGGTTGAGTCGGTTCCCCTCACACACTTGCAGACTCTAGTCTTCACCAACAACTCACCCTGCAACAAGACCTTAGCTAGTCCAGACTGATGCAGACTTTTGCCAACTGGGAATCAAGGGTAAAAATGGCCAAAAATCATGAAGAATAACCCCAACTTCAGGTCTAAAAATTTATCACGTCCACAAAAAGTCTGTAGATCACACAAAAATGCCAGAAAGGATAAACCAAAACTAAAAGACAACTTTACTCGTTCAGTCAGAATACACAAACTTTTTCCGTCTTTTTTTTGTGATGCTGCAGTAATAATATCAATGTGTGGAAAAACAAAAAAAGAAACACCGTCATTTTATTCATTTTACAGCTAAGAAATGGGAGAATAGTGATATTTGTGCTGTACTGGCAGATTAAGACGAAACATTTTAATCTGTTGTTAAAAAATTGAGCTGTACAAGCTGCGCCCTGACAAGATGCTTTCTTTATCATCATGGATTTAGTACAGTTTGGATTCATAAAAGAAAAATGGTAGCTACTCAGCATGAATTATTGTTTCCAATCAGATCCACCACACTTTTATATTGAGTTGATATACAGAGACAATAAACTGGTACAGTCTTAGACTTATCTGTTCATCAGATGGTGTGGGGCATATTGCTCATTTACTAAAGACTTGTTAATAATCGAGAAGTCCTGAGTTCAAGCCCTGCTAAGCCCAGTCTTGTTTATGAATTTGACCTCTAATAAAACGTTAAAAACCAAATTAAATAAAGAGTTTAGCCTTTACATCTTTGGACCGTTTAGACATTGTTTAGGCAAACTGTATTTTCAACTGAATACTGCTAACTGGCAGATTACTGCATTGACAACATGTATAACTATGGAACATTAGGAGAATCAATATCCGGAATTTTCAATGTACATAATTGAAGACATATTTGCCTTGATTTTACTAAATTGTATTAGGTCAAATTCAGAATCAGATCTAAAAGAAAACCAACTGGAGGTAATGTTTGGTGTTTTTTAAAGTACTGTAGGCGCGCTTATAGGCTTAGAGCAACAGGTGTGTCAAGCAGCAGAGTCCAGGCTGGCTAACCATGCTAGTAACCTGGCTGGTTATCTTATGTCTTTTGACTCCCAGTTACACTATAAAGAACAGAATGGCAAAAAGACAATATTCAGCAAAATAAGTTTATTCAAAAACTGCAACTAAATTCCGAGGTTTGTATCCTATTTAGCTTTAGTCTCACACGACTGTGTACACCTGTAAAAAATATTTAAAAATGTTCTACTCTGCCAGCTGACACTGACTATAAAGTTATCAAACATTTTTAGCTGAAAGAAACTGACTGGAAAATTATTGTCAATAAACATGTGACTCTCAATCAAATTAAATAAATGTTGGACAATATTAGGATAAAAAAATCAATCAAAAAAAAAAAACAATCACAATACTAATATAACAGCAGCAATTTAATAAATGTTAGATGTCTTTACTGCTTGTGAGAATCTCTTTCCGACTCAAGCTTTGCAGCAATGAACTGTTTTAAGAACAGAAGGAAAATGACATCAATCTACAACTCAGAGAGTAGCTAGAAAATTATAAACTCAACATAGATTTAAAAGGAAATCCAACTTAAATTCCCAGACTCAAATGTATACATCTTCTGTAACTCACATACATATTTTTTTACTATTATTCTAATCTTTATTTTCATATAGACCTAGACACTTTATAAAATTGTTTTGTAAGAAAGAATTTTTTGTCATCTGTAAAATTAGCAATTTTATTTTTGTCCTCCACAAACAACATTTTCCAAGCAGTCATTCCCTATTTTGCCAGCGGATCTGTTTAGGGAAGAACCTTTGGCAGGTAGTATCCATACGCCCAAAATTCCTCAGGTTGTACAAACTTATGCAGCTTTTCAACACAACCAGCTAAAATTTTTCAAAAATCAAGATTAACTTTGCTTGATCATTACATTTTTATTCCTAAATTATCCAGTGCTCAGATCTATGCATGTTTATAAGACCTGTAATACCAAATACAACCACACTTGCATACTTTGTGCATTCATGACAGCTAACGCAGATAAATAAGTTGCACAGCTGTCTCCTCATGTTTTCCACCAGCAGATTCCTGACCACTACTCATGTATGCACAGACACACTTGGCCTGCTGACAGGCGAAACGCTGCTGCGTACTGCCAAATGGGGACGGCAGATATGATTCAACTGTTGTGAGCATGATCCAGAGCTGTCATCCAGTTTTATCCACCTTCTGCTGCAAAGCGGCTCAGAACTGATGAATTGCCAAATGACCAGAGACATGGCTTTTAATGGTATATTCCTTATTTTTGACATCTGTGACTTTTATTCCCCTGAATTTACCAGACCTATATCCTTTTTGACTTTGCTCATTTACAATTTTGATATACCAGGGGTATCATGTGGTTATTTAAAGAAATGGTGGATACCATATAGATACAACTCCAGCATATTTCCCCCTTGGCTGTGTCTGTCAAAAGGTATCCTCAATTGCCTCCTAAATTACGTGATAAGCTCTGTTAATTATGAGCAGGTCATGACAAACAGAATTCCTGTGAAAATCGTTTATTTTAATATTTGATTTTTCCCTAAGCATAGAATAAGTGTTGGAAACACTGTCTAAATTTAAATCAGCTCCTTGCTAACAAACTGTAATATATCTGAGAGAAAAATGTATGGGCTTTGTCTTTGTTGCAGTAAAATAATAACAATCGTTGTTGCCTGAAGCAAACAACAATTCCTCAGTGCTGATGGACTTCAGCAACTGTTTGTACGAAACGGCTATAACTGCAAATTATGTACAGCAGGCTGAGAGAAAATGAATTACAAAGCAACTTCCACATTTACTAACAACCTCTAGTAAAGATGTGTAAAAAGCCTTAAAATAAATTCATATGTTATCACAAAAGCAAAACATTTATTCAGTGAGAAAGACATCCGCTTTTTAAAATATTTGTTTTCTACAGATCACCTGTGCCACATTTTGACACCCCAAAAAATTACTATAAAATAAATGGACCTGAAGCACTTTTTTACATGCATGCTTTACATTTTAAAGTTGATCAGAGAGTCTAGAAGCTTTAAATTGAGCTTAAAAGTGAGGGTGTCCCCTTCAGGGACAGGAACAGGAAGTGGTTACAGGTCCTCCACAAACTCCTCCGGAACGGGAACCAGGGATGGAGGCAGTTCATCCATGAACCCCCCCGGAACAGAACCAGGAACAGGATCGGGTTGTGGAGGCGGTTCATTCATGAAGCCCTCCGGAACTGGACCAGGAACAGGATTATGAGTCGGGAGCAGCGACAATGGCTGATCAGGAGCGAAGCCATGAGCTGGAAAACCACATCGAGCTTCAGTGGAGAGGTGGGTGGAGGAGGGAGCAGGAGATCTCCTCATTGAAGCGACGATTTCTCCCAGGGCCCTTTGTTACTCGGCCACAATTGCGTGGTGAATCCGAGGATCAGGGAAAAAATCCCTCCTCGCCTCGAGCCAGTCTTGGAGGCTGCCTGCTATTTCCAGCCTTCTCCATGGTGAGCTGGGAGAGGTCACCAGGTGAAAAATAATTTGGCCAAAACCTCACTCCTCTTGAATTCCCTCACCATTCCTCCCACTTGGTCCCGTTGGCTGGTTCCTTCTGTCATAATGTGGGTTTCTGTTGGACCAATATGAGGGGAAGAACTCCTGAGGCTCGAAGTTTGCAGGTAAGACGACACTTTATTGCTCATGGCTAGACACGGACAGGGTACCAGGCGTGCACACAAACACAAACAACACATAAGGAACCAGCGGAGAACAAAGGAAACAAACGGGCTTAAATACAAAACTGCACAGCAGGGGGAACCAATGACACACGTGACCAGACAATCAGGGGAAAACACAGAACAGGTGTGGGCTTGGGGTACAGGGAGACAGAAAACAAAGGACTAAACCAGGTAAAATAACAAAATTTATTTTGCCGAATTTTTGCAAGCGAATTTCTGCAGGTGGATTTCTATAGGTGAATTTTTTCAGGTGATTTTTTTCAGGCGAATTCTTGCAGGTGAATTTTTGCTGGCAAATTTTAAGTACAAAAAAAATTCACATACATACAGGGGTTGGACAATGAAACTGAAACACCTGGTTTTAGACCACAATAATTTATTAGTATGGTGTAGGACCTCCTTTTGCAGCCAATACAGCGTCAGTTCGTCTTGGGAATGACATATACAAGTCCTGCACAGTGGTCAGAGGGATTTTAAGCCATTCTTCTTGCAGGATAGTGGCCAGGTCACTATGTGATACTGGTGGAGGAAAAGGTTTCCTGACTCGCTCCTCCAAAACACTCCAAAGTGGCTCAATAATATTTAGATCTGGTGACTGTGCAGGCCATGGGAGATGTTCAACTTCACTTTCATGTTCATCAAACCAATCTTTCAACAGTCTTGCTGTGTGTATTGGTGCATTCTCATCCTGATACACGGCACCGCCTTCAGGATACAATGTTTGAACCATTGGATGCACATGGTCCTAAAGAATGGTTTGGTAGTCCTTGGCAGTGACGTGCCCATCTAGCACAATTATTGGGCCAAGGGAATGCCATGATATGGCAGCCCAAACCATCACTGATCCACACCCATGCTTCACTCTGGGCATGCAACAGTACAGTCTGGGTGGTACGCTTCTTTGGGGCTTCTCCACACCGTAACTCTCCCGGATGTGGGGAAAACAGTAAAGGAGGACTCATCAGAGAACAATACATGTTTCACATTGTCCACAGCCCAAGATTTGAGCTCCTTGCACCATTGAAACCGACGTTTGGCATTGGCATGAGTGGCCAAAGGTTTGGCTATCGCAGCCCGGCCGTGTATTTTGACCCTGTGGAGCTCCTGACGGACAGTTCTGGTGGAAACAGGAGAGTTGAGGTGCACATTTAATTCTGCCGTATTTGGGCAGCCATGGTTTTATGTTTTTTGGATACAATCCGGGTTAGCACCCGAACATTCCTTTCAGACAGCTTCCTCTTGTGTCCACAGTTAATCCTGTTGGATGTGGTTCATCCTTCTTGGTGGTATCCTGACATTACCCTGGATACAGTGGCTCTTGATACATCACAAAGACTTGTTGTCTTGGTCACAGATGCGCCAGCAAGACGTGCACCAACAATTTGTCCACTTTTGATCTCTGGTATGTCACCCATAATGTTGTGTGCATTTCAATATTTTGAGCAAAACTGTGCTATTTACCCTGCTAATTGAACCTTCACACTCTGCACTTACTGGTGCAATGTGCAATCAATGAAGACTGGCTACCAGGCTGGTCCAATTTAGCCATGAAACCTCCCACACTAAAATGACAGGTGTTTCAGTTTCATTGTCTAACCCCTGTAATTGCACAGGATAAAAATTCAGTGTTATAAATTCAATGTCAAAAAAATGTCTGATTCTAATGAGACTATTTTACATAAGTCAGGAGCTGGCTACTCTTAAAACTACTTTAATACCACAGTAACACTATAGTAATCTTTGGCAATTCTAAGCACCTAAGCTAAGTCACTTTTTGTAATGAGATTTTAACTGATTAAATAAGAAAAGGCTAGATTAATATGAAGACGTAAAAAGGGTACAATCCAGTACTTTATGGCTCTGATGCAATTCAGGTTAATTAATTTAAATGTCTGCCTATACCACGATTTTTCCAGTCCAGAACTATTTTAGCTAAACTCTGTATGTTGTTTTTGGTCCTGGTGTTGTATAGAATTTAAGGCAGTGTAAGGGAGTGAAAAGGTTTCGTACCAACTATGGCTTAAATTGTAGCTTCTAGACCTTTTCTTCAAACCTTCTTGTAAGGATAAAGAACATAAATACATCCTTGCTGATTCCATAGAACCGCTGGTCTAAACCTTACAGGTGTTTGTTAATGCAAAACCAAGACCACTGCCATTATGTTAAATTTCTTCGATGTACTTTATGTATTTCTAGTTTTTTTTCTTAGTTCTATGATTTATGTCTCTGCTTTTATGTCTCTGCTTTTGTGAAGTGTCCTGAAAGGTGCCTACAAATAAAATGTACTAATATTATTTAGATGAAAAGATATCAGCAATGATTTTAGCAAAGCATCTGTTCCTGTCAATCAAACTGGAAAAGGCTATAAGGCCATTTTAAAACTTCAAGTTCATCATTCTACAGGGAGAAAGAGGAAATCATTTTTCTTCCCAGGAGTGGATGTTTACTTCAAGCTCAGTCTTTGACTGACTGGAAAAGAAAGCCTCATGTCTTTGAAAAAGTGGCAACACAGTTTTGTAAAGTTGCATCTGAGTGAATTGCATGATTTCTGGAATAATGTACTTTGGACCGATGAGAGAAAAGTAGACACGTATGACATAAACCAAACAGCATATAAAGACAAACAACTTATAACAACTGTTTAGGAACAGTGATAAAGGGCTAAGGATTTGGGCTTAAACACTAGTCAGAAGAAGATGACCTAAAGAACAAGGGCTTCAGCTAAGGGACATTGTAGGTTCCTTTCAGAAGGACCTTCTATTCCTACGAGTACTTTCATTAAAGGTAGCATTTTATGACAAAGACTACCTCCAACTATGAGGCATAGCAGTACATTTTCTGGTTTTATGGGACAGACAATGAAATATATGGCTCAAGCTCACTAGTCTTGTGATCATGTGCAACAGGAGGGCACTTAAATCGTCTCAACACATTGAACATGTGCAATAGGTCTTTGGCCAGGAGCCTTTCAATCATGTTTTATTTGTGTAGTAGCTCTTTGGGCATAGGGCAATCAATCATGCTTAAAATGCACAAAGGTATACTCTATACAGAGGTAAAGACCAGTGGCGGATGCTGGTCTTTCAAGGAGGGGAAGCTCAATCTCAAGATCGCTCATTCGCTGTCAATCAAAAAGGGATTCAGCCTCAGACAGATCATCCAATCATCATGCAGAAGCTGAGCGTCCGGGCCAGCCGAGGGCAGCCCACTGCCCCATAGACTTCCAGAGACACTGAGTGTCTGATGGGCGGGACAAAGCACTCTTTGCTTCGCTATTGAACTCACTGTTTAAAGCACTTTGAAGCTGCGGGAATGAGTGAGTGAAAAGGCGTGTCGTTACCAGCGATAACAAGCTGATTATGAACAAATACTGGCATATTTAGTAGCGCATATTTAGTCGATGTCAAGCTGAGCTTCCCTTGCAGTCTTTGAGCAATCGCCACTGGTAAAGACGTATATGCATTAATTATCGTGAATATGGTCCCTTTAAGTGACCTTCTGGGTTTCAACCTATTCTTTTCAGCTGTGTTTCCCCCTTGTGTTTTATTGCTTCACTTTGGCCTGTGTGTGTTCATTTAGGTGAACTCTTGTTATATGTCCAGTGTTTTATGTATATATATTAATATCAACCTGTTGAGGGACAAGCAGGTGGAAACTAGCCTTGGGCTATAATCTGGCTTGTTTAGAGATACTCTATATTTGTACATTAAAATGTTTTAAATAAAGAAATAATTTTATGAATCTGAACTCCTTGTTATACCAAAGTATTCCGTACTCAAATCTGAGGTAACATTTCAGACATCTGGAGCTTGGCCCAAACTGGAGGACAGCACGACAATAGTTTTTTATTCTAAAACAGGTAATGAAGTTATGCATGAACACTGCTCAAAAAAAAATAAAAGGGAACACTTAAACAACACAATATAACTCCAAGTAAATCAAACTTCTGTGAAATCAAACTGTCCACTTAGGAAGCAACACTGATTGACAATCAATTTCACATGCTGTTGTGCAAATGGAATAGACAACAGGGGGAAATCTTTGGCGATTAGCAAGACACACTCAATAAAGGAGTGGTTCTGCAGGTGGGGACCACAGACCACTTCTCAGTACCTATGCTTTCTGGCTGATGTTTTGGTCACTTTTGAATGTTGGTGGTGCTTTCACACTTGTGGTAGCATGAGACGGACTCTACAACCCACACAAGTGGCTCAGGTAGTGCACTCATCCAGGATGGCACATCAATGCGAGCTGTGGCAAAAAGGTTTGTTGTGTCTGTTAGCGTAGTGTCCAGAGCCTGGAGGCGCTACCAGGAGACAGGCCAGTACACCAGGAGACGTGGAGGAGGCCGCTACCTCCGCCTTTGTACAAGGAGGAACAGGAGGAGCACTGCCAGAGCCCTGCAAAATGACCTCCTATCAGGCCACAAATGTGCATATGTCTGCACAAACGGTTAGAAACCGACTCCATGAGGATGGTATGAGGGCCCGACGTCCACGAATGGGGATTGGTCTCACAGCCCAACAACGTGCAGGACGCTTGGCATTTGCCAGAGAACACCAGCATTGGCAAATTCGCCACTGGCGTCCTGTGCTCTTCACAGATAAAAACAGGTTCACACTGAGCACATGTGACAAAAACCGGGGGCAGAGTTCGGAACCCCCGGGGAGAGCGATCTGCTGCCTCCAACATCCTTCAGCATGACTGGTTATGCAGTGGGGTCAGTAAAAGGTGTGGGGCGGCCTTTTTTTTGGAGAGCCCCCCCGGCCCTCCATGTGCTCGCCAGAGGTAGCCTGACTCTGCCATTAGGTACCGAGATGAGATCCCAAAAAACCCCTTGTGAGACCTATGCTGGTGCAGTTGGCCCTGGGTTTTCCTCCTAATGCAGGACAATGCTAGACCTTTTTGTGGCTGGATGTGTCAGCAATTCCTGCAAGATGAAGAACATTTTAAGCTATGGACTGGGCCCCCCTGTTCCCCAGACCTGAAACCTGATTGAGCCATCTGGGGCATCAAAGTCTCGCTCCATCCACCAACGTCACGTTTTTCCCAAAAAAGACTGTCCACGGAGTTGGGGGGATGCTTTAGGTCCCCCCCCGGTCTGGGGGGAGAGTTTCCCCAGGAGACCATCCGCCGTCCCATCAAACCTGCCCCCGGGGCCCCTTGTAGGGGGTCATACAGGCCCCGTGGGGGCCGCACACAATACTGAGCCTCATTTTGACTTTTTTTAAAAGGACATTACATCAAAGTTGGATCAGCCTGTATGTGTGTTTTTCCACTTTTAAATTTTTTTGGGGGGACTCCAAATCCAGGCCTCCATTGGTTAATAAATTTTTATTTCCATTTTTGAGTTTTTTTTGTGTTTTGTTGCCAACACATTCAACTTTGTACAGAACAAAGTATTCAATGAGAATATTTCATTTATTCAGATCTAGGATGTGTTATTTGTGTGTTCCCTTTATTTTTTTGAGCAGTGTATGTTGTAAAAACTGTACTGATTGAAATATGCACAATTTAATCACTATGTATGCTTGTTACCACTGTTTACTGATATTTATCTTGTTTAAAGTAAGAGTTTAACTTATTCAACATGTATTTGCACAGTTATTTTCAGACACCCTATAGTAAGGAATCTCATCAGCTGTGAATAATTGTCCTGACAGAAAAGAGATGTGCAATTTACTTTTTTTTAAAACTAGCACCACTGTCTGTCCCAATCATTTTTTTTATATCGTGAAATGAAATCTAATCTCAACCAAAATAGTCGGCTGTGTGCAGCAGCAGAAATTTAATTTCAAAAGCTTTATTGTCCTCTGTCAATGATCTCCGCTCATCTGAATGTAATTCCATCAGTCCCGTAAACGCTTGTGTATAACAGTGGAGACTTTAATCCCATTACTGTTGTTATTTGTGGATCTTTTCATTGAAGCTGGGTTTTATAGGCCATTCCAAGAGGTCTGAGAAGAACAGGTATTGATGAGGATTAATCAGCAATCAACATGTGAGCATCAGACGGCCTCCAGCAATGGTGTTTACTGGTTGCTCAGGACATGATAGCATGTGGACATAAAGCTTTATGGGGTTTAGGACGGATAAATCTAGAGAGAACATTTAAAGACTATCAATCTGTCAGACTTAAATGGCCATTTAGTACTTACTGCATGGCATTTCTTGATACACAACTGTTTGATTAATTTAATTAATTAATTTAATTTAAAGTAAAGCCAACCTGATATTTAGCAAATCTGAAAAATGAAAACAGGAGAACAACAAAAAATGCATTTGCTTGTTAGTAGACATAGATGACGAGGATCAATTAGGTGAGGAAGTCTTTTATAGTAAGCTCTTTGCAGAGTGTAGTTGCATGGCATTTTCTAAAATGATGTTACAGAACAGTAATTAGATTGCTGCTAGCAAAATATCCAAAGAATCTTGCTCAATGATTGAACGTGCTTTACAGAGTTCAATTTGCTGCTGAAAAATAAATAACTAGTAAATGCCAAGATAGAAAAACATCAGCAATGATCTCAAAAAAGTATGCGTCGTTGCTGCCAAACAACATTTTGCAATTCATCATTTTACAGAGAGAAAGATTATTTACATGTAGAAAGTATGTAAGATATCTAACAATCAGGAGTGGGCCTTGACCTCAAAGTCAGACCATGAAATGTTAAGAGAAACAATGAAAAAAGACCCAAAAGCCCCATCTCAGAATATACATTTATCATTTTAATGTTAAAGTTCATAAATGAACAAAAAAAAAGACTGAATGAATTTGACTTTCTTTGAAGGGTTAAAGGAGAATGCATCTTCTCTTTTAAAGAATATGGTGCCATCAAGACATAGGTTTCAAAGGTTGCATTTGAATTATCCATCCCACTTCTGGGATAATGTCCTTTGGACCAAAGAGGAGAACAAACACAGCATATCACCACAAACAGCTCATACCAGCTGTCAAACACAGTGGTGGAGGGGTGATAATTTTGCAGGGTCAGTACCATGGCACTCCTTGGGAAATCCATCTTAACCTTATCTGTTTACCATAGTAGTCATTCATTTATTTAACTTTCTGACAGATGGCCTCACATGAAACAGCATGGTGATCTCAAGCAGACCAGCTAATCGTCAACCTAATATCTATATCAAAGTATTTTAAAGGTGCAGTCAAAGTTTAAAGTTCAGCCCATATTAAATGCTGTGGTGAGAGCTGAACAGAAAAAAAGTGTCTGCAAACCCCAATAAACTGAAGCAAAATTGTAAAAAGGAGTGACACATAATTTTTCCCTAAAGATGGTAGAGGCTAATAAAGTCATATAGATCACTGAGAGTTATTGCAGATAAAAATGGTTTCACAAACAGCTGAATCTGAAGGTGTTCTCCTGTGTGCCACGTGAGGCTTCAACAATGAATTGATGTTTAGCAAACATGGTATTTTTTAAGGCTGCACAATATACTGCGAAAACATGAACTTGCATTTTACATGTTTATATAATATTTAGCCAGTTGAACAGAGTCTCATGGCGACAGATGCTCACACCGGACACAGATGACATTGCCCAAAATGCTAAATATTTGCAGGTTCAGTATTTTTGGTTAATTTCCAAAGAAAACGTAAAAGCCCATATCACTGAGGTGTTTAACACTGTGGGTTTTTCCCAACATAGACAAGCAAAGTAGCAGCTAACTGAAAATAGTAATGTCATAGCAAGCTTTGAGTACATGCTCCACATCACCTCCTTTGGTTTTGGTTTATTTCAGTGACTGTGTTGCAGGGCCACATAGACGCAGAATATAGTTGCTATTTTGGGTAATGTTTTGGCCTGGTTGACAACATTTCCAGAATGTACAGCATGTTTCTGAGCATTTTGTAGAAGAAATAAATACAAAGATCAAAGGACTTCTGTGGACAAGGCATATAAACCTTGAAGTTGATGCATACCTAATTGTTAACTTATTGTAAATTCCATATGTAAAAGAAATCCTCCTAAATCTGGCCCTGGGTGTACTTAGTTTTTTCCATAATTTTATTGACAGTAGTTGAAAGTTTTGATTTGTTTTCCCTATGATTGTAAACATGTGGGTTCCTTTAAGTGTGAGCTGGTTAGAAGGATACTGGAACGGCACAAATAAACAGCATCAAATAATGTTTATCTTTAGGGATGAAAAAAAAAATGACGGAAAAATCTCTCCATGAAGCTCCTAAACTGAGATGATAAATACGTTTATTTCCTGATAACATAGGAATTTCATTCAACTCTGCTTATTTATGTAGGTGTTGGACTTTTTATTGCCTAGATATACAAGGCAATTTATCTCCCCTTATGGCAGCTGGAGTCTTCCATCAAACGCAAAGATGAATAGCCAAGTGAGGAGTGACTGTAAACGAACAGCAGGAATGAAAAGTACAGCAAAGAAACTTTACCCAAATCTATTCATTGATCATCTGTGCTCCTACAGTAAGTCGTTTTCTTTCCAGGTTTGAAAATGAAAGATTTTAAAATGTGACATGTTTGTTACATAGGATAATTTTTGCATGTTAATTAAACAAACAATCCTGAGTTCAGAGGAAGAGGAGTGAGAGTTATCAAGATGTTTTGACTGAACTTCATGTGACAGTTTGTGATGAAGCATCAGAGGCGATAGGAGTTCGGTGTCAGGTTTCCCTAAGAACTCCTCTGACCTTATCCCTTTTATCCCCTTTTGAGCCCCACAGAGATGGCATGCTGGCAGGGTGTCCACTGAAGTTCTTCGCTACAGACTCTCAGATGCTTTGAAGATTTTTAAGGGAGTCCTAAGAAAAACAGCAAAAGCCATTTGCCTTGCAGTATGTTTCAGATCATTTAATCATTCTGAGCTTCTCATTGTTTTAGTCGATAACAATCCACAGGCACCGTAGGCTCCAGCAGTAATGTGGCCATTGAATTTCCTTCTAAAACAGTTTCTTTACTTTGATTTAGTTCATTTTTACCCTTCAAAACTGGTCAAATTATTCAAAATATCTGAACATACAAACAACTAAATTTCTGCAGTTTCTGTAGCTCAAACATTTAATACAGCCCCCCTGTTTGTTGGCTATTGTCTTCAACACAGTAATGTCTGTACATTCACATTGCTGATTAATAGATACACTAAAAGAAGCTGTGTGACATCGCTTGGCTGTCAGGTATCTCTTAAAATATAAAGTGGTGCTTGAACTATTTCCAGTTCTAAACCTAGATAAGGATCCTCAAGGATTCTTGAAATCTGACTCAGGTACCTTCTAGGAGACGAAAATCTAGAGTGAGTGTATTCATTATTTTATTTAGAGGAACAAAATACCAAAGTCAGATATTTAAAAGTGTTGCTACTGAACACTTTCTGCTGTTTAACAGCCTAAGTAGTAATAGGAGGGAAAGACTAACAAAGAAAAATGAATCAGGGGTTGGGTTTACCTTATCCTGCTAGATCACAAACAACAAAACTGAACATTACAGAATCTCCATTGACAGATAAATCCATCCAACTCTCTAATTAGATGGTCACAGAGATTTTTCTTTTGATAAAGTTGAGGTTGAACGAGCTACACTGATGGACACTGCAACATTTTAAGAGATCTCCTCAGAATTACAGCCGTCAGCCTTGTATTTAACTCCACATTGATGGCTGCTATTTCAGCTATAAGTGTTTTGGAGTACTTTCTGCCAGCTTCACAAGTCTAGACACTGAAATAATTGCCCCTTTCTTATTTGCAAAATATCTCAAACTCGGCGAGATTGGATGGAGAGCTGAGAACATCAATTTTCAACTCTTGGCACTGTTTGTCAGCTGGATTCAGGTGGACATTGACTGGGCTGTTCGAACGCATGAATATGCTTATTTCTAAACTATTCAACTGTAGCTCTGACTTTGGGTTTATTTTAATCTTTTAATAATTTGAACCTCCACCCCAGTTTCAGTTCTGTTTCGGCCTTCAACAGGTGTTCTTGCACAAAATTTTGCTCTATCCATCTTTCCATCGACTCTGACCAGCTTTGCTGTTCTTGCTGAGAAAAATGCATCCCCACAGCATGACACTGACATCATCATGTCTCTCTGGTCTGACCAGAGCTTCTTCTTCCACATGTTTGCTCTCATCCCTGCACAGCCTGTGACAATCTGCAAGAGATTTCTTATGAGCTTCTTTTCATTTATTCATCAATTTACTTATATAGCCCTTTCCACATCCACAATATTGGTGACCAAAGTGATTAACAATATATAGGATGGATTTAATACATCTTCATGTGACTGCCATAAGCACCTGCCTTTTGCCTTTCTACCTCTGAAAACTTATTTTATTCTATCACTGAGTCTCATTACACACAAACAGCACTACCAGCTGAGCGAGGCAGATGTTCTATTGTGGAGCGCGGCAGCTCCTCAAGTGGCCAACATCCATCTGAACGCGCGAGTGTGTTGCAGCTGGCGGCCGCAGATGAGCGAGGACAATCCATCAGGACAAGAAAAATCGAAGAGATGAAGACACTGTATGTGAAGCATTTTGCTAAACAGAAAACAGCGATGATCTTCCCTGCTGCTGTTCTCCACAGGGGGAAGACAACATTGTGGGAGAAAAGCTGAAAATATCTGATGGCTCTGGCACTACTGGTAATATTACTGACACAGAAAGGCACAGGAGTTTGCCAAAAATTTCAATAACGAATCGGGCTTACCCTGTTGTCCCTGCAGCTAAAGGCTGCTAATGGAAGCGGGGTGATGGGAGAGAGAATGGGGGCAGCTGGTGGAAAATGTCCAGTCAGTATTTGTTGGCTTTTGTAACTGCTGACAAATGCCAGCAGACAGCAGATGCTGTGGGGAGAGCAAAGATCTATTGCTGCAGCCTGAAGCCATGTTCACCATGCCATGTTGCTGTGAACCAGCCTTCTTTTTTCAGCAAGCACACACTGATGGTGTTCTCTGTAATCCACTGCAACCCCTGCCACTGATATAGAAAGCATAAGCTGCACAATTTAAAGGCTTATCACTCAAAAGAAACACAATGTACCAACATATCAATAAAGACAGAACATGGTGTAATCAAATCCCTTATATAGACAACAACAAAAAATATACATTAGTTCTTGTCTGTTCAATCAACATTTATTTTGCCTCAGTGAGCTGTGCCATGATTTGCATTAGCATTTGCAGTCATCTAGCTTTTACAGCCCAGATGTGCTCCAGCCACATTACGCTTGCCTCACTGATCTCAGAGAGGCTCCTCTTCTGATTTGCCAGCATACCAGAGACAAGAGGTCAGCATAGTCATCGAATGTAAAAAGACAAAAAGAAAAATGTGGCAGGTGAGAAACATCCCAGCATGATTTATTAAAAGACACTCTTCTCCAGCTGACTAACTTCATTAAGTCCTCCTTAAACTCTTACCACAAGCTGCTGTAGCAACATGAGAGAGTTACCTGCTTGCAGGTCTATCAGTGAAGACAATTTGAGCCATCGTCTGATGTGAAAGCTTTAATATGGATGATGCAACGTCAAGGCATTTATGCACACAGGGGCTTTTTCTGGATGTGAATCCATACTTCATCTTTTTGTCCTCTTGGGTTAATTATTGTGATCTTTCCTCCATAATTTATCGACTCAAGTTCTAAAAACTTTCTAATACTGTAGCTGTAACCCTATGTTCTTACCATAATGCACCTTTGTAAAGCTATTATTATCATCGTGCTTGCCTTCACTAAAGTAGAGATTTAATTGTAAATTTGATTTTGTTTACAATAGAAAACACTGCCTTCTCCACTTAAAGATACATTATTTTAATGCTTCTTCTGGCAGACTCACTGGAGGGGGAGGCCATAACAACATCTAATGCACTGCAGGCCTAACTTGCTTTAGTTAAGGTCATTGTTCATGGCTCAACAATAAGAAAGATGGGGCAAAAGCAGCCACCCATTGACCTTTTGATGTTACTGGAGAGTCGAAACGTTAAGCAAAACGAGTTACTTTGGCTTCAGTCAGTTCAGTAAATTGATTTGAAACAATTAAAACTAAAACATGAAATTTAAAATGAAATAGAAAGTAATAAAAAGCAAGATGTTTACTGGAAGAAGAGGTTATTGAAGAGCTCTTCAAACTATTGTAAGTTTGACACTGATTGTGCTTTCATTATGATGCCTGTATTTAATGAGAGAGACCTTGAAACAATTTCATCTTTGTTTGAGAGGATGGGCTAAACTGAGGGCTCAGGCAGGATGCAAAGTTATGCTTTTGCTCCGGTGTGTTTTAACTAGGAAAATCTGCAAATCTAGCTTTGAGTGACGAGGACCGTAAAAAAATGAGAAAGTAAAAGCTGGTATTCTAAAGGTAAACCAGTTAGTCCCTGGATCGTAGCACCAGTGTTCTCACTTCCTCAACGTAGAAACAACCAAAATCTCATGATTGGCTGAGATCAGTGGTGCTACTTTAATTGCAGGTGCTCTACTGCATGTGTGGCTACTTATAAAGGTAGTCAAAAAATGTAATTCTTTTCTCACTGTTAGTGATTACCTGTCATCAATTAAAAGCGTTGAATTATCTTTGTTTTTATTTTAAATAAATTCTAAAATACACAGAAATCTCTTGATTCTTCTTTCAATGTGTTGCAGCGATCAATAAATTTGACAGTAGAAAATTCATCCTCTAGATTCAATTTGATATTTTGCTACAAATATTCATTGACATTTCATACTTTTTTTTTTGTTATTCTCAAGCATTTTAACCACACAGAAAGCATGACAAGGGCTTATTATGATGGTGAAAAGAACCTCCATCCCCAATTGCACATAACAACACTAAAGTCTTGTTTTGTCAACCAACATATAAAAACTGTGTCAACAGTCCCACTGAGAGACAAAAAGACACTTTGGCTGTCCTAATCCAATCCCGAGTACCTGATCGAGGTTCTGATCATGACAGTTTTTATTTATCTTTATCAGAGTTCTTGAATAAACTTAACAGCCTGTGTCTGCTGTTGTGTCTGATTTTATGTCTTCAGGACCTTGATCAAGCCAACCGGATGCAATTTGTGCAATCAATTTTTAAATACTTTGAATTTCATGAGCACATCTTGCCAAACTCGATAATTGTCAAGATTACCACATTTTTCAATAACAATAAACATTAATCTACAGTAAATATTCTATGAAATTGCAGATGGATTAAATTGTATATAAAAATTTCGGAATTTTGGATTTGAGTCGGACTTTATTTTGTAGACAAAAGCTCTTAAAAAAAAAACGAAACATAAGGAATATCTTGATTAAAATAATTTAAATTTTCTTTAACAAAAAATAAAAAACAAAAATGAAATCCAGTTATGTTTCATTTCAGTCGTGTGGAAACAGGGGACTAGTTGGAAAAATAGACAATAACACTATATGATGGGGAAGATTCTCAGTCATCCAGGACATGGTAAATCCAAAAAAGGTTAAAAAACAGAACAACTGGACTTCGGTTGTTGTAGTTGAAGATTTTTTGCTCTTCATCTAAAGGGCATTCTCAATTCAATGCTAGTGGGGGAGAATGTCCAAGCTTTTAAGTTGTTTTGGAGGTGCGGTTTTGCACATCTAAATTCACATGCAGGTTAAACTCCCCTAACAACAGGGTGCCGATACTGACTTTGCATCAGACTTAATGCTGAACTGTGTGTTTCTGACAGCTGAAATCTGAGACCTCTCGGCTGCTTAGAGTTGGCTTTCTTGTTTTGCGAAATTGGCTTTAGGACTTGAAAGGAAAGAAGAAAATAGACAAATATCACAATTGATTTTGTCATCACCGTACTTAACGATATTATCGCCATCACACGGTTTTCTGGAAACGTGCAGCCCTAATACTGCGTCACTCAGAGCATCATTGGTGAAAGATTTAAATAGGACACAATCACAATACCAGACACAAATGTAATCTGTAATTTTGCTGCACATTTCGTTTCCAGCATATAAATGGCCTTGATTTTCGTTATGTATCACATAGGGACTCGGTTGAGATCAGGGACAAAAAGCACTGATCAGGAAATCCCTTTTTGAAACCAATACATCATTTGTCAGTTACTGTATTTTCACATCTTCTTTTATGTTTTAGTAAACAAAAACTTATTTAATTTTTTCCAAGTGCCCTAAAAGCTAATTTACTGAAATTTAGCAGGAGTTACAGTACAAGATTTTGTTCTATTTCTTATTTAAAAGTTTGTGTTATCAAATTAATGTCAAAGACTGACATGAGTGGCTGACATGTTTTCATATCTAAGCAAAACTTTGCAAACCAACTTTAGGTCTCAGATCCCGATTTCATCTGTGTGATATCTGACAAAATCCCTACATATAATTTCAAAACCATTGCTGTGCCATTTTATAGGCTATATTTAAATGTAAAATGATTGCTCAGAAAACTGTACCAAGAACTCTGTATCTAACAAGATGTGTCTCATTTGCCCAGAACTGCATGTGCTATGCTGCTCGTAACAGCTGCAGGATATTTTAATGCATAATGCAAAATTCTGCTGACTTAATTTCTGTTTTCAAAATATGGCTATGATTAAAACTGGCAACAAGAAAGTCATCCTTATACAAGTAAGGCAGTGCATGTCACAAGTGACTCATCTCCTGTCTTACATCACATTTTCAAAATATGGTAACAGTGATTCAGTTGTTGCTGTCGCTTCCTCATTTTCTTCCTTGAAATATCATCCTTATATAAAAGATATTAATCAGCAGTTTTGGAAAACAAAATTTAGGCCATACAAAAGATATTTTAACCATGCTCACCGTCCGATCTATGATGCCTTGTTGCACTAATGGCTTACAGTTCAGATCTGAGCTGCAGTGCCAACTCGTGCGCGAACGTATGTGACGTAACTGTTGATGATACCCTGTCGAAATTCAGGTTTAGGCAACATGTAAGTCTCAGCACAAAACATTAGCCAGACTTAAATAGCCTTAAAAAAATTACCGTCAACAAGACAAAGGAGACTCTATTACCAGCATTAACAGCAGGACTCCTCATCATTACTAATAAAGGAAGAGGACAAACTGTTTTTTAATTAGTCCTATGCTTTCTGAAAAGTTCCTCAGTAGAGAATCAGTTTAGACTTTCAGAGCAAAAGGTCTTTAAAAATTGTTAAATGTTAGTGATGAAGTTATGCATCTGTTAGAATAAACCGTGTTTTTATTTACAGCTGAATTCCCAAAGATCCCTTCATTCACACATTTTGTTTCTTTAGTTGTCAGAATGAAAATATATTCCTTAACTGTAAAAGTGGCACCTCAAGCCTCAATTTTTAATCTCGTATTTAATCTAAATGTTAGATATGATGGAAATCATTAAAATGTGGATTCGATCAACATAGACTCACTCCCGACCAACACCATGCTCCTGCAGGATACCGACACAAACAGACTTGTAAACACAACAAGAGGTCATCTTTAATGGCAAAGCATGAGATCTTATCAGTACTAGGTTGTGAAAGTAATTACTCATTTCTGTAATAATAACTAATCAACAAGGTTCACTCCTGAATGCAGTGTTTGTTTAATGGCACCAGGAGGAGCTGTGCTCAGCTCACGTTTGTGAGGTATAAGGTGTCTGAAATGAATATTAGTCAAAACAGATGTTTGAAAGAGTTTATGCTCACCGCTATAATTACAATACCTTGATTTCTACAAATTTTGTCACAAAGTACAGCTTCATTATGAAGCTGAAGGAAAAGGATAATTGGTGTTCAAATGTCTACGAGTTATATGTAAAATTCTGAAGGGAGTAGCACCTTTATGAAAGAGTGAGAAGAATAAGCCATTGCTCAAACAAATACATAAAAACCCTGTTTAAGTTTTACTCAAGCAATGTAGGGGAAGAGAAAACATGTGGAAGAAGGTGACACAAAAAGTAATTTTTATTTTATAATGCAGCAGGACCAAGCCACCAGGACACACAGAATCTCATTTTGATGTGAATCCGGTGTTTCATAAACTATGTATTCAATAGTTGACAATTATTTTAACACTTAACACCATTTTAAGTGAAAATATTCTAACTAATTCTAACAGCAGCCTCCATCATGGTGTTGCAGTGCTGGCCCCAACCTTTACCAAATAGTCAGCCAATGTGTATTACTATTGACCCTTGAGCCCTCTGCTAGTGCAGACAGATACAACGACAGACATATTGACTAGTCACATGGGGTTTAAAGACAAAAAAAGAAGTGGGACAGAAAATGGCTAGCAGTCAGGAGCCGGCTTCTGTTGTTTACTTCAAAGAGCCAGCTTTAAGAGCCAATTCGTTCGCGTCCGACACATCGCTATGGGTAAATGGCGCAGTCAAAGTCCAGACCAAAATCTAAATCTGCAAAGAAGAATGTGTTATGATTTGGGGTTGTTTGGTTTTTGATTTCTGGTTTTTTCTCATATTTCTCACAGTTTTTGAATCATGCTTTGTTTATTATTTTTCTGGTTATGTTTTAGTCTTGTTCATGTTTTGTCAAGTTTGGTTTTTGGTTCTGGTCATGCTTTAGTTTTTGTTTGTATTCAAGAGTTTCTGTTCTTGCTCCAGCCACGTTCTGTTCTGTTAATCATCTTTATCCGGTTCACCTGCACTTTGTCAATCTGTCTTGCTCCACCTGGTTTTCACTCCATATATACACACCTGTTCTGTTAGTCATTGCGGAATTATTGTGTCTCCATTCATGTCTTGTTTTGTGGACCATGCCATGCCTGTCAAGCCAGCCTGCTTCTGTTTTGTTCCTGCCTCTTAAGAGGGAGTTTTTGTTGATTAAATTTTCACTTACCATCACGCTGCCTCCTCATCTGCATCCTGGGGTCCAATATCTCGCAAAGTCGTAACAGAATGGGCAAAATTAGAGATTCTGGATGTTCAAAGTTGAGTTTTTGCAGATATAACTTACTATTCTGCCCCAACTGGTGTTAGTGTATTACATAATATCCCAGTAAAATAGATTACAGCAGGAAACGTAAATGTAAGAAAAACAAAACATGTTTAAGAGTTATAATTACATTCACAGGTCACTTTAGCATTAACCATTAGAACCTTTGTATGATCCAAATCAGAACCTTTACAAGGAAAATGAATAGGCGCATTAATCTATACGTTTGCTAACCTACTTAGGTTTTATTTAGCTTGTGCTGCTGGAATATTCCTGCAGGTTGGAGGTTCAGGTGTTAGCGCAGTTAGGAAGTGGCTATGGTACACTTTTATGGTAGTTTATGGTAGTTTCAACCTCTTTTTGGGTCTATAAATTCTTTGGGGAGATAAAAGCCTCTTGCTCTGGTATACTTTATTCCTTTTTATAAAATTTACTTGCCTTATGTTTGCTTGTGTTTAAACAATTATATAATGGCTGCATGCTTTGAATTTAATTGCACATTTTTTGTCATAAAACGGCAGTAAAAATTTACTTAAGTTTTTCTTTGTTAATTTTTATCTCTGCTCCATTTTATTGTTATCTACTGAGCCCCAATGTTGCCTCAAAGAACTACGAGTGATGTGACGGTGCCAGGAGCAATGATCAGAGGAGGACGAGACAGAAACGTTCATGTAAACTGATGGGGAGATGACGCCCGGTGTCGAGGCCAATTGGGAACAAAGACTGTGGAGGACAGCTCAGGCTGTCCATCTTTCTGAGGAAAGCTGACAACAACCAACTCACCTGACTTGGTTGCGGTGTCATTTGGAAAACTCAGGTCATCCTCGGCTACCCAGGAAAAGCTCCAGTACCCTCGGGGAATCCCGACAGCATTCCTGCTGTCTAGAGATTCACCTGCAATGACAAAAAAATTTACTATTAGATCACAAGGTAAAAGACAGAAATAAAATGCAAAACTGTAAAAGGCAATAAATTAATTAAAAATGCTCTTTTTATTTAGTATATTCTATTTGCATTTAATTCAAATCTTTAATCGAGATCAGTGTGAGCGCTGTCTCATACAGGGAAGACTGATTCCATAAAATCACAGACTAATGAATGAACTAATTATTAGCAGGCAGAAAGCATGACAGACTCTTAATCCATCTGTACTAGAAACCTCGATAACAAAGCTCTTAAAAGAGAACATAATACTGAATCCTAACAGTACAACCTCTGCAGATTAATGTCAGTGAACTTGAAAAGTATCTCAGTGGAGATGAGTTACAAAAGTCCAAAGAGCTACATGAATTGGTTATTGGATATCAATATGCTGCATAATTACCTGAGGGCAGGTTAGCCTAATTTTATCTGACTTCATCTTAACTTTCCAAACTCAAACACTAATTATCTTGACATCGAACTGTACTATGATGCTGGAAAGTAGAAATATAGACTTTTCTCCTATACTTCATGTGTAACTCTCTCCGCCTTCACATCTCTTTCACACATACACTCACATTTTGTCCTCAACTCATGGACAATTACTGTACAATCAGACTAATACATTGACAGGACATGAGACTCCTGCAGCCATTTTAAACAATCCTTTCATGGTCCTAAAACATAATCTTGTGTTTTAGGCAATGTTTGTCAAATAATACTAATTGTTTGTGTTCAGCAAGCCATAAAACCAGCGTAAAACCCTTTCAACAGTCCCATCCATCATTTCCCTCAAGGCCTGATTGATCAGACTGTAAAAAGAATTAATGGATTTTGAGGTTGACCAGTGTCCAGTAGATCAGAAGCTCAGAAATCCTCATCAGGAGAAAGCATCTTGTCCCTGATGTTTTCCTCACTTGTTGGATAAAAGAAACAGGGTTTTGACAAGTTTTTCCTGTCAGTATTCCATATTTCAAGACTCAAATTTCCCATTTTTCTACTAGGTCTAGTCATTTGTCTTCTGTTGGGAAACGTTGTGTGAGTTACTTATAGTTTCTGAGTGTTAAACTGTCCGACTGAACTAGAGAACTATTGATTTATTGGCATCTGAGAGGCAACCATTCATTTTGTCCAATCAGTTCAATGGCTAATTGACTAAGATCTTGGTGTTTGGAGTTTTTTGGAGATTAATTGTTGAGTTATAAGTCATGTAAACAAGAATAGATTCATTTTGACTTTTAAAGATGTCTTTAAATATGTACAACGGTTTGCAACGGTTTTCCCTAATCCACACAGGCTCTAAATTATACATACAGACTCAAATACATAACCACAGCCCCCCTGATTTAGATGAACGCAAAAAGATGTTGTTTTTCTGCACTTTGCCAAGGGAGGTTTAACCAAATATTAATGGCAGTGCATCTATATATTGGACTCTGCATGTATAAATCTAACTGTGTTTGAATTAGTGAAAAATCTGTAATTATAAAAAGAATAATAACAATAAAAAAAGTTTATTCTGAGTGCATATACAACATGTTCAATGTGCTTTTAACTGGCAAACATAGGGGGGCCTAATACAAACCATGTAGTAATAATAAAATTGCAGCCTATTTAGACAGTGCAGTGGTTTTAAGTATGCAAGAAAGGGAGGAAAATGCCGTATGCTTAACAGATGGGTGAATCTGAGCTTGATAAATTGTTGAAGTTTGTTCTTTAATTAAAAATGTTCGAGCGTTAAACATCAACTGATAACATGTCCAAGAAACATAGCAAAAATATAGAGTTTGCTACTATGTGCTTTAAATTATTTATCAGTTTGTGTTTCTGTTTGGTGCATGCAACCGAGAAGGCTGGCGGTTTTTAATATCTCTCAAAATATATTCATAGAAAACATAAACACAATCTCCTCCACACATTCAAGGGAGAGTTAATAGTGTGACTTTTTTCCACCCACACTCAGAAATCTTTCAAATGCAGAGTGGATTGATGCATAAAGATATATTCACACCGTCACTTTAATGTCCCTATGCATGAACATACACCTTCCTGTATCTTTTTGGCTTTAGTATGAGCAATTTAATGTGAGGCAAAGGAAGACAAGAATGTTTTCTTTTCTGTTTTTGACAACAAAGTGACATCATCCAAAGGATCTGGACATAAGATGGTTGGATGTGCAAATTATCCTCAACCCCAGCCATCTCTGCAAGACAAGCCTTTTATTTTGATAAGATTGTGCATTGTTGCAACCCCCCCCCCCCCAAAAAAAAAACAAAAAAAAAAACTAAACAAGCCACAGAAGAAACCAGAAGAGAAAATCAAAAAGACTCACAAGGCAGCAAAGAAACAATTAGTTTTTTGTGGACAGTACTATACATGATGTATGTGGTGCTTGTGGCCTCTGTTTCACAGCAGTGCAGTGGTCCAGAAAAGAAGCCAATTGTCCATGAAAAGTGGAAAAAGGGTAAGTGCACAGGTAGTAGATTTGCTGCTCTGTTACGGCTTAGAAGTGGTGTGCTCTCAAGTCAAACCATAAGGATTCTGGAATGTTTTTTTTTTCCCCTCAGGCTAACTGGGAATTTTCAATGCAGGAGGAAAAGTATGGGACACATAGTTTGGCTTCATGAGTATATTGCTACTGGGCTTGTTGACATACAATTCACACCTGATTTTTTAGGTGTGATTTTTTTACCCAAGTAATCCAAACATACAGAGAAATACAAACAAAGTAGTCCATGAACTTAGTTATGTCTCATTTAGTGGAAAATAAGTTTTGAATTCACTTCTTTAAATGTATTAAATACTTAGCAGAGAAGCCTCTTTGGTAACAGAAGGCTTTAAGACGTCTCCTGCACAGAGAAACAAGTCTCGTTCATTGCACTGGTGTGTTTTAAACCCATTCCTTCAAAACAAGTGTCTTCACAATTTCAAGGTTCTCTGCTCCTCTTCTGTCGCTTTTATCTTCAGTTTTTTACACAGATTTTCGGTAAGATTCAAGCCAGGTGACTGGCTGGGCATTTTTAGCAGCTTTATTTTCTGTCTCTGAAACCATCTAAAGGGCACAACATAGTCCGGTGTACTGTGAGCATGGACTGTGGCGCACTGTCCACGGACATATTAGGCTTCATAGTCGAGCGTACCAATTTCCTGTATTTCTGGTATAAAATTCCCACATTTCCCACCATTTCTTTTCTGGGATCATTGGATGGGGAGGCAGAGGTAATTTGCCGTGTAGCTTTGGAAAAACAAAGAGAAAAGAAGGTGGTGTTTAAAGTAGGGCCAAAGAAGGGGAATACACCTGTCAGTGCGGCGCAGAGAGTGGCAGTGACACTGCAAATACTTGGGACCTGCTGCTTGTGTTGCGACCGGCTGCTCGCACTCATGACCAGCTGCTTGCACTCAAACCCGGCTGCTTGCACTCAAACCCGGCTGCTCGGAGCAGTGTGTCACATATAAAACAGTTCAATGTGGAGACTTTTTCCCGCCGAGCAGTTTTTATTGTGTGACAAAGTGGACGCGGTCGTAAAAATTGAGCTTTGCGCTGACAAGTCTGGCGGACATCCGGTTGGAGTAAGCCCAACTATGTTGTCCACTTAAGAGTTTCCTTGGCTGTGTGTTTGGGATAATTGTTCAGTTTTAAAGATCTGCCCTGGTTTCATCTTCAAATCATAATCAAGAATGGTTCACGAAATCCCTCCATTCATTCTATTATATAAAGTTTGCATGTACAGTACAATGCAACACAGTCCCACACAATAAAGTTCCCACCTCCAAACATCACTCTAGGTATTGGGTTTCTGGGGTGATGTGCAATGACATCCCTCCTCCCGTGTGCACTGATATCAAAACAGGTTAACACTGGTATCATCTGACCAGACTATAAACTCTTAGTATTTTATTGACTTTTCCAATTGTCCTGCAGCAAAGTTTAAACAAGCTTTAACATGCTATTTCTTCAGCAGTGGAGTCTTGAGCAGCGAGTGTTCATCCAGACCATTGCAGTTGAGTGCAATGCTTATTGTTTTCATGAAAAAATTGTCACTCAATATTCAAGGTATTTTTGGAGCTCTCCATTAGTGCCCCCTGGATCTCGGAAAAATCTAAATAGTTTTGATTTCTCTGTCCGACAGGACTTGCGAAAGACACCTCAATTCATCCATATGTTTTATAGCAATACGGTCACAAAGGTCTTGAAATAGCTCTTTGCTTTTACCCATTATGTATCTTGTTTGATACCTTGGTAATGAAAAAACTTGAAAAACGTTTTATACCATTTTCCATCTGTTTTGTTATAAATACTTATTGCCCGTCACATTCCGTTTTATTACACATATTTATAGAATAATTTATTTTGATTTGTTTGCATGCATTACTTTGTACACTTGGATTATTTCGGTTTCTACTTACATTTGGTATGAATTCAATATCAATACTAATTTTCTCCACTGTTTGGCAAAAAAGTCTTTCATTGCTGGAAGGAAATTAAGCTTGAAAAAGGCATTTGGAAATGTAATGAAACACAACAGCAGTATCAAGCAGTTTGCAGCTAATTAAAAAGGAAATGAGAAGGCATTCCTCCCTTTTACCCTGCTGGTTGTTCGTATGCTTCGGCCTTCTGCGTCCCCATTGTCCTACTCTTTCCCCATTAATTAAAGATTTACCAGGGGATACATACATTACTGCCTAAATAAATTGATCACCTGTCCAGCCCAGTGACGCGTCATTAAATGCTCGTCAAAGTCCACTAACGCCACATCAGTCGGTAAAGGCCTGGAACTGGCTTCTCTCCTTCCACTACAAAAGGCCGCATGGATTTCTATCAGCGGATTAAGACTTTCATCAAGGCTTCAAAGTATTTCACACAAACTCTCAAACCACAGCAATACTCTAATGTGTTAATGCTTGACAATTAGCACGTTTCACCTAATCATGCCCTGCAGATGTAGAGCACTGGAGAGGATACTGACAATAAATAATTCTTACATGTACAAATATTAAGACAGATGATATGTTTCTCTAAGACTGAAATTTCTGAGGTAAAGCAGAGCAAACAGATTCAGGTATTCTTGTTAATATGTCACCTTCTGTGGTTGCCGTTACCTTTAAGTGTGGGGAAGCGTTTGTCATGTTCTTGGCACAAACCCCGTCTTGTAAACAAGCAGAGATTTTTTACTCCAGTTGTAGGATGCAGCCCTTTAACTCAGAGTACTGCCCATGAAACTCAACTTGAGGCCTCCAGTAATGCTCCTATACAGGAGGCCATAATAGCAAACTTGCTTCTTCTCAGAGAGCTGTCACAGGATTTTAAAGGCAAGACAGAAGCAGGAATCACACCCTGCTGAATGGGATTCACTGTCATAATGAGGGTGATAATGAGATGATAGAAAACTGATTCTGAAAATCAAGAAATCTGTTTACATTGAAAATGTGCCTCTATAGCTGAGGATTGAAACATCAAAGTCATCTTCTTTAACTGTCTCCATCAGATGTTGAACACATAGCTGCTGTAAATGAGATTATTATGGAGTGAACTTTGCACTGAACATGCAATGTTCCACAACCAGCATGCTTAACATTAATAACACCAGAGGACTGTCCCTGACAGTACTTAGCATGCTCAATGAGGTTAAATATGTTCATTTTGGATATTGTACAAAAATCCTGCGTTTCAAAGACACAAATCAAAATATTCTTTCAGCATAACACTGGCTTGTCTTCATGGGCACTCATTAATGAAAATGATTTTACTTTTTGCAGACTGATTGGCCTCTCTTTGAAGCTATATAACACCAGTCAAGCCAACAGCGTCACATCTCTCAACAAGAAGCCTAATTTTCCCAAATGCTTGCAATGTGTAAGAAATGACTCATCTAAAGACAAAAATGCTGTGCAAGAATCTCAGTTTAATGATGAAGACAAACATTTAAATGCCAAACAGAGAAAATTTACTTTGAACAAATCTCACACTTTGGTTATGGCTGCAAAATCTGTATGAAGGTAACTGAAATAAATAATCTTTTTAAGGTGTTTAATAATATTTTGTTATTGTGTTAATTTAAATTGTATTCCCTTAATGTTAAAATTTGGTTTTATATTTCTTGACCTTTTAGGTGTAGAACTTGTTGGTCAAATTCTTCTGGTTTTATAAATAAATTTGGCTCGACCTATATGTTATTAGGAAACAACAATAGTATCTACTGGTATCAATATCTATGGTCTTTAATTCACTGGTCAAACACAATGTTATAAACAACTCTTTTTTGCCATGTCACATCAGTGCAGGACTTGTTTAATGCATGTATTTCTATGAATTACCCATTATGACCTCCCTTTTTTTCTTTTATAAAAGCCCAGCTATTTAGTATGGAATTGTATTTAATTGAGGACTGTGGCACTACCTTTGATGCTGTGAAGGGCAACATTTTTATAAACTTGCAAGTGTGTATTTCCTTCACTAGAAAAAAAGGAAATAGAGTCTACAAAATGATAAAATATGTTTTATTCCAATATGCAGGTTAAAAATCTGTTTCAATTTAACAAAACACCTCTGATGTTTTAACATCACAAGAGGAATATTTCATTATCCTACAATCAAACCATTTGATTTATTCATTCTGAAACACTTATGATTAGTCCAGCAAGGTTGTCACATACATTGTGCATGAGCTTCCTCTGCAATAAAATTCTTGAAAAGAACATATCCAGTTACCTACAAAGGGGGGTTAATCTGATATTGTGCAATCCAGAGTGACTATGAAAACACCCAAAGTATCTGCAGAGTTTAAATATTTTAAATGTGTTAGAGGCAGGTTTCAGTGGAGAAATGAGGCAGCGAGCAGAGTTTTGGAGATTAAAGTAATTCCCAGGGAAATTAATGGATTTCCTGGAGGCTCGGATAGGATGCTATAGAAAAATTCCTTGCTGCACAACCATCAACTCCAATGTATTGTAATGGCATTTTATGTCATCGACCAACACAAAGTAGCGTAAGATTGTGCAGGAGTCATGTGTGGAATCATATGCACTTGTATTCAACCCGCCTTTACTACGATACCGAGCGCAACCATTTGGCTTCAGAAGTCACCTACTGATAGCATCACAGAATCCTGCTGTGTATAACCTCAACATAATACAGCTATCCTCATAGATCTAGTAGAGAACATTACTGAACAAAAAGCATCATGAAGAAAACACCACAGACAAGTCAGAGATTAAGTTATGGAGAAGGTTATTATAAAACAGTATTCCAGGCTTCGAACATCTCTCAAAGCGCAGTTCAATCAATTGTCTGAAAAGGGAGAACACATGGCCAACACATACTTAATAAGAAAAACTTTTTTATCTAAACTGACAGGATAAGCAAAGAAAGCATTAATCAGAGAAGAAGCCAGGCGGTCAAGGGTAACTTGGGTAACTTGGGAGCTGCAGAGATCCACCACTCAGGTGGGGGAATCTGTTGGAAGGACACCTACTAGTCCAGCACTCTACAAATCTGGCCTTTATGGAAGAGTTGCAATGTGGAAGAAGGCGCTGTGGTCAGAAGAGACCAAACTTCCACTTTTGGGCCAACATGCGACATATTATAGCTGGGACTGAGAACCAACAGAGTCAGAGTGTGTGGGAAGATGGATGGACATACAAACATGGCCACCCTGGAAGGAAACCTGTTGAGAGGCTGCAAAAGATTTGAAATCCAGGTTCACCTTCCCGCAGAACAACCACCCAAAACATACACTCAAACATGTAATGAAATAGTTCAGATCAGAGTATAGTCATGTGTTAGAGTGGCCGAGACTAAGTCCAGACCTAATTCCAGCTGAAAATCTGAAGTAAGACTTAAAAATTGGTGTTCTCAGATGCTCACCATCCAGTCTGATTGAGTATGAACTAGTTTGTAAAGAAGAATGGGCATAGCTTTTCATCTTTGGAAAGGACGTAGATACATATCCAAAAGACTTGCAGCTGATAGTATTGACTTGGGGGCTGAAAAAAAATGCAAGCAACACTTTTCAGATTTTTGTTTGAAAAAAAAAATCTACAAAACCATGTATCATTTTCAATTCTCACAAATATGTAGTATGTTGTGTTGTCACTATTACAATCACTTAAAATGGACTGTACAAAAGCATATTTGGAAACATGGGTTAAAAAAAATACTTGCACCATTTCAAAAAGATATAACAAATGTTATACTAATAATGACAGACTTTAATTTACGTCAGAAATACATATCTTTCTAACTCATATTTTAGATTCTGTGTAACTGGCAGTGTTGTTACAACAGCAGCATTGCATGTTACCTACAGAAGTACAGCTTAGTGCAACTAAAAGCTTTTTGATCAGTGGGGGTGCAACAAAAGCCTTTAACCACGCTGACAGTTTACTCTTTTCAGTTTTGGCAAATACAAATCATTGTTATATTAAATTCCATTCTAGCACATCACTAGAATGACAAAAAAACATGCTCTAAGTCAAATATAAACAGAATTTGCCTAGACAAGTAAAGGGGTTACAAAACTAAAGCAAAAAACACTCAGCTATTTCAAATACAGGATATTAAAAAACTTTAAAATGGCAATATAGAGTCCCCTAGCAGAGCTTGCCAGCATTTAATGCACAGCTTGACTCTCAAAGGAAACAAGTACTGAAAAAGAAGCTGGCAGAACAGAAGTCTGGGCCATTTCCACAATTGGGTCACCAGGTGGGGATCCAAATGTAATTTCCACATTTTTTGGAACAGCAGCAGGCTGTCTGTCTAGTTGCCAACAGGAGGCAGACACACATGGCCTCTCATGCCCAAACACAAAAACATCCCAGCTTTGGTAGACATCAGCCAGTTTCTCCCCTCACTGTGATTTCACTGATATTCTAACAGGACACCCATTCCTGAGTGCAACCAGGCTTAAAGCTTATCACGGTCTTAAATGGTTGGGGCGTATATTGTGTTCAAATCACAATGTATCCCTCTCCTCTACTGTTTTGCTGATCAGAGTGATGAATTTTAGGTCAGCCCTCTGGAAAAAAAAATGATGGAAGGATTGCCGAATAGATTGATGGACAGACAAATAGATGAACAGATGGATAGAATAATCAACAAATAAGTGAAGGAATGTATGTGCAAATAGGTGGACAGATGGACAAATAGCTGATGGAGGCACAGAGAGATGGATAGATTGACTGAGGAGTGGATGGATGGATGGGTGGATGGATGGATGGATGGATGACGGACGATCGGATAACCAGCCTAATGAATGGATAGACGGACAGATGGTTGTATATATAGACTGCTGGATGGATTGATGGATAAATAGACAGATGGATATACAGGGGATAAATAAACAGATGGACGGTAAGATACATTTCTTAACTGATCCATATATTGACAAGTTTACAAGTACAAACTAAAAGTATTTTCGAACTGCATTTTCTTGAAACCCGTAGTATTAGTAATTTAATAATCGAATAATCGTTAACTGAAGTATAGAGACTCTAAAACATGCCATTTGCTGAAAGAACAACTCACTCAGACCTTTACACAAAAACCTTCTTTGTCTGTAAACGTGCAGAACTCCTCAAGTAACATAGTTTTAGCTTCACCTGGTACAAATCCTGTAAATAAAAAAATCTCCTATTAAGCACCTTTTGCTATCTGATTGTTGATCAAGTAATTGCAATCACAGTAAACAGATTAATTGACTAGCTAAATAATCATAAGTTGCAGCCCTACTAGGGATCAGCAGAAAGGCGAACAATGAAGAATGACCTAGCAACAAATAGTTCTGAATAAAGTTTCCAAATGTTAAATAATTTCGTTTACTGTTAAATTGCTTGATTACCATTTCCTCCTACCTTGGAAATTACATTGTTTTAGAATGTTTTAGTTGAACAAGCAGCTTATTTGTTTACAACTAAAAGGCTGTCAATTTGTCTTTCTGTGGTTAGAAAACCAGGCTGAAACGGTGAGCTGAGATGACGTCAATAGAAACATGCCAGTAGTTTCCTCCCAAACAAAGTAATGACACTAGCATACTTTTGAGTAGATTTTTTTGTTAGCATTTATCAAGGGTATTTTGGCTTTTGTGTTTCTTTTAATCCTTCATATCAAGTATAGCTTGGGAGACTAGATCAAAGTCTGGCACGTTTCCATGATAGGTTTTTGATTAATAGACACTATCCGTACTAAATGACGGAATTAGGCAAATCATATTGAGACAGAGCAAATGCCTGAGAGACACCAACTCCAGAAAAAGCAAAAACCTACATAAATATGTGTATTTAAAAACGGGAATAATAACCGTGGAGATATTGCAGGTAGCAACTGCACCGTTATCAATTTCTAGGTGAGATGAAATAACCAGAATGCCTTCTGAGACAGGTAATCTGTGAATGGCCAACCCTGCATCTGAAGCTAACACAGAGAGCAGATAGCCTCCTCATATAGTGCCTAAACACAACTTTTGGATTTGTGTAACAAATAAATGCTGTAAGTTGGTGATTTGAAATGCTGGATCTCCATTCAGCTAATAAACATACTACATCAGCAGAAACACACTTGCTTTTCAAGCCATGGAACAATAACAAAGGACTGTCCGACCATTTCGGATTTTCTGTTCCATTACATCATCAAAGCACCCACTGAGAAACATCTGAAATGTTCTTACTCTGTGTCAGGGATCTGTTCCTCAAGAGACAGCTGATATGTTTGTGTGTATAATGAACCAGCTAGTTTAATATTTCATGTACTGCTAAATCATTCATCAAAGAGCAGGTTTCAGCATCCGCTCTGAACAAGACCAGAGATAACTGTGGATTCCACTTTGTGCAGCACAACATCAGAAATGTTCACTTAAGGAGAGTATGAATGTAATGTTAATTCAAAATTGGACCAGGCCAATTTACACTTGGTAGCAGAGGTACAGCACTGTAGAACTAACTTCTGTACAGCTGCTCTAGTTCTTTTTCACTGAGGCAATTCCTGAGCTGGCTCAGAGTTTAAACCGTTCTTTTCCACGTCAAGGATCTGAAATAACTGGCTCATGGTCAGTCAAAATCTTCTTACAATAACTCAACTTCTTAGCTGGTTTAAAACAAAGTGCTGCTTGTTTCAGGGTCTGGCCTGTGCCCACCACACAATCAAGTCTGGCAAATACCAAATCAAACATATTAAAGGGGACATATGGAGAATCCACTTTTTTAGCCCATAAATACATTTTGTTGTGTACTTGGAGTCTGTAGGAGTGCAGAAAGTTGAATTTAGTGTTTCCAGGTGCTGTGTAGATATCTTTATATTCTGTTTGGGTCATTTTTGTCCGTCATTCAGTTTTCTCTATCCTCTGTTGCATTTTTTTTTAACCGTTACGTCACAGTATTTGCTGTAGCTAAACAAGGTCATGGACTTCCGGCGGACCTATTAGCGTATCCGCCATTTTTATTTGTTGCTGCGATTTTTTAGTCCAAGCTCAAGTATGCAGACGCTGCAAGTAGATAAGTCTAAATGTTTGGTTGTTGGGTGTATCAACACACACAATTCATTACACTGTCTCCCAGTGATAAAAACATCTTTGAAATGCCTGGTTAAATAAAATTTTTCATGGAAATGTTGCCATATCAGAAAGGAGATTCCCATCCCCCCCCCCCATTTCATGGATGAGTGCCTTCAGCAACCTCTGCCAGCATCAGGATGGATTTGCCGAAAGACTTCATCTGATTAAGGGGTCAGTTCCATCTGTCTATTGAAAAGACGGACACAGCAAAGCGGCTCTTAATTATATATATGAAGATTTACTGAAGCCAAATAATCCTGATATACCATTATTCTGGTCCAAAAACCTTTACCTAACTAACAAGCACTATTCCACACAAAGAGAACAAAAATTACTACCTAACAATAATAATAAAAGAAAAATATATGCGCATTTAGTGTCTATGAAGATCAAACCAGCAGTTTTATGGACAAAATGTGTAATTTGGGTTCAATGGAAAGAGAAGTCCTCCAGGGGTGTTGGTTTTCTATGGAGGTAAATTTGTCTCAATATTATTCAATCAAATAAAAAACTAATCTCAATAAAAAAAAAACAATCTTAATCAAAAAAATAAATTGTGGTCAAAACTTTTGGAATATTCAATCAAAAAAAAAAACTAATCTCAATCAAAAAATATTAAGTTGTGATCAAAACTTTCAGAGTTGTAACAATTGTTTTTTTTAATGGAATATTTTATTTTGGGGAGAAAAAAATAGTTTGAAAGAACTTTTTTTTTATTAAAATGACTAATTTTTTCTCATGAAGAGAAAAAAGCAAAACATAAGCTTTTATTTGCGCATGTCAAAAATCTTTGATTACGACTCTCGCTCTTTTGGTTTTGACGCTCTCTGTTTTTGGTTGAACTCAAAGAATTTTGAGTGCTGGAAACATGAACATCCTTGGCGGGGCCTAAAGACGAAAGATATAAGACATTTCCCTATTGGTTAGCGCTGACAAAAGCGGCCGCTCGAACTGCAGGGCTTGTTGTACAGAAGAAAACTGCGGTTAAGTGAGCCGACAGTCAGAAATACGCGGTCACGTCAGCCGATACTAGCTCTCTCTTAAAGATTAGCGTAGCGCATACAAGGTGCATTACGGTAACGGAGCAGAAAGGACCCGATCCTGGCAAAGGTTGAGAAAATAAGAGGAAAACAGAAAAGGAACCTACAGAACATTTATATTAATTACATTTTTACAACTTTCACATTCATGCTTTATGTAAAAGAATAAATATTTAATATTTTACTGTACAGTTTTGGAGAAATATCTTGTCAAAGTACCTCAAAATGCTCAACCATTATATGCATTTGTCCCACTTTCAGGAATTTATTTCTCCAAAACTATGAGAGGTGACAACACAATCTCTTCAGATTTTATTAGAGGGTTATCTATATTATAACCAGAATTAATATTTCATAATTTCACTTTAAAGGTTTGAAGAATCGGCCAATAAACCTGCTGTTCTTCTTGTATAAGACAGATTTCCAGCTTTCAAGCTCTTCCGGGAATGGCCTTGTGAAGCAAATGTTCGCCTGCGAGCTTTTGTCTCTCCAGATATGCGCCTCCATTGCGCTGTCCTGTGAGACACGCGGGAAATGGCCATGACACTTTTCCCCTCGGCCGGTTTATACTCTTGGTGACGTCAGAGCTGCGACGTCTGTTGAGCTGCGCATGTCAAAAGCCACGACCAAAATGGATGACCCCAACAGTAGATAGAGGTTGATGGCTCAAAAGTCTAAAATAAAGCAAATATCTGTAAAAACAAAAATAAAAAGGAATCATCCCTGTCATCTGCTGAGATACTTGCTCATCATGTATTTTCTCTCATTCAACAGTAAAATATCTGACAAGACAAAGCGGGTGCAGAGCCGCAGAGAGTCCACTGTCGGAGCCAGGTTCAACCTGTGCGTTTAACATGAATAACTGGGCAAATCTGGCAATGGCTCTTTACATGAAAGACTGTTTATCTGCAATTTGTTTATTTATTTCACTTTGCAACATTTTTGACTGTAAGCCTAGAGTTGCAGAGTCAAATAATCTAATCATTGCATGTTGTTTGATGGATCATTGACCTCCGCCCTGTCTCCGATCCAAGAATGATGTCTTAATGCCATTTTGAGTGTCAAATCAAAATGTTGTCTGTAGTTGTAATATAGAATCTCCAAAGAATACACAATTACATTTCATCAAAGTCTCAGCTGGTGCAGCCTAAACCTATTTATACGTGCTGAGCATACAGTAAACCTGCCTGAACAGCACAGTGATGAAGTTATTTATGTTTGATTCTTAGTCATGATAGGTGCCAATAATTAGCTACTCAAAACATAATTTTCTTTGTAACGTAATGTACAGATGGATCTTAAGAAAATTAGAATATCATTGAAAAGTTAATTTAATTAATTATTTTAAAATGAAAAAGTGAAACTCACTTTTCAAAAATAAATAATTTTGAAGATTATGACTTTTCAGTTTCACAGAAAACCAGACCGATATAAAATAGACTTTTTAAAGAGAATTTTCAAGTAGAAAAAACATCAAATTCACTTTTAATCCATAAATGGTATATTACTATATAATCTAGGACAAGACTGTTGAGTTAACATGTCCCCTGCAGACAGTCATTTACACCCCCAATAAGCAGGGTAAGCCATAAAAGGTTATTGCAAAAGAAGTTCACTGTTCACAGCGCTGCATTCAAATATGTAAATGGAATATTTAGTGGAAGGATAACAGTTGGTGGAAAAAGTGAGCAAGCAGTTTTGAAAGGTGTGGACTGAAGCTGGAGTCAATGCCATAGCAGTCACCTTCCTTGAATAAAGTTGCTCCTCAATTGGAACACTTGCGTCGGATCTGAGCTAACAAGAAAAAGAACTGGACTGTTGCTCAGTGGTCTTAGTCCTCGTTTTAACTAAAAGATTAAACTGCATTTTATTTAAAAATCACATCAGACTCTGGAAGTGGAGTGGGGAGGCACAGAATCCAAACTGCATCTGGTCCACTCGGGAGCCTTGTCATCTGCTGGTGTTTCTCCACTGTGTTTTATTAAATCCAAAGTATCTGTTTAATTGATGTGGTACAGCTAAAACTAAGCAGTCTATGGTGTTTTATCAAGATGATGATAAGAGACCCAACAATACAAATTACCTGACGGCTGCTATCAAAGCAACCTGGGCTTCCATTACACCATAGCAGTGACACAGGCTGATCACCGCTATGTCATGTTGCACTGATGCAGTCATTCATGCAAAAGGACACCAGACCAAACACAGAGCGCATACACTGGTCAGTATATGGACTTACTTTCAGTAAATCAGCATTCTTTTGATGTTAATTGTAATATTTAGATTTTCTGTGGAATCAGAATTTGTGGTTTTCACTCAGCTGTTACTCTTAAACATTAAAATTAATACCAATGAATGCTTGGAATATATCACTCTGTGTGAAACGAATCTAAATAATACATGGAATTATCTTCTTGAACTGAACCGCTGAAATGAACTGACTTTATGCTGGTATAGTGATTTATTGAGATACACTGGTTTCTACTCAGATGTACAGACTATAAACCACCAGACATGAAAAGACATATTTCTTTGGAGTGTGGGAGAAATGCATGAAAAGACGACTGCTGTAATTTGGCAGTTTAGAAACAGCTATGAATATGAAAAGCTATGAACTGCCTTTTACTAAAGTTCATATTGGATTGTCTGGGAGAGAGTTGGTCTCCTCCAGCTGATGGGCTGATGGATGTCTTCTGTCTTTGAGTATAGGCATAGCCATGAAGCTGCATGCGTAGCTCCTAATCATTGTAAAGAATGTGAATTAATGAAGTATGCCAAGCTTTATTCATTATCTCAAATCACTGAAGATTGTCTGGATTTTAACCAATTACGGTACTTTGTTTTTTGTCGGATTTTAAAACAACTCTTTTTTTACGATCACAGTATGTTTTGCCTATGTATTCTGTTTAATAGAGCTAAAAATAAACCCTTAAAAGCAATTAAGGATGACAAAGGCATTGAATTTAATTTGAGGACTTTTTTCATTACTTCTCTGGTTGCTCTAAAAAAATGCAGCATCTTGCATCCAGATAGTGTTGCAGAGCAGTGCTTCTAAATAAACAAAAAAGCTCCTAACTGACTGACCATTGTGGCTGGACTGCTTCAAAACATCAATTTGAAATTTTATGGATTATTATAACTTTAATGCTTATTGTTAGCACTAAGAAAAAGTTTTTTTTTTAAATAATCATCACTTTTTAATCATAGGAAAACATGTTTTGTGTCTTTTATAACAACATCTGTGTGCCATTCTGCATTTTAGCCTTTTTTCAGTGAGTCAGATAAAATGCAAACATTATTGCCAGGTAATACAAATGGAGTCCTCTAAAAAACCCTGTTGCTGTGACCTTTCGAGGGCTCTGTGAAGCGCTGCTGTATGCCCATGTATCACAGTCGATTACACAGCTATGGATTTCTCTTTTTTGCCACGAAAAAGTACCAATTTAAACAGTGTTGTTGCCTTGGAGTATCTGCAGGCAGCATTGAAATATTAAGGAAAAATACAATTCTCTTGCACTGTGGTCTTTTATAAAAAAAAAAAAAAAAAAAAACGATTTTATTTTGCATGTAGTTCTTTACATCAAAAGAAGATCGTTCTGTAATTTAATAAATAATAAAAATAAATCAAAGATATAAAAAAACAAGAAAAACAAAAGACAAACTTAAACCTCCTGTTATGGAAATTCTTCTATTTAGTGCTACAAAGTATTCAAAAATGCTGTGAACTTTCATTAACCTCTCTTCTCTGACCTCAGTGCTTTTATTAGTGTTCTGGTATTTAGAGTAGATGGACTCTAAATCATTACCAGAAGTTTAATGGTTAAAACACATCCTGGAGGATTGTGCCTGAGGAAGAGCATTTGGCTGTCCTCATTAATAATTGTCTTATCTCTGTCCTGGGAAGGTTTAGGGGCCATAAAGTTAAACTCTTTGAAGTTGAGACAACACCCTCATTCTGCTATAAATACTGTCTGTAAACTGTGTTCGGGGCCTCTGTTTCACTGACTCGTCAGTGACAGGGTCTTCAAACGCAGAAATGCCTTTGAATAAAACTTTTAAAGACAAAGTCCGAATTTTCTTTTATTGTGAGTTAATTTCTCTCCCACTTTGATAAGAAAAATTCTAACAGTCACATCCCTGTAGTCTACATTAGAGCTACATCTAAACTGCACATGAATTTATGCGCAAACATGACTACTTTAACATTAATTGTTCAGATAAAAGTGGCAACAAAAAATGTCTGTAATAATTAAAAAGCTGATTAATTAAAATAATGAATATCTTCAAGCATGACTAAAATCTGCAGCTGAACACACAGACAAACCAGGTGCCATCTGTAGAAAGGTTTTATGGTCAGATGAGATCTGGACTGAGCCATTTGGCCAAATTGCTACCAAGTGTATTTGAAGGCGTCGTGGTGAGGCCTTCCCACAAAAAAGCACTGCCAGTCATGCTGTGGGACTGCTTAATGCTAGTGCTACTGGTAAATTCACTGAAGATGGAATACCTCCATCACCTTTGACATAATTGAAGTTTCAAATCAAAATAATCCCAAACTTATTTTAGAATAGATAAAGCAGGAGAACATCTGGCTTGTTGAATGGTTTCAGTCTTCAAGAGCCGATATCTTGCCTGTTTTAAATGTTCTCCTGGATCAACACACCTGAATCAGTAGAAAGATCTCCAAGCCTATGGCTTTTTCTTGTTAGTATTGTCCTCTTGGCAAATCCATCATGATATCTGCTCAGTGGAGTACTTCATTAGCACTCTTATAAGCATCAGGGAACACACGTTCCAACCTTTACGGTCACTAAGTTTTCCACCAAGTCAGCAACACCGTTGTGCACAGTGTCATTACAGTTTTACCAGCTACTATTCCGAGAAATCACTCGACCAACTGTTCTTTCACTGGGTCAAGCAGAACACAATTGTAATGCAACCACTCCATTAGACATCATCGACAGCACTAACTGACAAATAAAGCATGTCGTGGAAACAACATATTCCAAACCTAAGTTGGGTTTCTTAATTACAGGAGAAGCTATAATTGCTGTAATGCACAGAATGCATGGGGGGAAGTAGAAGGTTGTGTTTTATCAGTGCAGCATACGGAAACATTTCGCAAGCTGAAAAATAAAAGCTATAAACAAAACAACACTAGTTCTTATAGTATTTGCACATATTTGTCAATATCAGATTTTCCTCCACATACTACTGGCTGAGCTGTCAGTCAGTTGTGTATGCTGCCAGCATGAGAGAAAGGTTTGTGAGTTTTCTAGGACTAGAAATTGCAGCAGATATTACACTTAAGACAACACTACCTTATAACAAAGGTAAATAAGTATGATAGTTATTGTGACCCTCAGAAAAAAAGCCAACCTATTCCAGGCTTGCTTATTAACTACCTAATTTTTCCTTGTAGAAGCATAATTACATACTGAAAATCTTTGAAAAGTCCATGCTTTAATTTGAATATCCATTGCCACACTTATTGGCAGCCCTTCACATAAAATAAATGTAACAGATTTTTATTTTGAGTAAAATTAGAGTTTATGAACTTTTAATTAGTAATCCAAGGCTGTTCCATTTCCCTGGAGTATAAGAATGATGTGACATAAAGGCCCATTTTGTAAAATAAGAATAAAAATCTCAATATTTCACTGTTAGAGAAAGCAGTAAATAGTGGATACAGGGGCTCATCAAGTCTCTATGACAAGCATTTCTTTAAGACTTTTGCATCTTAATGAGGGTTGACAATAATTGTGAATTCAGCTGTAGCATTGCAATACATGAAAATACAACAATTACAAAGAAATTTGCACCAAGACGTCAGCTATTGAGTGGAATAAGTTTGTTTTTAGCTTGATTAGCCCTGATCAGTGACCAGCTTGTTAACCACTTAAAAATCCATTAAAAAACGTTAGATTAGTGAATGCACCACGCATAAGTCGCATCACCACGGGCTGACAAAAGCAGTCCATGGTGAAGAGAGTGTTATTGAGAGAAAAATGCACAAAGTTTGGTATTTTTAGTTATAACAAGGCACCTAAAAATTAAGTAAGATGAAGCCACAAGAGGCGTAAGAAGCTATTTAAAAGAAAACTGTATTTTCTATTGCAGTCCATTCAGGCTCAGAGAGAGAGAAAGACTGAGAGCAGATAACAGGAAGGCTGAAAGGAGTGCTGTAAAGGTGCTCTGTTTTATCCTTTTCAGATTTTGAAATGCCGGTAGAAAATCTCAGAGCTAAAAGATCTGCATTCTCTCGGGAATGTACACAGATACTGCTGTTTAAGCAATACTCAGTATGCCAGCCATGCTAATATCACTCTTTGTAATGCTGTAAGACTGAAATTTGTGGGCTTTTTGTTCAAGGTTATACAGGTCTATTCCTACTCAGCTATTGTTTTGTGAAGGTTTGAAAACTGGCTGTTCTTTTCCTTCTCTGCTTTGTGCAGAGTGTCATTGTTTGAACTCTTAATCAGGTTCTGCTCACTTAGAGAGCAGATGAGGTTGGAAAATATGCTGAGGTTTTCAATTCCTTGCCTGAACCAGACTCACATCTCGTATTTGAAAGGGATCACCTCTTCCATTCTCACTAATTTTGAGCGCGTCTCAGTGAAAACTAAATTACAGAATAGATTAAAAATTTTCAAACACGCTGGCAAAGGCATTCATTCTTTAGACAGCTCTGACTTCGATGATGTCTCCTTCACGAGTCACCGATCAGGAGAGAAAATATTATTGAAAATGAGACAATCAAAACTCCTCTGAGCTGAAAGGCCTGATTGTGACAGCCTCCCTGCACAGCAAATCAATTACCACCACACAATAACACACACGTATGCTGCGCTCGGCCCCCTCCAATTTTGGCATCATCTGTGGCACATGTTTTCTCCACAATCCAACCAGAAAGAGCTGCAGCTGTATGAAAGTGGCCATGATTTAGAACTGCTCCTCCCCACTGCCCCTGTAATCACTGGAGTTAATGTGACGCAGGAAAGCTTTTAAAAACTGAAACAGTACTCCATAAATCCAGCCCGACTCCTGACCTGCCATTTCCCCTCTCTCCTGTTTTCGCCACAATCTGCTTGTTTTAACCCTCTCTGGTCTCCACAGTTGCACACAGACACACACATTATCCCTCTTTTTTGAGGTAGTCAGTCCATCCAGCTACCTCTTCACACCAGCAGCTGCTCTTTATTCTGTGCCATTCCACTCCTCTACCGCAGGGGAGCCGCAGCTAGTAAATCATCTCCGCAGCTTGTTAACAGTTTGTCCCTTGACATTTCTTCAGCAGAGTAGTATAAGTGGACGTGCCACTGCGTTTTAAAACCACTTAACATGCTTTCTGTGTTGATTTTCGTTTCCAGGTGAAAAACATTTGTGCAGAGTAGGTTTTGCAGAGGAAAACCATGCAACCCGGATGCAAGGTTTGAATGCACTGACCAGGGAATTCACCACTGTGAAACACGTTGCACTATAATAATCAAATCCATGCAGAAATGAGCATTTAGCATAAAGATTCAATCACGCTGTGTTAAGATTCCTCTGTCCCAGATTATTTCGAAGAATAAGAAAATAAATAACTGCAAACATATGAATATTTATAGAATAAGTGTCTGGGTAAAAACTGAGTCATTACTCATAAATCAAAACAACTGGCTAAGGCATGTTTCCATTTAAAAGCACAGCTTGGATGAGTAATGCATTCTTGAGCTGTCATTTGGTGCACAGTCTCACTGCCTCCACTTGCTGCTGAAAATAAGCACAGAGAGAGCTGTAGGATTTCATCAAGATTTTGGTGGTTTTGTGGCTACATTAATTATCCACAAACTCTGCTTTGCTGTTGTTTTATTTATAGCTTAACTCACGTTAGTTTTACTGTGATACAGAATCTACTGTAGACAATCTACTGGAGATAAACAGATACTTTGCTGTCTGAGAATGTTATCTTGAGCTAGATGAAAATATTTAAATTTATAACTAAAAAGAGTAAGAATTGTAAAAATACTCAGAGCAAGATTTGAGGCAAACAAGAGCCTATATTTTGCCGCAAGTCATAGGCCAAAGAAACTGAAAAAATGTTTTTAGCCCTTCGCATATTTATCAATCTGCAAAGCATCTCCACTCAATAGTTTGGTGAAAAAAAACCTTTTCTAATGTTTAAAGACTTTCTGTATCACAAAATCAGTAATGTTTCATTTTTGGTATTGTAATAGCGATGGATAGGCTAACAAAAAAACTGTATTTTACACTTTAGACTGCCTGCCCCTCTGCTGTTCACTGAGTTCAAACTGTGCTTTAACTCTGCTTAAACAAACAGAATGAACAGCTATCCTTCAGAGCATAATAAATAAATGCGTAGGAGTACTTAAATGCATTGTCAATGTTATGCTAAGTTTGCACATATGAATATTTTCTTGTTAATCTATTATTTTTGCACCAGTGCTTATCGTTAGCAATACACGTCTATTGTCTAATAACGTAAACATTAGGGCATCAAGCCTGGTTCTAACCTGGTAAAATTAATTAAAACATGCTAGCTATCTATGCTAATAGCTATAAAACAATGTACTGCAATTTGTTACTGTATGTACATGTATCTGTAATCTAATCTTTCAAATGGGAGCAAACAAGCTTTTTCCTTCACTATTAATCTATTTACTGTTAATCTGTACGGGCAGGAAAAGAAGGCAGAAAAACAACCTTCTTTGCTTGTTATTATAGGATTTGATTTATTATATTTCTGTTTTTTATTTACATTACTAAGAGTGAAATTAATTAGGGTTCTTCACTTTCAGAAGTCAGTGCAATTATAACCCTAAATCAGAAAGAACTGATTAAAAATCAAGTATTGTTTTGAATCTTGTTTCACTGCAAACAGTATGTCCTTAACATATTCATGTTTCGTTGCATTATTTTCATGTCCCTTGATACTTAAAATGCATTTCTTCTTTTTTGGGCCTGCAGCACCTTCCAAAATAAAATATAATATAAAATATTATATATTTTATTCTATATAAAATATAGAATAAAATAGTTTGGCAAAAAAGTGGGATTTTATTTCAAACTTCTTGACGTTGGTGATATTCAAACCGATGAAGCACCAACGCAGGCTGTTCTTCAAGAAAGTGAGTAGATTTTATATATTTCTAGAGTGCTATTTCAAGGAATCTGAGAATTTTACGGCAAGGCCACAGCAGGAACCTGGACAGCTGAGTAATGCAACGACACTGCATGAACAACTGTCTTCAACAGCTGATGGAAGCATATGAACCTACAAAACTGAGCTACAATTGCAAAGGACACTTAGACTCTCTACTGTGCATTAGAGGGTGAGACGGGAGTGGATTTTCTCTCCTGTCCCATCCCGCTCCCACAGAAAAATGTCTTGTCCCATCCCAATCCCAGGCCAGCATAAAAAAAAAAAATCCTGTCCCATCCCACTCCTGGTAAATTGACTCCCACTCCCATCCCACTCCCATTTAGAACGACTCCCACTCCCGTGCCACTCCCATTTTCGTTTTCTTCATTTAGTCTTTTGGCAATTTCTTTGTTTGAAGGACCAGTTAGGTCCCTCTTTTTAGGTGTAGTAAAGGCCAGTTAAAGTAAAAAGAATAATAATGAAGAAATAATAAAATATCAAACAAGGAAACAGACCATGCCTATCTTAGCTGAATAAACAAAATATACATAGTTGTATTTTACTCATTTATTAAGTGATTGTTTCCTTTGAACAATGACTTCACTTTTATGTTTCAAATTGCTGAAAAAAAAGAAAAATGCACCTAGCAAGAGAACTGTACTCGGTGAACAAAAGTGCAAAAAGGCATTACCTTCACAATTTAGAAACTGTACCTCAATGGTTCACAGCCCTGGTCCTCAGGGACCCCTTCCCTGCAAGTTTTAGATGTGTGTCTGCTCCAGCTCACCTGATTCAAATTCTGACATGACCTCCTATACAGGCATCAAGAATGGAGGGTCAAACTGGACAAAATTAATACAATAAAATCATCATTAAATAAATCAATGTTGTAAATGTCCCATAAGTGAAGTAAATGTAACATGAAAGAAATGTAACATTAAATGTGACATTAAATTAAAGGTACCATTTATTTATTTATACATCATTAGAAACAATAAATGTACCATTATATCATTAAATGGACTATTATGCAATTAAATGTGCCACTGAATAATTAAGTATAATTTTAAAGACGACATGACGTAATTAGTGGTACACTTAATATTTAATGATGTATTAAAATAAATTGTACATTTAATGGTACATTACATTTTTTTCTATTTCACAAAATATTTATTTAATATCTTCCCCTGATGAAGCTATTCTACGCAGCCTGCGTGGGGACATGGGGGAATTTTTGCGTTCCCACGCAATACTTTTTGCGTTCTCTCGCAATACTTTGTGGGATAGTTTCCAAACCAGATAACTGCAAAAATGGAACAAACACTACACTCGTTTTTGAGATTTATTGAGTTTAATTTTGAAATCGGCCTGAAATAAAATGATCTTCAATCAGACTTAAAGACAGTTACACAAGCTGTCAAACTACTGAACTCTGGACAATAATACTCCACAAAACCACATCTGTGACACTTTATTTGCTTATTGCTGCTGCATGATGTGTACTTTTTTTTTTTTGCACGCCATTAGTGCTTTTGTTTTTATCTGGATTTGAACGTTTCTTCTTATCCTAAGCATTTAATCGCGTTGTTGACTACATCTAAACCTGCATATGACAAATAAACCATATCAATGCCATATCACTGCTGTTTGTTTTGTAAGCAGTTTGTAATCTGTGCTGCTGTTCCAAAATGCACAGCTTTCTCAAGGCGATTAACAACTTTAGCGAGCAAACGCAAAAGTATTGCGTGGGGTTGCGAAAGAAAAACTAATTCCCCCATGTCCCCTCGCGGCCTCCGTACCTTTCCCCTCTACTGTGGCAAATGTTCTTAAATCTTTAGTGCACATGCGAGCAATTTTGTTGGTCAGATGAGACTTGACACGTGATGGTACTTTTGGTTTGACGAATGAAGAGATGCGGGGCTGATTCAATCCAGAATTTGCCTTAATCACTGGTGTACTTGATTACGACTAAACACGTTTTACCAGCAGCATACTGCGTGTTAACACCGCTACGTTCAACTCTCCTGAAGTTCGGTAATATTTGCGACTTTCCTGTCAGCTCTATGAGTTTAATAGATAAGCCCTTACTTCTGACTTTACGTTGCAAATCCAATTTTACCACGTCCAGTTCTCCGTCTGCGTTTGCTCCCTCCATTCTGAACGCAGGCGGAAAACATCGATCAGAAGCACTGTTGGCTTGTGGGTCGTGTAGTTCGTTTGACTCGCATTATAGTATTTGCTTCTTGGAAAAAAAACTACACAATGGGGGCGTCGAGCCAAGTTTTTTTTTTTTTTCTTAAAGTTTATAACAAAGTCTCAGTTTTACATTTCCAAAGACAATTGATCCGAGTTTATTTTCCCACCTAGTTAGCTCCCGCTCCCGTCTGCTCCCGTTCATTTTTTATCCTGTACCGTCCCAATCACGTGATCTTTACTTATGCTGTCTCCCGTCCCGCGGGATTCCCATGGGAATCCCGTGACCCGTGGGATTCCCGAAAAAATGTCAGCCTCTACTGTGCATACAAAAAAGACTTATAAAGCTTGATGTGAGCATTTAACATTCTGAGCTATTTTATATAGACCATCACATTGTGGAAGCATGTACTATGATTTAACAAATCATAAGATATGAAATCCACAGAGCCATGGTAGAGGAAAAGGTGGACAACCCTTACTGGGCTGGGCAGTTTTAGTCCCAACCTTTCCCTATTAGAGAATCTCAGGACGATTTTAAACAAAGACTGCAAATACAAAACCAGACTGCTTCAAACCTTAAGATATGCTTTCAAGAAAAATTGGACAAGACACCTGATGCCTCCCTCCAAAAGCGCATGTTCGTGGGCATCCATGGACAGCTATTTTAAGGTTGGAAAGTCCTATTTCTTATTTAGCGCAGAAGGAAAAATTTAAAATTGTATTTAGCTTAGCTTACAGGTCCCATCCAAGTTTAGCCTAAAAAAGGATGTTTAAATACAGGCTTAGCTAGCTCCTTTGAACAACCCCAATAATTTTCAACCATATTTAGACATCAATAAACATCTTCAAGTCGAGATCTTCTCACATATAATTTTTCAACCCATTGTCATGTTATATAAATGAAAGGCACTGCCATTTTCTTCTGTGTCTTTAACAAAATTCTTTCATCAGATTTTCATCTATTTATTTAAAACAGGGACAGTGCATATTAATGAAAAAAATCACAGTCACAGAGTAAAACAACAAAACACAACAGGAAACCCCAGTGACACAAGGTAATGTGTCAGCTTTTTATCTTACAGCAATGTATCACCAATGCAATGTCACTTCAAACTAAACTTCCAACAAAAATATGTCTTACATAGACTTTACTGATGAGGCATCAGCTAATCTGTTCAGAAATATGTTAGAAATGCCCTGAATGCTTGAACACATTTATATCAGCTAAATATATTTAAAATTAGAACAAAGTATCCTGTCTGCATGCAATTAAAACATGGTAAACCTAATTGGCTGTTTAAGAGCTACTTTTTTCATAATATGCAAGCATTTCAGCAATGGGCTTATAGTTCATGGATTTTGAGTTAAAGAAACTTTTTAATGGAGGGCAGTGGACATTTATGGATGATGCAGCAGAAGATTCTCTTCCATCAGACGAACAAGTCTGGTTCTGTTCCAAGGCTTATTTTAGCCTTGAATGAAACCTGAAGAAAGTATCTGGAAAAAAATGTCCAAATTTGTGCTCAAAGAGTTTAGTTTCCAATTGAAGCCCCAAAATTAACTGCCCTACTTCAACAATTTGCATTTTTAACCTACAAGTGAAATAGACTTTTCCCCAGGTTTTATTTTACCTGTTGTAATCAGTCCCTGTGCTAACGAGCTAGTGCAGGTTTTATAGTAGCTTTAAATGGTTAAGAGGAGCTCAATTTAGGGAGAGCTCAAGAGGAGGTAAATTTAGGACGTTTCCTAGGAAAACTATATGCATGAACATGCAGTGAAAACCATAACCAGCAGGTTCTTCTTTGAGGAAAAAAATTAATTAACAAGGCAAGACTTATTCAACTATTATATAATACTTTTCTCCAACAGAAATATTATTACTGCTGCAACCCTGGAAGTTATTCCTATTGTCAGATAAGAGGGCTATTTTAGTCTTTACTATTCTGTGTTGATCTCTAATCCAAGAAACTCCAGGAGGCTTCAAGTAAAGCAGAAGAAGTTTCTTTTCATTTGTGCAGGTATGTGTAGGTCTTTGTTTCTTAATCTCTCTTGTACACTCCCTGCTATTGATCAACCTTGCTGCCTATGGCACAAAAGATTTTTATATTAACCCCAAATGAATGTAGATATAGAAGTTCCTATGACAGGCTTCATTGAAAGAGTTTGGGAGTGCACAGTGGTGCAAATGTGAAAATTCTTCTCATTTAGGTGTGGGTTCTTATTGGGTACAACAGTTTAATTCAAGTGTCCAAAGACAGGTCTGCTGGGTATAAATGACCACTCTAAGTTGGCTTCGATGAGAGTATGTGGGACCCGTGGCATTAATAGACTGGGGACCTTTACCTGTCTCTGGTCCATGATGATGGAGAAAGGCACAAGTAATAAGGTAAATAAGGCAGTATTTTATTTTCAAAACAGAAGTTACAACATGTTTAAATACAAAACAAAATAAAAATAAGAAACAATTATTAAGAATCCAGGATACATCTCAAAGCAATGCAGTATAAAACATGAGAGACATACATAAAAACACAATGTTACAGAGGAAGGTCTTTAGGTGTGATTGGAAACACAGTAAGCCATCCTAATGTTCAGAGGAAGACTGTTTCACAGCTTTGGACAATGAAAGCACAATCTTCACGTGTTTGAAAGGAACAGTCAGAGGACCTTGATTGGAGAACCACAGGGGTCAGAGAGAGGGAATGGAGCTACCAGTTTACTGACGTAAACTGGTAGCTCCATTCACCTAATCAAGTTAACTCAATTTAACTCCAAGTTAACAAATTTAGAGACCAGATGGATGATTTTGTACTGGATCCTAAATTTGACTGCTGCACAATGAAGGCACATTGCTGTCAAGTAATATTTTTGCCATTATGAATTTGTTCTGTTTTTGTATTGTCCACATACAGAAATATTTCAGTTATTTAAACTTTAATACCAGAAAGTATCCAAGTAATCACAAAATGCAGTTTTTAAATGCATATTTTATTTATTATTGGTAAAACATCTATCCAAACCAACTTAGACCTCAGTGAAAAAAACAATTACTGGATGTGCAATCCTTGGTTGTCATCAAGCAGTCGTTTACATCGTCATGGAGGAGTCTTGGCCTACTCTTTTTTGCAGAATTGGTGTAATTCAGCAACAATGGAGGGTTTAACAATGGAGGGCTGTAACACTTACAGTATTTTTAATTTCATGCCACAAAATCTCAAATGGATATAAATCCAAACTCGAATAGGCCACTCCAAAACCATAGTTTAGTGTTTATTTTGAGCCATTTAGCGGTGCATCTGAGACTGAAAGGGTCGATTTATCTACTGTACCCTCCTGTTATCATGACTTGGCCCAAGTGTTCAGTAAGTCTAAGGCTCTCTCTCTTCCCCCCCACCGGCCTTACGACCGTGCCATAGATCTCCTTCCCGGGGCTTCCCTACCCTCTAGCAGACTTTACAACCTGTCTGGCCCCGAAAGGGAGTCTATGCGTGAGTACATTTAATCTTCCATAGCTTCTGGTATCATCTGTCCCTCCACCTCACCTTTGGGGGCAGGATTTTTTTTTTTTTGTGTCCAAGAAAGACAAATCACTGAGACCTCGTATTGATTTCAGAGAACTGAACAACATTACTGTTAAAAATAAATATCCACTACCTCTGATAGACTCCATTTTTGAACAACTTCAAGGGGCTACCATTTTTACGAAGTTAGATCTCCGTAATGCCTACCATCTGGTTCGCGTCAAGAAGGGCGACGAGTGGAAAACTGCCTTCAGAACACCTTTAGGTCATTTTGAGTATTTTGTGATGCCTTTTGGTCTCACCAACGCTCCGGCAGTCTTTCAGGCCCTTATTAATGACGTTTTGAGGGATCTCCTTAATCAGTTTGTTTGACATTTAAATTTTTTCCAGGGACCCTCACCAACATTCTCATCATGTTCGCACGGTTCTTCAGAGACTCTTCGAGAACCAACTGTTCGTTAAGGCAGAGAAGTGCGATTTTCATGCTTCATCTATATCTTTCTTGGGACTGATTTTTGAGAGTGGACAGGTTCGGACAGATCCTGAGAAGGTCAAGGCAGTGGCAGAGTGGCCCAGACCAGAAAACAGAAAGCAGCTACAACGATTCCTGGGGTTCGCAAACTTTTACAGACGCTTCATCAGGGACTTCAGCCGAGTCGCAGCTCCCCTCACCAAGCTTACCTCCACCCTCCGCACCCTCTCGTGGAACTCTTAGGCTGAGGGTGCGTTTTGTAAGTTAAAACAGCTGTTTTCTTCTGCTCCCATCTTGTGCAATCCTGACCCTCATGTTCCGTTCACAGTGGAAGTGGATGCTTCAGACTCAGGTGTGGGGACCGTCCTGTCTCAACATTCCTCCAAGGATAATCGTCTACACCCATGTGCCTTCTTTTCCCAACGTCTATCTCCTTCTGAGGCCAACTATGATGTCGGTAACTGAGAGCTTCTTGCCATTAAACTAGCATTAGAGGAGTGGAGACACTAGCTGGAGGGTTCTGAGGTTCCGTTCTTCATATTGACTGACCATAAGAATCTTGTTTACTTACAACAGGCCAAGAGACTGAACGCCAGACAGGCTAGATGGTCACTTTTTTTTTCAAGGTTTCACTTCTCCATTACTTACCGACCAGGGTCTAAAAACGTCAAGCCTGACGCCCTGTCTCAACAGTTCTCTTCCTCAGATAACTCCAAGTGCAACGAGCCCATCCTGCCCCCCTCCTGCACCATTGGAGCCATCACGTGGAGGATTGAGAGCGAGATTCGCCAAGCACAGCGAGTGGAACCAGACCCAGGTACAGGACCTCCTAATCGTCTTTTTGTCCCTAAGTCCACTATCAGTAAGGTCCTTGCTTGGATTCACGTCTCCAAGTTCTCTTGCCACCCAGGAATCAACAGAATGTTATCCTTTGCTAAGCGGCATTTTTGGTGGCCTACAATGCACAGGGATATAAAGGAGTTTGTTTCTGCCTGCTCTGTGTTTGCCCAAAACAAAAGCTCACATCGACCTTGTTCTGGACAACCACTCCCCATCCCTGGACGACCATGGTCTCACATTTCCTTAGATTTCTTCACTGGACTACCTCCGTCTGAAGGTAACACCACCATACTCACAGTCATTGATCGGTTTTCCAAGGCTGTTCACTTCGTTCCATTACCTAAACGTCCTTCTGCACACGAAAATGCTCAGCTCATCATTCAACATGTTTTTCGGTTACATGGCATTCCCACTGACATTGTCTCTGACAGAGGTCCGCAGTTTGTTTCCCAGGTCTGGAAGTCGTTCTGTCAAGCTCTTGGCACTTCTGTGAGTCTGTCTTCTGGTTACCACCCTCAATCTAACGGTCCGTGTGAAAGAGCTAATCAAGAACTTGAGTCACTACTTCGTTGTGTTATCAACAATAATCCGTCTTCATGGTCATCTCATTTAGCATGGGTTGAGTACGCCCACAACACTCATTCATCCTTGGCTACAGGATTAACACCTTTTGAAGCATCTTTGGGCTATCTACCTCTTCTTTTTCCCTCTCAGGAACAGGAGATTTCGGTACCCTCGGTCCAGCATCATCTCAGGCGCTGTAGGAGGTTTTGGAGGCAGACTAAACGGGCTTTTGGGAGGTCGATGGAACAAAACAAGAGAATGGCTGATCGTCATTGGACCCCAGCCCCTCAATTCATGGTGGGTCGGAAGGTATGGCTATCTACTCGTGATATTCACTTGAAGGATTTTTCCAAAAAGTTGGCTCCTCAATTTATTGGACCTTTTCCCATCATCAAAATCATCAACCCTTCTGCTGTCAGACTGCAACTTCCCAGGACTATGCACATCCATCCTACCTTCCATGTTTCTCAAATTAAACCTGGCATCCAGAGCCCTCTAAACCCCAGTAACCACGATCCTCCACCTCCTCGGTTGGTGGATAACCAGCCGGTCTACACGGTTAGACGGATCCTAAATGTCCGTAGGAGAGGTCGTGGACACCAGTTCTTGGTGGATTGGGAGGGCTATGGACCTGAGGAGAGAACACGGATTCCCAGGTCGTTTATATTGGACCCCAGCCTCATCACGGATTTCTACAAGGCTCATCCGGAGAAGGGTTCTGTTTCGCCTGGAGGCGACACTTGAGGGGGAGGTGCTGTTAGGACATGTTTGTGTTTCCTTACCTTTCAGAGTGGCAGAGGCGGAGTCTTCTTTCACACACCTGTCATGGATCCTGCTGATGAGTTCAGCTGGCATTTAAGCTCCGGGCTGTGATCCATTCCTCGCCGAATTATTCAGTGACACTGGTACTGAATAATACAGCCGACAATTCGCCTTTGAGACTTTCTCGAGTAACCTTGTGTTTTTGTGTTTTTGAAGGACACTTTGTGGAGTCTGGAACTCACCTTTTGCTGGAGCTTAAGGACTCGTGGATGTGGATTCATTCTCCTGGAAACTCTCACCCTAAGATCAACAAACCGCCTTCCTGCCACTCTCACTCTCCCTCGCGGACCTGGAACACAAACTTACCTCGAAAACGGAATTGCTTACCTCCTGGATATCTTTTGCCTCCTCCTCCGAGCTTTCCTCCCTCCCAAGAGCCTGTAAGAACGACAATTACATTCTGCTCCTCATTCTCAACCATTCTCCTGTGGATTACTCAAGCAACGTCTTCCTATTCCCTTACAGGACGAATCTACTTCCACCCTTTGTAAATAAACTTCACTTAACTCTTTTCATCAGTCTCTGCCTCATTGTTCTGTTTTGCCTGTTCTTGTGTACTCCTCTTGCTACATCACAACAAGAAGCATATCTTCCAAAACGTTCAAATTCTGACTCCTCAGTCCACTGGATATTTTCCCAAAAGTCTTGTCTTGCTACCTTTGTCCACCTTATAGTCAGCCTCTGTGTGCAGTAACTTGTCAGAGGAGACCATGTAGGTGAAATATGATAACCCTGCCTTTATCTATCTCCATTTGCATAGTCTCCTACTATATTTGCACACAAAGACAGAAGCACAGTTGTTCCCAAACAACATCAACAAAAAAGAAAAACATCAACTGCCTTCCATCCTTTGGCTTGTGTTTCTCTGCCACCTGATGCTCTCCAGATTCAGAGAGTTTGACGATAACCATGCTGGTCCATCTCGGAGCAATCTACGGCATGTCTATCACGGCCCTCTCTACAAACCTGTCATCAACAACATATGAATCCAAGCACCTGGCTGCTGGCAGAGTGGAGGTTTAGACTGAAATTTGTGTGTCCCCAGACCTTAACAGGTTGTTTAATACAATCCACCAGAGCACTCAGATAGACCCTTTTTAACACCTGCAGTGTCAGTCGTACCAATGTGGCTCACTTGAACTGATTTTCCTTGAGATTCAACTCAGTTGGAAATGACGTGAATTTTCGGTATCTAGTCTATAAACAGAATTGCTGCAACATTAGTTTCAATGGTTATGCTTACAGCATTCCTCTCTGTTACACAGTCCAGAGTGTTTTTGGCTTGTTTTTATAGACTGAAACTGAATAAGGATTTTTCACATTTAAGAACTATACCAAATTATCAATAAGAGATTACAAGAATCTGAAATCTACTACTTCAGAAAAGATTGAATAAAATAAATTTTCCTCCTTTTTTTGTTCTTATGTGTTGTTTCTTTACACATCACTTTGCATTCACCAAATATGACCTTTAACAAACTTTTAACTGTTTTTCTTCAGGTCACTGTAATATGTCCATGCCAGACTTTTAGGTCTACCTAAAATAACATTTGGTGGTGCTTAAGAATCTCTAAAATATGAGGAGCAAATGACCTTGTCAAGTACTGTACTTAAAACAAAATTGTCTGAATTCCTGTGAATAGATGTCAAAAAAATATGTACATACGTTTATGTTTCTCTTAAATGAAAGACCATATTTTGCTAATTTAGAAATTCACAAAGATCAAAAAATAATCCATAACTGTGAACACCTTTCATTGCTAATTGTTAATGTGTTGATCCTTGAATTGGAGCCTGTCTTTTATCCAATACAATGATTAAATGTTTAAAAATGTTGAATCTAATGCAATGTAATGTCATGATACAGTATTTTGGCTGCAGCAACAGACTGTTGACACTTTTGGTCTCTCTCTAAAAGAAGTATATATATATATATATTTTAATATTAGAATCCAACTTCCTTTGGCTGTAAATCATTATATATCTCACAATGATCCAAGTACCTGAATAAATCTAAATATTGAGATCCTGAATCGTCTTGAAATATATGATAGAGATTGCTTAAAGAAGAGGAAAATAATCCATCCTTTAGACTGATTTTTGACAGATTATGAGTGATTGATTTTGGAATGGTTGTGAGTGATTGATTTATGAACCTTCATGTTACATTGCCTCAGTCATGATAAAAAAAGTCACAACAAACCAGTAGACACATGGTCTAATCTTTGATAGGTTCTGTAAGCTAATAAAATATAATCACAAAAATATTATTTTTTTCTTAATCTGTGCCTTTAATGCAATAAGTGTCCTGGATCTCAAACGTGTGCCTTGGGGCAAAGACTGAAAACCTCTGATGTGCAATTACCACAAGTACCTATGTTTTTGCAGCCAAAATAACATGTTCATTTTCACTGATCTGAACTCACATTTTAAGTTAAGTTTTACAAATATGCAATATCAAATTGGAACATATTGTAAAATGGAGTTTATGCTTTTCACAAATTGTGTGTTTCTAGTCCCTCATGTCATGTTGTTGATATGGAAAAGGGACAAATAATCTTCAAAGCAAAGGTGTCAAGTAGATCCTTTGATCAATATGGTCCCAATGGCCATGAATGTGGTTATTTGCACAAGCAAAAAAACCTTTAATGTATGTTGTTGGACCATTTGATGTCTGCTACTACAACTCCCAGCATGCCTTGCAGCTAACAGGAAGCAGCTCTGATATCACAGTGGGCTATATAAGAACATGTAAGACGCTCCACCATTGCTTTTTCTCCCATGGAAACCGAGACGCGGTTACCACGCAACAGAGGCGCTCATCATCTGGAGAAGAAACTCACACATTGGTTTTCATTCATTCTCCTCACTGGCCAAACTCATGAGAAGCTCAACGAGCTAAAAGCTTACTGGGATAAGAAGACTAGTAAGTTTATCTTTCCAATCGAAGGCGTGGACCTGACACGCAACTCAAGGAAAATCCATAGAGGTCTGTCATATTTTTCCCCTTTTGCCAAAGGGACGAGAAGTTGACCGTCCTTGAATTTGTTACGGACGTGTAACAAATCTCCCCTTCTCTCCCCTGCTCCAGACAAGAAGACACCAAGTAATTATGCTCTTGTTTTATTTCTGTAAGTACGATTGAAATAGCTTGGGCAGGATAGATAAGGATTTTAGGGTGATTTAGAATCGCCACTTAATGTAGTCTAATGGTGGAACACTGACTGTTCCATTGTCTTCACTCTTAGTGTTTTTCCACTGGTTCCCTCTAAACGTTTTACAACCCTTTGTGTTCACTGAGCTCTCACTTTGGGGTTTTATGACTGCGGGTTGGTGAAGGCCGCTCCAAAAGGGGCTGCCTATGTGAACGTATTGCTGTCTACTGATTACATGTCTCACATTCCAAGTAAACCCAAACCTTTGTTCCATTACCAGTTTTGCCCATAAACTGCTGGTTTGACTTTCATAGACACTCAATGTTGTTTTGTTTGATTGTTATTTTACCCCATTTTGTGTAGAAGTTTTTCATGCTTGATTAGGTGAAGATTATTGAATCACAATAGCAAAACGTATCAGGGCTGTTGATTTAATAAATGTTCATGTAAATAAAGAGAAAGTGTTTGTGTTTATTTTGAGCAAGAGTGATTTATCTGTCAAAATAAGGTCAAAGTCCCCCCACCTTCGGTGAAGGGGTTGATTAAACAGTGAAATTTAGCGTGGTTTTGGTTAAAAATGATAATTTATTAATGATAATTTACTAATTGTAATTCTTAAGGGCTTTGAGCCCTAATCACAACACCAGAAGACATCTCTGATTTCTATTTGTAAGTAATGATTTTTGGTTAAGAAATTATTTTTCTGAATTATGATTTTTAATTATAATTTTTGATTTGAATTAATCAATAATCATAATCCTTACATATGTATATACAGTGATACAGATATACCTCTATGTACATACAGTGGTGTGCATGTGCGTACAGGTGACAGAGAGATTAGGTACATGTGCATTCGTCTCAGGTGTATGCTCATTAAGAGTGAGCTAATACATCACTGCAAAACTGACAATATCAATACTGACTGGCAGTCAGAGAGAAATCTTGAGGGATTCCTCCTCATCCCTCGAGTGAAGTGGAAGCGACCCTGGGTTGAGATTTGGAGAGTCGGGGAGGTGGCAGGAGAAAAGTGTAAAAATCCCCTTGCCCAAGGGTATCCTTCACAGATCAATATTTGAAAATTGATACCAAACAGTGAGTAGCTACATGCCTGGGTGTGTGTGAACGCAGTGGTCCTAAACATAGCCAGATGAACAGCTGCTCTGCTGTTTGTTTGGCCTTACTGTAAACAGCAGAGCTTACAAACAAGTTCTTAAAAATACTGTTGACTTTCACACACAGAATTTTCACATTTCACTTTGAGACTCTTGTGTTTTAAAGGGATGGTCCAGCTTGCTTGATGTGGTCTTGTATCAGGTATTTATGAGCATTCAGTATCTTACTTCTCATAGACCTGGGGATTGATCTCCGCTTTTTCAACACATATCTCAAAAACTGCCAGTGATACAATACTTTTAAGATGCGTCAGCAGCAAATACCCATTTAATTATATTAAGTTTAGTTTTATGTTTAACTCAAAACAATATGCTTTGATAAGAGGGCCTCAAACTAATTTAAGGAAGACTACTGACTTTACAGTTGTCCAGAAGACAGTCAATGACTACAGCGGAACGAAGTTGAAAAAAGCCACTTAGGAGAAGCTAGCTGTTCACAGAGTGCTGTATCCAAGCATTTTAATTAGAAAGTTGATCGTACAAAAGAAGATGGGTTGGAAAAAGGTGCACAAGCAACAAGGAAAACTGCAGCTGCCGGAGAATTGTGAAGCAACACCCATTCAAGAGTTTGGTTGAGATTCATAGGGTGTATACTGCGGCTGGAGTTTTTCAAAACCGCCACACATGGACATAGTCAGGTCAGGGGCTACAATTGTTGCATTATTTGTTTTAATCCACTCCTGAACCCGAGACAATGTTAGAAACATCTTTACTGGGATGACTGTAGTGTAGTGTTGCTTAGTATTCCAAAGTCCTCTTTTCAGATTAAAGTACATTTTGCAGTTCATTTAAAAATCAAGGTCCCAGAGTTCGGAATTAGATGGAAGAAGCACAGAATCGAGTTGCTTGTCAGAGCAGTCATCCAGCACTTCATGCTTTCCTCTGCTGACAAACTTTATTGAAATGCTAATTTCATTTTCCAGCAGGATTTGGCACCTACCCACACTGCCAAAAGTACCAAGATTCTGACTCCTCATAAGTCTCCCACACAACCACCATTCAAAAGGCACAAGTCAATTTTACTGGTAGTAATAAACCACGACTCCACTTCTTACGTTAATCTAGTTTACGTCTTTGGATTAAGGTTATTTTCTGTTTAATTACAGAATAACCAGTTGCAATAAAATAAAAAAATAAAAACATGAAGAATTGTAAAAAACTTTTGTTTATAAAAACCATTAAGTCAGTTGTAGGTTTTGCATAATTATAAATAAACATAGGTATTTGATTCAGTATTATGACCACAGGCAAAAGTTCACATTGCACAGGGAGCGTGGGATAGAATGGAGAGGATTAGGTGGGAAGTGGGGCAGGTTAATCCAGTCATGCTTGTACAGTATGTGATGTTTGGGTTGTGTGGAGTGGAATGGGTTCCTACTTTAAGGAATATTATTCAGTGCGGGTTTTAGACTCATATAAAACACCTGATAGAATCCAGTCTGACATTTACATTTATTTTCTGCAAAATGTGCATCTTTTTTCCTTTTTCTGCCCCACAGATATATTTCAATTTCACATTCTCAGCTTGTATTTATGTTCAGCGGTAGCCATAAAACCTGCACCCTGTCCTTGCACACCTTGGACCCATTGATGCATTTGATGGGGGCTGCCAGCGGTCTGACTCGATTTGGCTCATTTTTCATCTTTTTTCTTCCCTTTTCCTTCTGCTCACTGCAAACTGTGTGACCAGCTTTGGAGTAAGGAATGAAGAACCAAGCATGCAAGCATAGATGTGTGAATGTCACTCGAAGTCAGTGACAGCTTAAGTATTTGGGTGTGTACATGCATATTTGTAGGTTTATCTATGTGTGAGCAAGCCAGTGGAGCAATATTTCACCCAGCGTAAACAGACCTGGAGTGACAAGTGTCCTTTCCTTGTCGTCGTTTGATTGACAAGATTTTTAAGCCAACCAAACCATATTAATTCTGCACATAAAGTGTCCGGTCTTATCCTAAATAAGAAGCTTGGAACCTCTCTTTGGGTGGTGATTTTCATCAGTTTACCTCTAACAAAGGGAAAGTTGTTCTGCAATTCAGCATTGATGATTGATAGTCGGGCCTGTGCAGCTGCAGCACAATGGAGAGGAGATCATATTGAAAGCAGGTAATCATGGACATCGGTACTTTGTTCTGTAACTCCCACCCAAGAGACCAAATTGAATAACTAGAGTGGAGGGCATGAGAAACAATTGTCATTAATCAGGTTCCAGAGAAGTGATTCTCAGATGAACTGCTTTGTTGGGTGGGGAGGCGGCCCATTCTCAGTTACCTCATTTGTGGAGTGATTCCTTTGATTGTCTGCTCTATCTATCACCACTTATCCATTAACAGACTTTCTTTCTGGGCCACCAATGTCCATTCTATCACATTTATATAACGCTAAAATACACAGAAGATTATAAGTATTGAGTATATTCATGTGGTTGGTAAACAAAAGCAACTCCCAATATGCAAACATTAGTTCCACAATTATTGGTACCCCTGCTCTTAATACTTTATATAACCCCCTTGTGCCAATAGGATTGAACATAGTCTTCTTCTATAACACCTACCAAGGACGCCGCGTGCAGAGGGAGGGATCCTTGACCATTCCTTTTTGAACAATCTCTGTAGATCCTCCATAATCCTGGCTCCTCTTTTATACTCTCTTCTCAGCTTATCGCACAGGTTTTCTTTTTAGGTATGGGGACCGAGGTGACCAATGACAGATGTTTGGTTTAGTGTCTGGTGAAAAATTTCTTTATAGATTTGAAAATATCTTTTCGATCATTTTCTTGCTGAAAACCCCACTAATGGCAGATTTTCATTTTTAGTTTAGTTAGTACCTACTATGCTCGACCTGGATCGGGTTGGCTCTGCACAAATTGGTTTGTCTTCCAGTACAATTGAGTAACATGTCAATGTGGGCAGGATTGTCAAAGGCAAGGTGGCCCCACACTCCAAAAGAGTAACATGATGTGATTTGTTTGTCACACAAACAACAACAGCCCACTCAACACTCAACAGTAGGCATGAGGTGCTTCTCTTCATTGTCCCCTGTTTTACCTCTGGCACGAACAACCAGTTGGCATATACAGGGGTTGGACAATAAAACTGAAACACCTGGTTTTAGACCACAATAATTTATTAGTATGGTGTAGGGCCTCCTATTGCGGCCAATACAGCATCGATTCGTCTTGGGAATGACATATACAAGTCCTGCACAGTGGTCAGAAGGATTTTAAGCCATTCTTCTTGCAGGATAGTGGCCAGGTCACTACGTGATACTGGTGGAGGAAAACGTTTCCTGACTCGCTCCTCCAAAACACCCCAAAGTGGCTCAATAATATTTAGATCTGGTGACTGTGCAGGCCATAGGAGATGTTCAACTTCACTTTCATGTGAAGTTGAGCAAAACTGTGCTCTTACCCTGCTAATTGAACCTTCACACTCTGCTCTTACTGGTGCACTGTGCAATCAATAAAGACTGGCTACCAGGCTGGTCCAATTTAGCCATGAAACCTCCCACACTAAAATGACAGGTGTTTCAGTTTCATTGTCCAACCCCTGTAGGTAGCATTTAATGGTTGTTATGGAGACTTGATGACTCTAAGATGCCACGGTTTGCTGCAGTTCTCCAAAGGTGAGCTCTGGATATATTTTCTGCCTCCCTTCTCACCTTACTCAATGTGTGTGGTGGCAAGATAAATTTGGAACTGTGTTTGTCACTGTTTCAGTTGTTTTAAACTTTAATTATTGTACTCACTTAAGAAATAGTCAAGTTTCAGTGAGTAGCTATTTTCTTGTAGCCATCCTTGACTTAAATCTTAACTACATGAATATGTTCCCTTGTAGTTTTAACATTGTCAAATCATTTTTATACCTCTAACTTAATAATTTGACCTATATATTTATTACTTAACAGATAAAGAAATTAAGCTACTATATTAAAATATACCTTTTATTTTAGCTTTTTTTCACAAACGCACCAGTGGTGCCAGTATCTGAAGACCCTATGGACAGTTGGCTTGATTTCTGATTGGATGGTACAGGTGTTGCCCTCTATAACTCCTCTTAAAAGTTTTCCTGACCATTTTTCTTCCCACTTTCTGCCACTCTTGGATTTTAACATTCTTTTATCTCCCTTTTTGTGACAGCAAAATCCATCCCCAGGCAGGAGCCCATTTCCCCAACTAAAGGGCATCGAAGGTTGAACCATAATTGTAGATTTGTCGCTGAAACAGAGGGAGACAGCAAATGAATTACTTTTATGGCCCCTGGTGTGCATGAACCATTGTCACTACAGCTGCCATAATATCTTGTCATTCACACAACGCTGACTGCCGCTGCACTGCAGCCACTTTCGCTGGGAGTGCTTCCATGTTCGGCGAGGATAAAAATGATGATACTCGTCCCCCTGCTGTAATGATAACATTTGGAACCCGAGACACGGGTACACTGGTTGTAAAGGCTGTCAGCCTGGCAGCCATTGTCATTCAGCCGCTTGTCACAGAGAGAGGGGCAAAATGCCAGGACGTCTGATGCCTCGTCGCATGCTGCTCTTTGCCTGACAGCTGCCAGCATGGCCCACGAGCCAGGGAGGAGTCAAAGTGAGAAACTGATGGGAACCGTCATTTTTGAGGTCAGCTGTCACGTTAGGACTCGGGATGGTGACGGGGTACGTGTAAACACATACTTGTCAACATCTAGATTAAACTGAGGCACATTAAGAATAGTAAGACATCTATGGTATGATGTTGCAAACAGAGAATCATGCATTAGCTATTCTGTTATAAAGAAATTTAAAATATCAGAATTGCCATCCTGTTTTACTTTCTGGTCACCTCAGTATTCTGCCATTGTTTTTCCAGTGTTTCCCTTCCCTTATGTTTTATTGTTAGACTTTGTCTTGAACTTTTCATACATTTTTTGTACTTTTTATCAACTTTTTTTAGCTGTGCAGTTATTTTCCCTGTTCCCTGTGTATTAATTTAATGTCATTTCCCAGACAAAATTCCTCAGTGTTACCCCTCAGCTACTGCACATTTTTTAATTTAGCCTCACCGGTTCCTTGTACCAGCAATCATTCTCTTGCTGTTTATATATACTCATCAGGTTCTTTCAGTTAACATCAAATCCACCTATTTCTGTTTTCTTTGCATGACCCTGTTTTCTGATTTGTACATCAAAGTTCCCCTTATCATATCCTCACCTGCCTCCTGCCTTTGTTTGGGTCCACCACTTACTCAACCCATAACACTGCCTTTGAACTTCATCAATTACCAGGCAGGAAAAGAGTTAGTTCTGCCCATGTTCCTAAAGTGGGAAGATCGAACCTATCCATGAACGAATGGGAAAGGGTAAAGAGCTGGACGTCAGCACTCAAAAGCTTCTCAGGGGTCCTTCCAGTGTGGACTCTTTGAAGCCAATCAAAAAAAAAATACTCCACAAAAAGCTTATGTTAAAGCAGAGCTTTTAAGAAAAAAATTTAATAAATGAAAATAGCTTGTTTGAGGAGGCTTTACTCAGTAAAAATAATGTAAACAGTTGCAACTGTCAAGAAAACCTTCTGTGATCCATTTCCATAATTTGTCAAGAGTAGTCTCTGAGGCCTAAGCCCACATTTTTAAATTGTTGCTGATGAGGGACTATTAAATACTGTATTCCTCTGAGGGCCTTGTGTAGAGTTTTTATTATGGAGATAAATTACCACTTCATGTATTATATGGGAAATGTTCAGCCATTTGTAAAGGTAGATAACACATAACAAAAAACCTCAAAATCTATTTAACTCTTTTAAATCCTTCCATGGTAATTTTTAAACCCATCCACATCCTAACTTGCCAGCATTTACTTTTTCTTTTGTTGTTGTTTTTCTAGAGCAACCCTGAGCTTCACGCTGCACTAACTTTGGATGCAGAGCCACAGCTCAGACAGGTCAACCAAGGGCTAATGAAACACCCGGATGTCCTTCTATGGGGTGATGCTTATTTTTCCTCCCGTCACTCCCTCAGTGTTATCTTGCTGGGCAAAAGCACATCTCTTCCAGGAATCTGCGTGTGTCAAGCTTTCGCTGCAGTGTCAGAGCAGGAAATGTGTGGATCAACAGAATCCTTCAGGGTGAGGCATGACAAGCATGCAAACTAAAGTCATTGTGTTTTTGATGGATGTAGTAGAGAAAATTACCACCTAAGGTTAGGAGAATCCAAGCTCTATTAAAAGTAGTCAATTCATTAACAAAAATATGGGCCCCTGAAGGCTTTATTTATAACACATCTATCATTATTTTACTCTTGAGTCTTCTTGGGCTGATATAGGCTTCTCAGAGTATGATACCCATGAGTAAAGGTAACACTGGTTCACAGTATTGCAGTATTAAAACAAAAACAACTAACTGAAACTAATTAAATAGCAACAATTTTTTCCTATTGCTGCCTCTCTCTAAGCTGCCTCTGGTCATCCATAAATCCTAAATATAATTGGCAAAATCCTGCACGTGATTTTTGAAAAAAATCAAGCTAGCATTACAAAACCAAATGAGGTCTACAGTGGAAATGAGCAAAGCCCGAAGTGTAACAGATGAAATGAGTGTCTGATATCAACCATTCTAAAACACATTGGTGGTCTGTGATGCCAACTGAGGGAGCTACCCTTGGCTAAAGTCCAGAGATTGGTTCTGTCTCAATGCAGTTCAGCGCAACTTGCCTAATGTGTGTAATTATTGCAAGAATTATATGGGTGACACACCATACTGCAGGTGTTAAGGGGTATGATTGTTAAACATTCGCCAGCCAGATTGTTGGACAGATCATCTAAAATCACCCCTTCAGGCTAGGAAGCTAGCTCATGACAGTGGTCAACAAATCCCTTCGGATCTCAGAGGTGTAACAGCACCAAGTAGAGTTGGCTACATGGGCCTACATAGGTATAGCAGTATATCAGTTTATTAGTCTTAAAACATGCCTGTCAATTAGATTGGTGATCATGAACTGACCTTATCAGGGTAAATGTGTCCATACATGGTTATTGCACTCTGTGCTGGCTCTGTGATGGTCTGGCAACATGTCCAGGATGTGCTAGCCAATCAGGGCATAAACCACTATAGAAAATATACAGAAAATAGGGCAATTACTGGGAATTGTGCAAATAAGAAACTTAATTGGTAATAACTTTCCGGGAAATTAAATGGATAGCAATATGTACTCCCCATGTTGGAATCTAGAAAGATGAAAAAAATCAACCACATTTAATGAAAAATGCGTTTCTGTGATTTATATTTAGTTTCCTGGTAAAGAAATCAAGGGCAAACGACATCCAAATACAAGCCTTTAATATTTAAAAGTAAATACATTACACATTTCCCTCTTTAGTCAGATTTTTATAAGCAGCTGTTTGCAATTTAACAGGAGTGCAGCATACACAGGGATATGGGAAATATCTGTAATATTCTGTAATACCACAGCAACAATACTGAGAATTCCTGCTGCAGGGTTTCTTTCACTAGATGTGAAAATGTACTGAAGCTCTCCCCAGGCCCACCTTTCACCATGTGAATGCCTTTTGATTCAAAGCATAGGCAGATACCACAGGCTCCATGGTGGAGTCTAAATCCTTTGTAAAACTCAGAAGGTGAAGCACCTCCGCTGCTCTTCTTCATCACCAATCTGACTCTTCACAGCTGTTCTACAATCTGCCTCCTGAGCTGCACGTTGAGCACGGTTGCCATCGTTGTGCCCCAGTTTCTCCTCATTATTGTGTTTCTGCTAAACACCAGCAGGCCGGCTATTCATGTAGCACCCGTGTAATCAATGAGTGAACCAAAATTTGTCTCACAACCAGAGAGAGATTCAGAATGTTAACAGTGAAGGAGCCTTTCTGAGGTTTTCCAAGTGGAGTTGATGTGGCACAATCTGCCGCTATTCACCCGATTGCAAGTGTCAGACAGAAATTCTGCTCTCCGCCTCGTGTCAAAACATGATACAGAGCAGCTGCACTTTGTGCAGATTGCAAACACTCATTCTGCAAATTGTCTGTTGCAATACAATCAGAGACTGTTTTTCAATGATGGAAATTGTTTTATTCAGAGTACAAAAGAGACAAATTTCATTTTGTAACTGTTGCAGCCTGCGAATCAGAATATTTAAGGAGCAAATGGAAATAAAATATATTTTTAGTGTATGCTGAAATCTATCTTTTTCTCTCCGCTCTCAGATGACAGATCTGATATATGGTCCCAGTATGTTCCAGTTTGTCTTTGATTTTAATGAAGTTCCTGCAGACTGAAATTGATGAATAATGTTCTATTATATTAATCCAAGAAAATTTGCTTTTCTTAGGAGACACCTAAGAGACACAGGTTTTCCAGCTTCGGTGGAACCCATTTTACTCTCTATATCTTATCCCAACTATCTTTAAGCTTTATCTTTTGTTTGAGGCCCATTTATCACCAACCACTTTCCCACCAGAATTCTAATTCTTACTTTAACTCCTTTCATGATCTATTTCTGCTCTTCTGTGCAGCAACCAATCATCCACATTCCCAATCCTCTGTGCACCTTCCCATCTAATCCCATCTATGCTTTCTCCAGATGACTTCTCCTTTGCTTTAAGGGACCTGGTAGCTTCTGTTCAGCAAGGGAACTTTAGTTTCGACTGTATTTCCTTCAGGGCATAGACTGGTTACTTAATGAAACAGGTGTTCAGTGGTTAGTAGTGCCTGACAGGCAGTGGACAGAGAGGTCAACCCACCCAGCTATTTCAGTGGGCTTTAGGCAGCACAGAGTGATGATTCACTACAAATTTTCTGGCAAGACAATCCACCATCCAGTGTATCAATTTTTCAAAAAATACTGTAAGTGATACACACTGAAATCTAACAGCCTACAGGTCCAACCCAGTAACTGCTCATATGTGTGTTACCTTATAGAAGTACAGTATGTGTATTAAATAAACCTGGGTGCCTGATGACTGTTTTTAGCTTGTTTAAAGGTGAAAAAAAGGATAAAGGTTCACAAAGCAGAATCTTTCTGGAGTCAGATCGAACCAAAGGGAAAGCCAACCAAATTTACTCCAAGTAGACACAGTGGCGCAGTTGGTAGCACTGTTGCCTTGCAGCAAGAAGGTCCTGGGTTCGATTCCTGGCCGGGGGTCTTTCTGCATGGAGTTTGCATGTTTTCCCCGTGCATGCGTGGGTTCTCAACGGGTACTCCGGCTTCCTCCCACAGTCCAAAGACATGCCTGTTAGGTTAATTGGTCACTCTAAAATTGCCCTTAGGTGTGTGACTGAGTGTGTGCATGGTTGTTTGTGTGTTGCCCTGTGATGTACTGGCGGCCACTCGCCCATAGACTGCTGGAGATAGGCACCACTACCGCTACCCACTATGGAATAAGCGGTAGAAAATGACTGACTGAATGTAATAAAAGGACCCAGAACGACATCTCAGGCCTTGCAGGCCACACTTGCCTCAGTTAAGATCAGTGCTCCTGACTGAGAAAGAGACTGAGTAAAATCGCAACCATGGAAGAGTTCCAAGTACAAGAGTTATGGAAACCTGAATTCTGCTCCCTTCTGCAGAAAACCTTGAAGGAGAATGTCCAGCAATCAGTTGTGATATTGGATTATGCAGCAGGACAATGATCCAAATCACACCAGGAAGTGAAAGTCTAAATGGCACAACAAAACAAAAGGAAGATTTTGGAGCGGCCTAGTCAAGGTCTGGACTGAAAAAATGGCTTTAAATGTTATGGTATGAGGAGATTGCAAAATAAATCTGTGGTTTTCAGACGTTTCAGTAGAAGATATTTGCAGCCCTAACAAAGTATTGAAAGTTAAATCAACTTTTAGGAATTGTTTAAAAACTGAATTTTTCATCCATACAAATAGTTGCAAATCTATAGGTATTTTCATCACTCGTTATAATGACTTAGAATCATATGTAATAGGTGCTGAGGCTCCCCCCAGCTAGATGGAGAACAAAGGACTAAAACCAGCCGGAACCAGACTAAAAAAAAACAAAATGAATTGATAAAATAAACGCATTGGTAGAGGGAGGTCCTAGGAAGGAAGGATTACCTGTGAAATTAATGAAAGTAAAAAAGTACAGCACAGAGACTAGAATCAACGCCTTTCGTTGTTTTTCGGTGATCATCATTAGGAGGTTTAAAAAGTGAGCCTTTTCTTGAGCTTGCTGGACGAGTGAAAGACTTTCGCACCTTGGATCTAAAATAAAGTATGGTCTGCTGTTTGTATATCTAGTGACAGTACTGGCCGAATAACTAAGACTAGCCATGTATGTCCAGCTGTCTGAATTCCTGCAGAATCTGAGCAAAGCTTCTCGAGGAAGAGATGTGTGTCTCTTAATATGTCAACAAAGTTGTTTACCCCCATTGACTAAAAGAAGACAGCATCGGAAACGTAGCTCCACGTGCTGACCGCGAGCAAGAAGTTCCGAGCAATTGCTCGCCTCAGCCACTAACCGAAAGCTACTACAACATCCTCTGGCCCATTCGACCTTCTGGAGCTCTGTGTGCTATCTGAGCATGGTCCACAGTAAGAGGCCTGTGTCTGGGCATAGATAATGAGGGTCAAACGACTTATATATTGTTTATTTCATTGTGTTTTGCTTTGTTTTGATGCTTAAACTGTTCGGGCTGGGGCAGGTCTCAGAGCAAGCCAAGCTGAGGCTATCAGCTGCTAGCAGCAGCACTGCTAATCTGGCGATGTGAGCTTGTTCTGTTTAGTATTTTTTCTCTTGCTCTCTTCTTACTAACCCGCTTATATGTCAGCATAGGCCTTAGATTATAGTTGTCTATCCCGCTTGTTAACGTGGCAGAAACCTTTGGCTCCACTGTTTTTGCTGCAGAGCTCACACTTTGCACCGCAATCAGCCATTAGTACGCCACCACGCTCATACACACACTACTATTTTGTAGTAGTGGGACCATAACCACTGTTCTGTTATTAAATGAGCCGCTAAATCCAGATGTGACATCACAACGCCTTCCATCCATCTCCCATCTTGTGAATCCAAATATGCCTTTCAGCACTTGAAGTACTGACTAAAGTATTTTAACTTGAAGTGTAAGTATCTTGTTAATCAACTGTTGTGTTTTAAAGAGAAGTTTTTTAGGTTTATTCTGTACATGTGTGCAGTGCTTGCTGTTTGAGAACGCCAGTGTGTGAATTCTGCACACTAAAGCTATAGACGGTTACATTAAGTAAGTGTATGTAAAGTTGAAAATAAGTGGAATATGCCCTTAGGTGAATAGCATATAACTATGGTGAAATAGCGACATCCAGTGGCACAAATTGAAAAGTGCAACTAACAGTCCCTCCACATATGAGAAAGTACATTTGAGCAAATAACTAGTTTGCACATTTTTAAACTACTGAGATGTTCAGATTAGGATCAATAGGGTGAACAAAGCAAATTAAGTCATATCCCACTTAATTATGTACTGTAAGACTGTGACCTACACAATTTTATAATTGCCTGCATGTAGATTGAACAAATGTATTACAGAGAAAATCTGTTTTTGTGGCAGCAGAACTGTCTTCTTTCAGTTCTGTGATTAGTATTATCATCCGGTAATCTCCATGCTCTATGCCTTCACCAGACCAATGCGAGCCAATGCTGCTGCTTCATCAGGTATTTTACCTTCAGCTTGAGAAAATTTTGAGCAGGTTGTTCTTTTTCTGGTGGCAAAACCAGAAAAAGGCGGCCGCAGTATGTGTGAAGTTATTCTGAGTTTGGAACTAACAAAAATTGATGCATGCATTGATTTGGGCGACAAAACTTGAATCCAACTGATCAGTATGCTTGTTTGGTATTGCAAAATATGCTGCAAAATAAGCATGTATTCTCACATGGCATTTGTATTCTGCAATGTCTGTCTTGCATTCTAAATTTAATTTCATTTTTTCTGACAAATTAGCTTCTGTTTTGTGCAAATTAAGCTTCTAAACGATCCATTATCCTGCTTTCTGCTAGCAGCTGTTGATCTGCAGTTTATTCCTGAGCATTTGTGTGCACACCAAAACAATGAGATGAGTGACGCCAGGAAAAAAGATTTTTTTAAAAGCTGCTTGGAGCTACAAAAAAATGCAAAGCTTTGCAATGATTCTCTCTGGGTCCTTTTCTCTCTAGAAGGTTGTTTCAGCCATTGTTAATGCAAAAAACACTGATTTGTGAAACCTTTTAGGCTAGAATGTTTATTTTTTTGTTAGAGCCTGATTGGTTTTTCGAATTAGCTCCCGGTTCGTTGTTTTATAACAGAATAGTAAACAGTGAAATTTTAAAACAATAAAATATACCTAGAGAAGAATTAGAGGAGCTGGCAGTGCAGAATGAATGCTGTTGTACCCAAACATGCATGAAGAAATAGACCAAACAAACTGTTATTACATGCAGTACTGACAGTACTGTTTAGGAGGGAACTTTGCACACTTTAAACACCACTTTAGGCTCTGCTGTTGGCAGGCAAACACAGCATAAGAACAGGATGCATCTTGATCTGATCCTAAGCTTCAGTTATCTTTGAGCAGAAATGGTTCAGTGAGATTGACCTGCTTTTAAACTTGGAAAAATCTCCATGAATATGTTCTTTTAGACGCCATGACCTTGTTTTATTTAATTTGTGTTACAAATTGAACCACCAATAAATTGCTGCAAATTATATTGTAAATTCCTTTTTTATATATGTATTTTCTTATTTTGTTCTCTAGTATTCTTGTTGCAAATAAGAGCTACTGAATAACCAGTTCTACGGTAATATTTTGGACCAAAAAAAGAAGCTGCTCCATATCGACACATTGGATCTCAACTGAAATTTGCAGCTACCCATAAGGACAGGCTAAATGTCTTTTGGAGAAAACGGTTTTAAGGTCAGACGAGACAGAGATTGAGCCATTTGGCCAAGATAACAAGAGGTATGTTTGAAAGAGTCAAGATGACACTATTTAACCTCAGAACACTCAGGACATGAGTGAGATACTGGTGGATTGCACAAAGTGGGTGGCAGTGACGGCTGGAGATAAAAAAATAAAATAAAATACAACACAGTCACTTGTCTGCTACTGGATTTTTAAGTCTGGTCGATCTGGTCCAAATTCCTTTATCTTCTTCTTTTCCTCCAGCGAGAGCCTCGCGAAAGACCAAATTTTCTTTTGCTGCCGCCATTGTTACCTGACGCTTTTGTTGTCTGACGCTTCTGTTTGCATCTTTGAGTGATTATTCATGCCCAAGCCTCTAAGCTGCCAGGGGTGGAACTTTTTTTTGACAGGTATCAAGAATTTATCAGATTGGATGAAGAATGACACCAAAAGCGTTGATTCACAATGGGTGCAGAGAGCTGCACCCAGAGGAGAATCTTTAGATAACCAATTAAAGACCAGCATGAAGTCAAATGAAAGCCAAAGTTTAGTAGCATACATACATGATCATTTAGCCCATAGCCCTCACCACTGATTGATGAAAAAGCAAAAGTCAGACACATTTTACTTTACTTTCTATAGTTATTTTTATTTCGGAATTTATGGTTACTGTGTCTATACTTTTTATCAGCAAACTGGCGCCCCCTTTTAACAAGCCGCCACAGGTGGGTGGAATCATAAAAGAGGAGGATTTTCTCTGAATTCTTTAACTTTGACACACTTGGGTGCTCCATAGGGTAAAATGATCCATTACAGATCTAAACTGGTCTCGAAGTTAATAAAGCCGGCTAAAATTAAAGTCCTGGTGTGCCCTTCCCAAACCCTGTGGTAGGAAACCAATCAGTCTAAATTCTAATAATTATGCAATAGGTAATGGATAAAACACTGTTAACTGTATTTTGGTCTGTATTTTATTTTTGCTGGTACTGTGGGTCATGATGCTGCTGATCTAATGCCATGCATCAGGGATAGTGACTTTCTACAGTTTACAGCCTATGACATCCGACAAAATTAAGTGGTTTAAAAGACCAAATTGCTGCACCAAGGAATAAAACTCCTTAAGGAGCAGCTGTTGGAGAGAAGGAAAAACTCCAGAAACAGTGGGTCAGCTTCAGTTATACTGTAGGATCATTCCTGTCTCCTTTAGCTATACAAGTGTTCTGCTGTTTTCTAACACAGAAATGACATCTTGTCATCACTTATTTATGATAAATGCTTGTGTTCTGTTGAAAGAAGAACCTTTCTTTTACCATTTAGACACATACATCAAAAATATTTCAGCAGGCCATGAGCATCCGTCCTATCTTTCATGTCTGCGTCAGCCCTGGTTTCAGTCATCACTTTGTAGAGACAATATGGCAGACGCTGTTTTGGATCTAAGATAATGTGGCCTGATTTAAAGCAAAGACACAGAGTGACGAAAATCCTGCTTGTCATTTTTTCTCTTTGTAACTCTTGACTTAACAGGCATTTTTTTACCTTGATTAACTGTTTTGTTTTAACTACCATCAATTGTACTTTATCATCTGCATTCCTGTATTTAAAAATGGGCTGACATGCACAACCTGGGCCAAAGGGAAAGAGGAAAGATAAAAGTCCGTCGATACATTTAAATAGGCTGCTGAGGAAAAAGCAAATCTTTGGACGTCCCTGATGTCTGCTCTCCAGCAGGAAGCTACACCAGATTATTTGACTGCTTCAAGCCTCCCTGGAAAAATCAAGAATTTTTAAAGTCTATATTGAATTACACTTTTCTGGGATAAAGCAGATTTTGCATTATGTTCTTAGATAGAAATCACCTTTTTCTGAGATTTTCATACTTATTTTGTCCTGCGGTAGTTTTTTTGCATTCTGCTACAAAACCAAACTCTGCTGTAAACAGACCCCTTTAAGTTTACTGACATTTCGAGCTACCAGCATGGTGAATATAGATGTCTTCTAGAGAAACGTTTCACGTTCAGATGAGACAAAGATTGAGCTCTCTGACCACAATGACAAGAGGTATGGTTGGAGCAGTCAAAGTAAAGCTTTCACATTTGAGAACACCATACAAAATGTGAAGCACGGCAGTGCTAACATCATGGTGTTTCAGTATGAATAAAGGAGGCAACATTAGGTATCTAGACAAGAATTTATCTTGCCAGTAGACTGATTTTAAAGAAAAAATATTTTCGCCAAGAAGAGTGGTCACATATCCTGCCAGAAGGTAAATTTAACCACATATTAGTGACATGATATACATTTTAATGCAGGTTTGGCTTACAGGAAACCCAAAATAAATTCCAACTTGTGCACATGGTTCTGACCTTTTATAAACAATACAGTTGCAGTTACTTTCAGTCCATATTTCCAGAACCAGAATTCTTTCTCAGTAATTATCAGTATTCAAGGAGAGTTTAAGTGTGGAAGAAGAGTGAAGAAGATCCTGTTGATCAAGAAAGCACCGATTTGTTCCAGATTAAAAAAAAAACCTTAGTGCTGTTATTCCAGCTGTTTTAGAACAGCTGTCGCAACAGTGCAGGCAGCTTTGCAGCTCAGCAGGGAGGTCATCAGACATTGATGCCTCATCTTTGAGTGTGTAATAAGTGGAGACGTACAGCTTATTGGATGTGAAAGAGAGTTTGCCTGCTCTTCACTGAGATGCTGAAGATCAATATTGTTTAAGAGAGAGCCAATATCCTGTTGATGATTTATTGAAAAACTGTAGATCGATAAAACAAACAAGTGTGCACTTCCTTGTTTAAGCTTTGTGTGTGTTTGATTTTGTGGCTCAGTGGGAAGAGCAGTCATCTAGCATTTAGGAGTTTGATTCCAGCTCCCACAACCACATGTTGATGTGCCCTTGACCAAGACACTTAACCCCTAGTTGTCTACTATTCTGTCTACTGGTCCATGAATTTGTGGGTGTTGTAAGCATGAGGAGTGAATGTGACTCTAGCGTAAAAGCACACTAAGCTGTCACTGTGACTAGAAAATGCAAGTTTAGCACATGTACAATTTTATAGAAAGACCCCAAATGAGGAAATTTGTCAAATCTAGATGTTCTTCAAGGAGCATCAGGTTCCTTTTTTAAGTGGGTCCTTGAAATAGATTTTATTCTTCACTTCATTCAGCTTACTGCACAAGAATAACAGACACCAATGCTACATCTATTGCCGGTCTGTTGGCAAAGCTAAATTTTTCACATTTAAGGAAAGCTTTATCTAAATCACATCTTATTTTATTTAACAAGGATAAAGCTCCACTCAAGGGAGTCTCGGCCAAGAGGCAGCAACAAATAAAGCAAAAAAAACACACATGGTTATAAAAAAGGCACATGTTATTGAATCAGCCTCGATAATTTTTAGTTTGGAAGTAAAAACACTCAATCAGTTAAATTAGTTAGTTAGTTTTCGTTAGCAAGTTTCAGGAGAAGGGAGCAGAGTGAACAAAAGCCTTCTTACCCAATTCAGTCTGAGCAAAGGGGACAGAAAGAAGCAGCAAATTGTGAGTCAATATTTTCCAATGAAACTGCAGTACAGATATAGGCCAGCAGAAGTCCACATAATGCCTTGTATATAAAAGTTAACCAATGAGAATTCCTTCGGGCAGCCAGGCCAGGCCAGGCCATCCTGCCAGTGAATATAAATCACAATGGTGTGTTGACACTTTATGGTTTGTAATGAACCTCAGAGAAGAGAGGTAGACAGAGTCAAGCATCCAAAGACATTATGAAGAAGCAATCATATACGAAACATCTCCATAATCCAACACAGACAAAAAGTTACAGCGACTGTAACTGTTTCATTTTTGACCGAGTAAAAGATGTAAAAAGGGACAATTGCTTAGGAAGTCTTACAACATAGCTTCTCTTTAGACTGGTCTGTTTCTTGCCATGTGCAACAGAGCTTAATAACAACCCCAAAAGAAAAGACCAGAGTTGACTTTTTCTCCTTAACATGTGTTGAGCAATGCTCATAATGGGGTTTAAAGACATTTTTCAGTTCTAAAGTCTTAGTTTACTGAAATTATATGATTTTCCTAAACAAATTAAAATAAAAATTTAAAACGTGACAGTCATGTTTTTGAGCTGTGGGAGGAACATGGAATGCTTGCAGAAAACCCAGGAACCCACAGGGAGAATATGCAAACCCAGGCCGGGAGTTCAAGCCCTTCAGGCTTAAAGTGCTAACCACTTCACCACTGTATAGCCACTCTGAAGTACAAATAAATATAAATTAGACCCTTGGCTTTAGCTGTCCAAGTGCACATCTTCCATCCATGTTGGCATCCATCCATCCATCCATCCATCCATCCATCCATCCATCCATCCATCCATCCATCCATCCATCCATCCATCCATCCATCCATCCATCCATCCATCCATCCACTCACTCAAGATGTTCAAGAACATAATTAAAAATGTATTTACTTCATTAACTCAATTCAAAAATTTGCATGTTACATACAGACTGACACATTTCAAGCCTATTTCAAGCCTATTTGGTTAACTTTGCTAATTATGACTTTCAACCAAAGAAAACTGAAAGTTCAGTTTCTCAAAAAACAGAATATTACATAAGACAAAGGATGTTCTTAACAGAAATGGTATGGTCATGATATGGCACACACAATCATGGGAAGGCTCTGGCAAACTGCATAAGGAGGATTTAATTTTTTTTTAAGTAATAGTCACATGTTCTAAGAAAGACAAATTATGAGTTCCCGTAGCTGTAACCGTAATTATACAATTATTAAAACAAAACCCAAACACTTGACATATAAAACTCTGCATAATGAATCCTTTTAAAATTCTAAAGTTTTTCCATTACTAACATAAATCAACTTATTGATTGTATTCTGTTTAATTTAGGTTAACGTGTTGCACTGGGATTGTCCTGGTGTCTCTTCCTGGTGGGACATGTCCACAAACTCCTCATCTGATCACAAAGGCTCAGTCCAGACCCCCAACAGAAATGATTTCAGCTTTAGCTTGAATCCTGGATCTCATTATTTTGACCATGATCCACATCTCATACCCACAGATAAGGGTTTAAACATAGACAGACCCATGAATATCAAGCTTTGCTTTTTGGAATCTTGGCTTTTTGGTAATTTAACTTGACAAATAAATTAATTTTCAATGTTTTTGTCAATCACATTGTAAGTAATAACTTTCTAAATTATTTTATTAAGTTGTCAGACACATTGTTATGGTTCTAACATTTTTTTTTAAAATAATCATTATAGACAGAACAAAGCAGCAGTATTTGCTGTTAAATCTGTTCTCATCCAGCATTAAACTAAGTATTGTTCCATTAATGCATCTAACAACTTACAGGATTGCAACAAAGATAAACAATTACTGACCTTGGCCTTTTATAGGCTTTACTCTTCAATTTAGCACAGCATTATACTTTAGAAATAACTACATGATGTATAATAAAACTCCTCAACAGCCACAACCATAGCAAATCCATTAACAGAGCTGTCCAATTAACAAAAACAAATGTAAAAATGTTCTTTCTCTGTCCTGCTGTTTTCACATCAGCCTGCACACCTTGACATGTCTTGGTAGTGATTCCTGAGCCATTTCATCAATGCACAGACAGGAGGACCATGCATCATGTACAGTGTGTTCTGAGTTTCATGCAAACATCGTCTGGCGACGGCCTCCTTGCACACCTGTCAAGGAGGCTGACGGGGGTTAACGTCTAACAAATGTGCAGCATGAGGGAACTGGTTGTTCAGGTTTCTGGGTGAGAAAATAAGGCTGCCTGTTGTGGTGAATTAGTGATGCCTAATTTGTGAAAAAGGTTTTCCATACAAGTTAGGGCTCATAAATGCTTGTCATTTTCAGAGTTCACTGGCTAAGATATTTCAACTTCTACATTACTTACATTTGTGGCTTGCATGCAAGAGACGCTTTTAATTAACATTCATCCTCAGATTTCATCATGATGTAAACGCTTTGTAAGGTATTATGGCAGATGATAATTAAAATCAATTCTCCACGGGTCACTCAAGACTATTTTATTGATTATTTCTGGCTGTGGATGGCTTTCAGTTCATTTAGTTTTGAACTCTTGACTCAAACAGTTGAATTGTATTTTGTTTTTCACATTATTTCTCTGCTATCACTGAATCTAATTTCTGCAGCAGTTAGGTTTTTTCAGCAAAATAACAAAATTTTATCACCATATCAATAAATTGCAGAATAATAGAGGGTCAGTGGTTAAGATTGGAGCATTCAAGCAGCCAGAGGCCATGATACAAAGAACACTACAACAAAACTAACAAGATGAGGATATCGTCAAATTTCTCATGTAAGCCAAAGAAAACATAGATTAATAAACTGAATGAGGATTTTTCAGAATATTGCAATAGTGTGTTATACAGTATGTGTGCTACTTTGAATTCTGATGGGTTAATTTTTGTAAATATAACTAAACACAGACAAATGTGACTGTTCCTGAATGCAGAAGAGCTTCTGATTCCATTTAAAGTGGAGTTTCAGTTTAGCTTAAACCCGCAAATAATCTTTGAGGTAGTTTAACGGACAAGCCAGAAAGCGTTTTTTGCCCAAATGGTATTTAGCTACTTGTGGGCTTGTGAGTCTTGCTGAAAGAAGGCAGAAACCCTTTTTCCAACACCGCTGGAGGTGAAATAAAAAGAATATAACAAGCCTAAAAGCATCAACAAAGGGAAACTGCCTTGGTAAATGTGTCATTTGTGCTCTCACGCACATGCTGTATTCAGGCCAAGTTCAATAGCTAGCAACAGTGATCTGATGCTGAGGGGAGCTGGAAAACAGGGATACAATGAAAGGAAGGAGACAGAGAGAGAGAGAGATCTTATGGCAATCCTCAGTCAGTGAATGCTAAAGACACATCCAGCTGTTAGCATTATCTGCATAATCCAGCTATCATTTACACCCACACATTCATGGTTGGCCTGCAGACACCACAGAATTACAGGGCCTATTATGGGATAATAGTTTGTGGAAGATAATGATGACGATAATGGTGAATGTGGCAATTGTAGTTACATTATAGAAATGTTCATGCAGAGACTATGCATTATGTATGCTTAAAGTTTTAAAGGTGCTTCCCCTGCTTTGTATAAAAAGTTCTTAGATTAAAAATCTTGTTTGTCTACGAGCTGTGCATTTGTGTAATATTAAAAAGCTGACCAGCTTTAAATTCTCTTTCATGTCCATGACCACCTGCCAAACAGTGTGGTGGTCCCCTTTTGGTGATTAAACAACACATCAAGGCATGGACTCCACTAGACCCTGCACGGTGTTGGAGCAGATCCTTTAAGTCCTGTAAGTTGGGAGATGGGATCTCTGTGGACCAGACTTGGCTGCCCAGCAGATTCTACAGATGCGTGTTTGGACAGAGGTGAAAGAGATTTAAAGGTTGAGCCAACACCAGAAATTCTTGGGATTCCTGAATCCATTCCTGAACCATTTGTGCTTTGAGACTTTCTGCTCAAAGAGGCTACAGCCATCAGGATATACCATTTGCATGAAAGGGTGTACATGACCTGCAACAATGCTTAAGTAGGTGTTACATGTCTGTAATGTCCATATTGGATGGTAGAACCAAACCCTTCCAAGCAGAACATTGTTCAAAGCATCAAACTGGCCCTACTGGTAAGCCTTTAGCTCCATAATGGTGCCATTTATTCCCCATTTGAACAATACTCAAAACAGCAGGCATCCCGATGATGTAAAAGAAAACATTTTTCATCAGACTGGCCACCTATTTCTACCACTCCGTAGTCCATTGTTGACATTTTCATTCAGAACCAACATTAACGTCTCCAGACATTTGAGCTGGAAAAGCTCATTGGTTGGACTCGACCACAGGAGCCAACCTAAACTTCACAAATCAATCACTGAGGTATGACGCAGTCCCTGGTTCAATACTGTTCCTTCTTGGACCGCTGTTGATAGATACTGACCACTGCATACTGGGAAAACCCCACGAGAGTTGCAGCTCTAGTGATTCTCAGACCCAATTGTCTAGCAATCACAATTTCTCCTTCTTCAAACACATTAACTTTGAGGACAAAATACTTACTTACAGGATAAGATAATTTGTGTTATTTGCTACACTGATCATAATGTTATGTCTAATAATCAACATCAACCTCTTAAAGACCAAGCTGTACTCCCCTTTTACTCCACGATAATTGGAATCAGTTACAAATGTAAACTCAGGTTTGAATATATCTTTTTTTTTGGCACTAGTGGTCTTTATTGTACAGTAATCAAACAAGAAAGACTTTGTACAGAAAAGGGGAAGACATGCAGCAAATGGCCGGAGACTAGAAATCAAATCCAGGTTAACAGTGTTGAGGACTATAGCCTCTGCTCATGGTGTGCGCTCACTTCCATCTGAGCTACCAGTGCCCCCAGAACTGACCTTAAAAACATTTTGTTTATGTTGCTTACACATGCACGTCTTTCTTTTGAAAATTGATTCAGCAAATAAAAAAAATACCATTGTGTAAAGATTTACTAAAGTGTAAAAAAGTTTTTCTGGGCAAATTTGACTCTTTTAAATATTTGGCTCTCCAGGTAAAGAGCCTGGTCCGAACCATGTTCTTGAATATTTACAGGCCTCCTAAGTCCAAAACAAACTTTTTCAGTGATTTTAATGAGCTTTTATCTGTGATATCTGTTGATTATGACTGTTTAATTATTGTGGGAGACTTCAACATTCACATGGACAACCCTGAAGACAGAAGTGCAACAGATCTATGTGACACTCTTGGAAATTTTGGTTTGACTCAACATGTTAAACAGCAAATGCACAAACAGGGACATATTTTGGACTCGAACATCACTAAGGGTCTAAACATTTCCAAGGTGTCTGTACCTGTTACCCTATCTGACCACTTTTCTATTATTTTTGAAAGCATCATCTCCAATGACTCAATTAGCCAAAGCGATATTATAAGAAAACGCATCTTTAAGGACAGTGCCACTGAAACCTTTAACCAGATTTACTCTTCTACCTCCACTTTGCCCTGTAACACTGTAGATGAGCTGGTAGATAACTTTCATTCTAAAATCTCGGACATCATTGATTCAATTGCTCCAATTAAAGTAAAAGTCATTTCTGGGAAGAAAATGTCTCTGTGGAGAAGTGCTCCACCAGTTAGAAGTGAAAAAAAGAAGTGTCGAAAAGCTGAACGCAGGTGGCGAAAGACTGGACTCCAGGTTCACTATATTATCTATAAAGAGAGACTATACAGATATAACCTACAACTGAAAAATGCAAGGGAATCTTTCTTTTCTGAAATCATCAGCAAAAACATTAAAATGCTTGTGCATTATTTGCCCCGGTCGACAGGCTAACAAACCCTCCTGTAACTGTAGCATCTGAACTCCACTCTACCAGGGCCTGCAATGAATTTGCTAACTTCTTCACTGAAAAAACCCAGAAGATCAGAGGGGCAGTCAGCACATCCACTCAACTCCAGTACCAAAGTTGTCTCCAACTAGAACTGATTTTGGCCAAATAACCCAATTTCACCAAATAAACTACAAACACTTAGAAGAAATCATACACCAACTAATCTTTTCTTCCTGCAGTCTCGATGTTTTACCCACAGCTTTCCTTAAGAAAGCTTTGCCTGTAATAACATCTGATTTAACACAAATAATAAACACATTCCTTTTGTCAGGTGTTTTCCCCCAGGCCCTGAAAACAGCAATTATCAAACCTCTATTAAAAAAGAGCAACTTGGACAAGCTGCTACTACAGAACTACAGGCCTATATCAAACCTCCCCTTCACCAGCAAGATAATTGAAAAAGCTGTGTTTCAGCAGTTAAACAATTTCCTAACAATTACCAACCGCTTCGATGTCTTCCAGGCAGGCTTTCGTGCTCACCACAGTACAGAGACTGCTCTTGTCAAGGTGTTCAATGACATCCGTATAAATGCAGACTGTGGAAGAACCACAGTGCTGGTATTATTGGACCTTAGTGCAGCATTCGACACTGTTGATCACTCCATTTTATTAGAGCGCCTGGAAAACTGGATCGGCCTTTCTGAAACAGCACTCGATTGGTTTAAATACTACTTGAAGGACAAGGACTTTTTTGTGTCAGTAGGTAACTTTACATCAGAGACCAAAAAAATCACGTGGCGTTCCCCAAGGATCCATCTTAGGGCCCCTCCTATTCAATATCTACGTGTTCCCCCTAACTCAGATTTTAATAAGCAACAACATAAGTTATCATAACTATGCAGATGACACACAGCTATACGTTACGATGTCACCAGGTGACTATGAACCCATTCAAGCGGTGGGTAAATGCTTAGAAGAAATCAATGCATGGATGAGCCAAAAAATTTTTCTCAGCTGATCAAAACAAAACTGGAAGTCATAATCTTTGACCAAAGGTAAGAGCGTTTACAAGTTATAGAAAGATTCAGTAAACAAGGGTCGCCTTCTATCACCTAAAGAACATCTCCAGGATTAAAGGTCTATGTCTCACACGCAAGGACCTTGCAACAACTAAGCATGGTTTCATTCTTAGCTTAGAATGATTACTGCAACGGTGTCTTCACAGGTCTGCCTAAAAAGTCGATCAGACAGCTGCACTGATCCAGAACGCTGCTGCCCGCGTCCTCACTAGAACTAAGAAAGGTGGAGGCACATCACCAGGATTCTAAAGTCCCTACACTGGCTCCCTGTAGCTCAGGAGAATAGACTTAAAAATACTTCTGTTAGTCTATAAATCACTGATTGGCTTATCAACAAAATACATTACAGACTTGTTGTCAGTGTATCAACCACCCAGACCTCTTAGGTCTTCTGGCTCAAATCTACTCTGCACACCCACAACCAGCACCAAACATGGAGAAGCAGCTTTTAGTTCTTATGCTCCACTAATCTGGAATAAACTCCCAGAAAACTGTAAAAGCACCGAAACCCTAAGCTGCTTTAAATCAAGATTAAAGACTTATTTGTTTAGAACGGCCTTTGAATGTGTTATCTAAATATTATTAGTTAAGTTTTCAGTCCTTTCATTTTCTTATCCATCATTCTATTCTTTTTTTAAATTACTACTGTTGTTTGATTTTCTGTATCATTGTAATGTTTTTCCTTATGTTCAGCCCCTTGAGTGCCTTGTTGCTGAAAAGTGCTATATAAATAAACTTGACTTGACTTGACTTAATGGCTGATTGATGGTACACCACACACCACTTGATAACAGTAAAATAAAGACATATTCCTCAGATTTAAAGGAACGACAAGGAACATGTCTAGAAGTTAAAGGAAAGAAATTCAATTTAGTTTATATATATAGCACCAATTTATAAAACATGCCTCAAGGTACAAAAAAAAAACTGAATCATAAAGGCAGATTCCAAGTCAAGTTCATAAATTCCAAACAATGCATTCAAGTTCAGTTCATTTTTCAAATTGGTTAAAAGTTTTCTATCTAAGGAAACCCAGCACATTGCATCGAGTCACTAGCTTGCAGCATTTAATTCCTGGATGAGCATGCAGCAACAGTGGACAGCCACTTGCATCACGTTGTTGACTTTGCCGCAATCCCTCATACTGTGAAAGCAAAGGTAAAATACCAGCTAATTCATATTTACATACATGTTTTCATTAAAGTGTACTTTTCTGGTGTTTCTAGTGGTCTGGTGAGTCTAACACCAGGTTTACTATTATGCATCTATTCGTTAACTTGTTAATGCAAATTCTAGTTATCAGTAGATTACATGACAACAAGAGTATTACATTCGTGGCATGTGACAACACAAACCAACCTACAAATAAACCAGCAAGTTTTGGAAAAAAAATAAAGAGGACTGGCTGTGTCCAAACTATTTCCTATCTATCTGAAAGCAATGAAGTTAGCCTACAGCAGCAGTTTTTTTGACACATCCTAATAGTCAAATTTCCTCCACCTCTAATCGGTTAGTAAGGAGCAAAATATGCACAAATGTTCAGGTGTCTCTTATGTAAGAAACTTAAAAAATTCCCACTGGATTTTCCACCCAACTGTTAACTCCTTGCAAGACTCTCAGACCTTTATTACCTGATTAGGCCTTACACTGGACTTATTAGGACTTATCAGGCAAATCAGGACATGCCACTTTCTGAGACCGACTGAGCAAACGGTGGATTTAAAACATCAGACTGAGGGATTAAAATGAGGCAAATTGGGGTCTATGAAGAAGCAGAGGAAATCTATAAAAATGGGTTCTAGGCTGTAATTTCTCTGTGACTGAAATGTCATTCAGAACTGATGGTCAAGGCAAATTGGAGATGACAGGCTTTTGAAACTTCTTGTCTGCCAGGCAGAGGCAAATCCCCCCTACTCCTCACATCACTGTCAAGCAGCTCCTTGAACATTTATCCCAGACACAAGAAGAGGGAGATCTGAAGCATACGTCTCATACACAAACCAACATCAGTATGAGGAAGTGTAATTTTAGTAACAGTAGCTGTGGATGGATGATGTTAGGCATGATACATGTCACAGTATCGGGTTCTGGGTTGGAAATTTATGGTAGTCGTTCCTTCACTCAGTTTATATAATAAAACGAAGATCTCAGGACACCTGCCCTACAGCCTGATTATTATCTAACACAGACCAATGACTATAACACAAAAGACGTGATCAGATACTGATTTCTGAGGACACAATTTACAAAGGGCTTTTTTTTTATTAGATGCGTCTCTGCGTCAAAACACCTGAATCACATGATTAAGTCATTAGCTGGAGTAACAATTTTATTTAGGTGTGGTGGACTTGGAACACATCCAAGTCCACCACACCTGGGCCATGGGCAGTGAGCCATTGCCTTTATTAAATCTGAATAATAATATCTGAAGAATATATATGGAGCAATGCTATGAATTATTAGTGACCTCTCCCATCCAGTACAGTGTGACTTACTGTTAGTTCATAGTTTCATGTTTTATTTATTTCTTTGTTTAAGGCCAAATTCCACAGTGGTGGATCGTAAAGTACTTGTAACTGTAAATATGTTTGGAAGAGTCAAGGTGAGTCTTTCTAACTTATCACCCCTGTTGAGCATAGCAGTGATTTATTATGTAACTGTTTAATATTGCAGTGTGTTTTATATTTATATATATATATTCTGCAAATGTATTATAAACATAACTCATTCAAATTAGTTTCAAGATCCGAGTTTAAATATAATTATAATAACATATCTAGTGAAAGTAATGTTCTCATCCAGTCACGTTATGTTTCAGGACAGTTTATGTAAAACATTTTAAACACAATTTTCAGACATTTGGATTCTTAAATTTAGATTTGTGCAGCTTATTTTTTCCTTATGATGAGTTAAAAAACAACAGATAAATTAAACTGCAGCTCTGTATAGATTTCTCCAACATTGTGTTTAATTTACTTCCATCCATTGTGAACATGAATGTACTTTAAAATCATAAAATATGGCAACAATTTCTATTTCCTGAGACAGAAACTGCCATTTAAACATTGCTTTTAAAAGTAGCATCAGTATTCTGCCCAGCACACAGTTGCTGCTGTTGGGAGGGAAAGCGAGAAAGTGGGATTGTTAACGTTCTGCAGAGCGTCAGGGACCAACAAAATGTCACAGGAAGGATGTTTAGCAGGCGTCCCCATCAGAGCTGCTGAGTCCAGTCCCACTAAGTGCTCAAGGAAGAGCCAGTGCAAGCTCTGGGAGAAAAATTGGAAGGGTAATGGTTGGTCATTAAACAGCCAGGACACAGTCAGAGAGAGCTACTAAACTTGTCAGGACATTCACTGGAAACATTCATCTCCTCACATCGAAACCACAATCTTCTCCTTAGGGAAGATTTTCCCTCATATTTCTGCACTGTGATAAAAGAAGAACAGAGAGAAATATGTATATTTATTTCTGACTCAGATAAACGTCCTTAAACAAATAAATATCCACACACACAGAGCCATGGCTCCAGCTGTTTGTGTGGGCAGTTATTCTCACTCCCAGTTATTTATTTGTTATGGCAAATCAATAGCTGCTTTATAATACACGTGCAGACAGTAGTGCTTCAAGTGCACACAGGGCACTTATATGCGCATCTAAACTCATATTATGTGTGCATACCTGTGGAATAGAGACAGAGGGCATAGGAGTTAATGAGTGTAAGGGTTGAAGGTGAAAAGGATCATGTACTGTGGATGTTGAGTGACTCTCCGTGCCACAGCAGAAATTATTAAATCAATGCCTCAGGTCAGCAGCAGGCTGGGACAACGGGAAGAACGGAGCGAGCCAATCAGCATCTGCCAACAGTGTAGTGACCCACCCTGATAGTTAAGGAAATTCTTCTATGCCTACCTCTGGGGAGAGATGTGGCAGTATGCATCCTGTGTTTTCAGACGTTCTCCTAAAACGCACACGTGGATGCACACACTTTTAGATACGCATCTAATCAAGCATGAGTGTGGTCTACCAAGGCTGAGCCTCTCTGCTCATCAGATCATTTGTGAGGGCCATGATTATGACTGTAAATAAATGCTTGCACACTTGCTGTGTAGCCAGTTTCTGCTGAGAATGCCAAATTGATTTTACAGCTTTGACACAAAAGTTGGAGAATTGAACTGCATACATTAAAACACACTTTAAATAAACTTTCTGGAGAACTATCTGGAATTAATGCATTGTTTTTATTTAAAGACCATAAGAACTAAATTCTAAGATAAAACTTATTGAAGTTTCAGAATCTGATCTTTTATTTAGTTCCAAATGCACATTTCACAAATTTGTAATTACTTGGATGATAAAGTACCTGCACATTTTTCCATGCTTTTCCAGACTCAGATTTACATTGTTCTCAGCCAATATAGCAAATTATAGAGTATATAGTTTTGGTGAGGAAGCTGGAAAACAGACTGGATAGAAATATATTTTCAAGTCTCCAATATCGTTTTCCACAAATATCCAAATCAAATTTCAAAAGCTTTAAGAGTGTGCTGGAGGCATGTTATAATTCTTCCAAATCCAGTTCCAAGAAACAGAAGTCGGCTTAACTGTGTATTCTACTGTAGGTACATAAAATGGTAAAGAAAATGACTTCATTTTACTTTGACTTGTCTTGAAGTCAAAGGCACAAAAATGTATCTGATAAAAGAATGAATTATGTTAATTTAAAGCCAGGAACGCCTTAGGTATTTAGTAGGTCTGTTAATTAAAACTGACAAAGAAAGGAAATCCACAGCAATGATATAATGATACTTAAATATTTCTAATTGTCAAATTGAATAACTATGTTCAACAGAGTCTTGTTTGTAAGTTCAGAGAGAGACCAAAGCTTTGCAGGATGATGAAACAAGCCAAAAAGAGGAATTTGTCAAATCTTTGTCTATACAAAAAGTATTAGCAAGCTGTCATACATGTCTATAAGTGTTTTAGTTAGAGTTAACTATACAGGGTAGAGAAATGAGTGTGAATCGACACCAGGTCCCGTTTTAGTGATTTCACCCCTCATAGTTACAGTTTTCATGATTACTGCATGTGCATTCGCATGCTGTGTCTCTAAATACTGGCTTCTGCATAACATCGGTACCTTTTTGCTTTTCAGCAAAAATGCAGGGAAGTGTGTGCAGATGTACAATCACTCATTGCAGTATGACTCCCTCCCTGACTGGGATATGCACCTTGAGAGTGTCAGGTTTGCCCACTCATGTCAAAACAATACCAGTCTCCAAAGACACCCCCCCACCCCCACCACATCCACCCATTTGTGTGCCAAGTGAACCAGAGAGCTTAATGGGAGTTTTATGTGAGATTTATTGTTGAAACCAAATATATTTAATAACACATTAGCAGAGGTTGCTCTAGTGGAGTTGAATGCCAAATGAGGCACAGTACCGTGGAAGGATGAAGTTTGACAGAACAGACTGACATGCTCCAGCAGATTCTCTCTTAGCTGGTTCCTTAATGAGGAGATTTTCATAAAACTTCAGAACATCTGCTTTTTTTTTCTCTCTGTATGAAACCATCTCTGCTGGCAATGTTGTGATAATGTATATCAATGACTTTTATCGGACAACCATTTGTTTTGGGGACTTTTAGTAAAGATTTATTTGGCACTTGTATGTAAATAAGTAAAACAAAATATACAAAGTAGAGCACTTTAAGCACTGTGATGCTTCCTCATCATATAAAGCCATTTCGGACCATTTTAAGGGTGCAGTGGGGATTAGAGAAAGGCAGAGCAACATTCCTACATGGTAAACACACAGCCAATCACAACCCTACATAATTTAACAGCTCCAATTAGCATAGCATTACATGACAGACCACAGCGCGAATGCAAACACAAGCAGAGGAAACAAACTGAATTTCTGCTTCTAATAACACATTAATGAATGATTTAAAAAGACCAAAAATGAACTAGCTGTGCAGTACAATAGTCTGAATTTACCACTGTTTTTATTCTAGCAAGAGATTCTGGTAGTATTTTAAAGCGGTCATGATCAGTTTTCCTTCAGGCTTTCTGAAGGACTTTTAACATTTTATTAGACTTTGGTTGATTATTTTCAAGTTGGCTACTTAGGTGTTCTTAAAAAAAGTGTGGGAAGAGGACAAGTGGATGAAGACATGTCTGGAGGAAATGGATGTTCTTTTTGCCTACAGATAATTCACAATGTTTTTTTTGTTGTTGCAGCGATCAATATAAAAATAAAATAACTGCACTTAATACAGTCATATGAAAAAATTGTACACTCCCATTAAATATTTAGTCCCTTAGCAACAAACATATTGATGTATGGTCTCTTTTTTTATTACTGGAAAAGAAAGTGACTGGTATATGTTACTGGTAACAAAGTGCCTCAAGGTCTAGTGCCCACGAAACATTGGATCATTCCTTTAGTTAAGGAATGTTTATATGCTCGAATAATTCAGAGGTCAAAGTTAAGTGGCTTACCAGCAAAAAAAAAGAACAACAAAAGAAGTAAAAAAAAAATAGGCACTAGGGTCAGAATGAGTGAAAAGCTGTAAAAGTCCAAAGAATAACTCTAAAATATCCTCATAAAACCCGTACAGAGGAAAGTTTAGTGGCTTGAAATGAAAATATAAAGAGATGGGGACTGACTCGAGTCTTTTACACAGTACACTTCAGAGAAAATCTTTATGAAGTATTGATGTTTCAGGACCCTGAACAGTTCAGCTATTGACTTACTGTTACATCAGGACCATGGACAGCAGCACCCTCAATGGGCAGTTACCCTTCAGTTGCCGATAATGATAAAAAATTACCGACGTTTTCCTCACCTTACTCTATATGACAGCTAGTTTCTTTTTTTGCAAAAATGTACCTGTCATAATGTGGGTTTCTGTTGGACCAATATGCGGGGAAGAACTCCTGAAGCTCGAAGTTTGCAGGTATGACGACATTTTATTGCTCATGGTTGGACACGGACAGGGTACCAGGCGTGCACACAAACACAAACAACACATAAGGAACCAGCCAGGGAAACAAACGGCCTTAAATACAAAACTGGACAGCAGGGGGAACCAATGACACACGTGACCAGACAAACACAGAAGACACAGCAGGCGGAGAGGGTGAATCCTTGCACCCCTCAGGGACAGGAACAGGAAGTGGAGACCGGTCCTCGGCAAACTCCTCTGCAACGGGAACCAAGGATGGAGGCAGTTTGTCCTCGGAGCTAAACCATGAGCCGGAAAACCGTGTCGAGCTTCGGTGGAGAGGCGGGTGGAGGAGGGAGCAGGAGATCTCCTCATTGAAGCGGCGATTTCTCCCAGGGCCCTTTGTCGCTCAGCCTCAATTGCGCGGTGAATCTGAGTATCAGGAAAACAATCCCTCCTCGCCTCTAGCCAGTCTTGGAGGCTGCCAGATATTTCCAGCCTTCTCCATGGTGAGCTGGGAGAGGTCACCAGGTGAAAAAATAATTTGGCCAGAACCTCACCCCTCTTGAATTCCCTCACCATTCCTCCCGCTTGGTCCCGTTTGCTGGTTCCTTCTGTCATAATGTGGGTTTCTGTTGGACCAATATGCGGGGTAGAACTCCTGAAACTCGAAGTTTGCAGGTAAGACGACACTTTATTGCTCATGGCTGGACACGGACAGGGTACCAGGCGTGCACACAAACAACACATATGGAACCAGCCAGGAACAAAGGAAACAAACGGGCTTAAATACAAAACTGGACAACAGGGGGAACCAATGAAACACGTGACCAGACAATCAGGGGAAAACACAGAACAGGTGTGGGCTTGGGGTGCAGGGAGACAGAAAACACAGGACTAGACCAGGTAAAATAACAAAACACAAACTCAAGCACTCAAAACACTAGCAGGTAGGACAGTTCCAGAGATAAAAGAAAAACTTTCTTCTTTTTGGTGAGCCTCCTTGGATGGTGATGAAGTTTTATACAAGGTAGTTTATTCAGGCCTATAGTGAAATGTGATACAAGACAGTCCTTTCGTACAAACAACACAAAGCCAAAGAGTTTTTTTTTTTTTCCAGCACTATGGTACCCTAATGGACCCATTTGCTATTGCCATATTATAGCGTGTTACAAAGAACGACCATTGAGAGAAGGAGGTAGATCTGGGTGTGGAATAGATTTACATCATCTTAGTTGTTCTCTTTAATGTGCTTGTCAGATAAAGAAGGTCAGTGGGGATTTTATGTGAAGTATTCTGTGTTTTTCTTGTTCCCAGAATTGGGAGTTTTCCCAAATAAAAAGAGCAATATGGTTGGAGTTGCTTTGTCCTTTTAACCAGGCTGCTCTCTGATCCGTGGAATGCTGGGGCTGCAGTATTCTTGGGGGTTGAGGTGGAGAAAGAGGCAAGTCTGAATTCTGTCCACAAAGCAGTCCAGGTTCTGGTGACCTGACTGCACTATCGATTGAACTTATGAGACTGCACTTTCAGACGTGACAGACATACAGAGAGCGGCCAGATAGAGAAAAAGAAGAGAGAGAGCGAGAGAGGAAGGGGGGGTTCTGGGGGGACAAATCGTTGAGGTGCAGGCTGAGATGTAGCTATGTGTGTCGGTCAGTTGAGAATGAATGTGGGATGGATTCAGAAAGCAGGAGGTTGATCGGGAATATTCAGGGAGCTGTGTGAGAGAAACCGAATGAGGGTGGTTTGGGAGAAATGAAACTCAGGTGGTTGTGTAAAGTAGGTAATATATTGTATCATGCATACAGCTGGTGCAAAATACAGATATTTCATTTCACTGTAAGCCACAAAACATAAGATGCATGATAACAGCTTCACAGTCAATATAAAGCGAGTGTTTCAGAATTCATTAATGGTGTTTTCAAGGTCTTACCAAAAGCAAAGCTAAAATGGATAATTAACGATGGCTACATAGCTGGGAAAAAACATTATTTTGGTAAGTTAAGGAAAGATAAAGGTATGTGTCAGTACGTTGCAAGATTAAGTAGAAATGAGAAAAGGACAACGCACAAGACAAAAAGCAAGTCCATGAAAAATGACAGAATTTTCACTGTGAAAAAATTGAAAGAATACTTCCTCGAAAAATCTATTTATCTTCATTGATTTTGTACCTTTCATTATTTCCCCCTATTTTCTTTTAGCCAAAAACCTTACAGAATAAAAGAGTATAGCCTTTACCTTGGAGGCTTATATAATTATCAGGGTAGAATGTTTTGATGCAGGAAAAGTGAGCACAGATATGTACAAGATTTACACACTGCCCTCAGCTATGGAGCACAGAGATCCCATTATCAAAGCATTGAGTATTATTGTATAAAATATATTTCTTCCTGTACGTTCGCTGTGCCATCCCATTTTCTAGACCCATTACATATTCTGTGTGCCAGCAGCATGGACGTAAGAAAGTGTCAGTCATAGGAGATCAAGAGCAGGTAAACTGAAGTTGATCTTCCTTTCAGGGGAACTAGACATGTTTTTAACCTTTCAAAGTTCAAAATAAATATTAAGCAGCAACACTGTTTCAGTTTAGCCACATGCAAAACACTGAAATAGGTTCCAGTGAAACAGACACACATGTCATGCAGCTAATGAAAGCAAGAGACATCAATTACTTTAACTGAAATTTAACAAGTAGCAATACATAACAGAATGTAGTTTCTCAGCTTACAGGTTACTTTGTTGCAACTGACAGGGTACTGAAAGTCTCTAAAATCATAACTGTTCAATGTTGAAGTAGGAAATGATGACCAAATCAAATTATTTTTGACTACATGGTCAGAAAATCAGCACATCACACAATTATAGGGATGGTCCTCTAAATGTGCCTGGGAATTACCAGATTACAAGCCACCTCAATGGAGCCCGAGCCCCAAAATTACCTGTACGTTTCCAAGAGCCAATCAACAAGTCCCAACAATGTAATCTGTTAGTTCCTAGAAAATTCCTGTTCACAAGTCACTCCAGAACTCAACTTGGTCCTTGAAATGACCTACGAGTTGCAGAAAAGGAGCTACTAAGTTCCAAGTAAGTCCTTTAAAAGTAACCCCTAAGTTCCTGTAAAGTACCCTGTCAGTTCTGGAAAATCACTGGCAAATTCCAACTGGCTAAAACTTAATGCACACCATACCTCAAAACCTAATTCCTAACTCTAAAAAAGGATGTCCGCAGCAGTAGGACTGGGCTTTGGTCCTCATAAGGCAAATTGGTCTTCGGAAGATTGGTGAATATGCTAGAATAGGACCTAAAAAGGTATGATGAGTGAGTACACACACACACACACACACACACACACACACACACAACACACACACACACACATTTTTACACATTGGTGTATGTCAACATATTGTTGGTGTTCTGACAGGGATTGGTCTACACAAGGTTAGACAGACATGCTCACTAAAACACACAAACCAGTATGATGCAAAAAAACATTCAGTAATTTTCAAGTAGGTACCCTGCAATTAAGATAAAGTAGCCAGTTCCAGTAAACATCAAAGTAACACCCTGATGATTCAAAGAAGTACCCTGTAAGTATCAGGAGAAAACCAAGAAATTTCTTAAAAAGTAACCAGTCAGTTCTGAAAATGCTCCTTGTAAGTTCCGAGAAAGTAACCTGTTGGTTTCTAAAAAGTATGGACAATGGTATCTTTTGATGATTTGTATAAACCAATGGAATCCTTTCTTACTGCAAGCTCTTTGAGAATACACAATGTAGTATTCTTTAGCTTGTAATAAAAAAGTAAAAAAAATCGATACATAAGAAACTCATGATGTAAAAAGAAAAACGTGTACATGATTTGTCTGTTCTGTATAAAACGAATGCAGAGTCATTCACACTGGTGGCTGCTGGGAGACTGCAACAACAATCAAAAGTTTCACCTTTGTTTCATTTGTAGGATGCTTCTGTGTTTGCTGTGATTTTCCTCGTGTTTACTTTGTGTGGAAAATCCCATTTGCTGCTTTGATTCTTTTCCCCTGCATATTCACAAAACGTTTTTGGTGAATAATTAAACATTTATACTAATTAATTGGATTTTTATAGAAAGTGGATTTAGCTTACCCATAATTCATACATATTATAATTCCAAATTAGACATTTGGCATTTTAAATTAAAAAAAGCTTTAACACCATATAACATTAGCATTAAAACCTTTAACAATAACATGTTTTTTTTCAGTAAACTGAAAAGTTACTGAAAAAGTCGAAAGCAAATGAAGTTTTTTCCAATTACTTAGCTGACATGAAAAAAACACAAGGTTCAGGGGTGCTTATGCTTTGTGGGGTGCCTTGAGATGACATTGTTGTAACTAAGCGCTATATAAATAAATAAACTGAACTGAAACTATCTCTGTAGTTACGCTGCTATAGGCTTGGGCTGCTGGAGGACATAATGACCACTTTCACCCTTTTTGCTACATTCTCACAATTCTCCAATTTTGCATTATTTGCTGTTATTTCAGTTTTTAACTTCTTGTTCTCTCTCTTTTCTCTTCCTAGAAGCTACACCTGGCCTGACTCTGTGTCTACCTGTGACACCTTTCTGGAGAGGGGCATCGTCCGAGCTTCTGCTGGCAACAACGTAATGCTCACCTTCTACAGATGATCCACATGGCCCTGTCTTTCAGTGTTTAACCCTTTCTCTCTCCTAGACATAGCTACTGCTTTTATTGTGACTAACTCTATGTGCTCTCTTTCAGACTCTAACCTTGAAAACTGGCTCAAAGTTTATCTGTTCTTTCTTTCTAGATGAAACGACCAAAGGAGCTACATCCACAAACATTTACTTTTCCTTCCCATAGAAAGTACTCCTGGATCAGTGCTTCTTTGTTCTCTTTGTGTCTCTGCTCTATTCTCTCTAACCCCCAGTCAGTCGTGGCAGATGGCCGCTCACACTGAGCCTGGTTCTGCTGGAGGTTTCTTCCTGTTAAAAGGGAGTTTTTCCTATCCACTGTCGCTACATGCATGCTCAGTATGAGGGATTGCTGCAAAGTCAACGCCAGTGACTGTCCACTGTCTCTACATGCTCATCCAGGATGAGTGAATGCTGCAGGTCTCTGACTCGATGCAATCTGCTGGGTTTACTTAGATAGAAAAACTTTTTATCCAATTTGAATAAATAACTGAATCTGACTGCACTGTTCAATGATTAAGATTAATTGGAATGAATGTACCTGACTTTTGTGAAGTGCCTTGAGACGACATGTGTTGTGAATTGGCGCTATATAAATAAACTGAATTGAAAATTAAGATCAGTGAACACAGTATATAGGTGCTTTCACAAACTTCTGTTAAAAAAAGAATTTCAGGCAGAACTGATACCTCTTTTTCTAGCCCTGAGCTCATATTATGGAGATGGAAAAATAGACTGATACCTTCATTCCTTGGATCTCCTTCTGCGAACCTTGTCCAACCTCCTCCTTCCACTGCACCGACTTCTGAAACTCTTGGACCAACTTATCATCCTGGCACACCATTATCCACCATCTCCTGTCTCACGGGTAAACAACCTCTTGGTCTCTCCACCCGTTCTCAATAACATTTATATCTGTACTCACTTTACTTTTTTTTTTTTAGTGACTAAGTGCAAAAATATGTTATATTGGTCTAAATAAGGTTGTGCTCCAACTCTGGCATGATTAGCACTGAACAGAACTTAATGAAAGTCTTTTTTTACATTTTTTATTCTCTTGCTGTTATTATTAGTCCAATGTCTGCATTTTTCTCACACAGTGGTAACCAGAACCTTGAGTTTGACTTCCTGTTGTTACCTAATAAGCTGCTCCACATGCCGTCATTCGTCTTTTACCTTCCACACTAATGGCTCTCCTCACAGCAACATTTGAAAAGAGGACATATGGAAATTAAAGAAACCCAAAGTGGGTTATTAATTTTCCCAGAGCTCCACTGACTTATTTACATTTACATCCCTAAAATACGTCACTGCAGATGCATCTGTATATTACTACTTAATCAGTGTGTCTGACAGATTGACGAGGCAACAGAGAACTCGCCGCGTTTGAGATCGATCTGTTAATTTCGCCGGCTTTTATTCCCTGAATGGTTTGAATGGTTAGTTCCCAGTGTTGCTTCTGTGTCTCTAAGCACCCAATAGGAAGCACAGGGGGAATACTTAGCTTATCAATCCACTTTTTGAAAATCAACCCTTTCTGCTCAATCAATCATCAGAGAAGAGATGCTGAAAAGAGCAGTTTTTGGGGTATAATTAATATAGCACAATGCTGGTGCAGTAGAGATGTCATGAACTGATCTACATGGTGCATCATGGACATTAATTCCCATGTTAAATAACATTCAACACCCTCCCACTGCTAAGCGCTTCGGAGCAGGTTAAGAGGTGGAGACCATGTCAGGACACATAAAAGCTGCAATTGAAAATCAGGATTAATACAACAAATATTGATTTCTGAAATCTTCCCAAGTTAAAATATTGTGTTTCTGACTCATGTTAACACAGCTAAACACTGACCTTATGGTTCTTAAGCCATTTTGTAACAAATTTGGCAGCGTGCCTAAAAGCCATTATTCACTTGGAAGATCCATTTGTGTCCCAGCTTTAACTTCCTGGCTGAAATCCTCAGATGTTGCTTCATTATGTCCATATGTAGCTCTTTCCTCATGATACCATCTGTTTTGTGATGTAGACAATTCCCTCCTGCAGCACAACATCAACATAACGCTGTCACCCCTGTACTTCACAATTGAGATGGTGTTCTCAGGAATGCCTCTTCTTCTTCTAATTCTTTCAAATGTAACATTGGTCATTATGGTCAAAAACTGCAGGTTTAATTCCATCAGATCACAAGAAATGTATCCAAGGATTAAGGTCCTTGTCCCGGAAGGCATTTAGAAAATGTAATCTGGCTTTTTTATGTTACCTTTGCAATAATGGCTTCTTTCTCTCAAAGTGGCCTTTCAGTCCTGTTGGTACAGGACTTGTTTCAATATGAATAATAAAACCCTGTTACCAGCTTCAATCAGAATCTTCATAAGGTCTTTTGCTTTAGTTCTGGGGTTAATAAGTATATTTCACACCAAAGTACATTTAACTCTGCGACCCAGAACCACATGATGGCTGGACCCTTCCATTTTGTTTATTCTTCTAAATAACTAATGGAATTAGTGTTGGGTAAAAATAGTTTAAGGGCATAGTTAAACAGACATTTAGGGATTTTTGAAAAACTGTTCATGTGTCGCTTGAAGTAGATAACGCTGTTGGCGTCTTCATTTTGTGTATATCCAGCCAGTTCCACCAGAACCAGTCCTGGAAGCCAAACTATCTTTCAGACACAGATGTATTTTTCATAAAGGTTTCCTGGTAATGAGCCAGCATCTTATCTTTGTCCAAAATACATACAACATAAGTTAGCAAAGTTAAAAAAAATATAAATGATGTTCATAGATTGTCAGCCCAGACAATTTGTCTTACGCTTATTTGTCTTCATTACCTATTTTTTCTCTTAGATTAACTATGCGTGTGGTGAACAGGTCAAGTTGAATCAAGTTTCAAGACATCTTGCATCTACAATGCAAAAAAAAACAAGGAAGGAGGATGCTTTTAAGCATCAGTGGTATTACATCCATCAGTTCAACAAAATTGTGATATGCTTAGCTTACAGCGCTTTGAATGTCTTGTTACTGAAAAGCGCTATATAAATAAACTTACCTTACCTCAAAAAGCATGAAGGCATATGTTTTGTGAGCTAAGCATATACATATATTTTTTGAACCAGAAAATATGGAAATCTAGGAAGTTGTTTTTCAGACCAGATAACTAACTTTGAAATGCACTTTTCTGACACCTGTGATAGCTGCTATATCCAGCTTTTAATCATTCAAATTAACAGAACAAGTTAGCTGGAAACTCCTTGGTAGGATTTTGTCACAGTCACTCCAAAACTAAAAGGTTTGACGATGCATTAGAGTAAAAACAAAATTGGTTATATTGCTGGCTTAGATTCTGATATTCATACGAGTTATTTAGTTAATACACAATCTGGGGAATTCTAACAAAATATCATCCTGTGAAGCCAGCAGTTGCTTTTTTATCTACTTACTGCCTTTTTTTTAGTTCATGTTTGACTGTCACCAATAAATACTAAACTGCTCACTCGCCTAGAATTATATTTCTCTCAGGGAATTCCTTTTCATCAGAGCATAAAAACATTGTGGAAACTCAGATCAATCCTGCACATATTTTGCCTTGGCAAGAGATCAATCTAAAGATTACAGTAAAACAGACAATACAAACATATTTTCCCAACCTTTCCTCTTGGCAATCGTCAAGGCACTCAGCTTTTTTGTGTTGTTTTTGCTTGAAAATTTAAATGGGCATTTGTAAAAAACAAGTAGGAACACAAAGGGTCACACAGCAGGAAATTAAAAATGGCTAATTTGCATGGACTGGCTTGTGTCAGTTCTGCTGTAAGAGTGTAAAACTGCCAATGTTAGTAGTGCCACAGAGAGGAAAACACATGGAGGCACAGTTGGTGGAGGCTTGCCTTTTAAACCCGATTCCTTCCTTTTACCCACATCCTCAACTGAAGTAGTAGCCAGCCAAAGGAAAGGGATGCTGAGAGGGAATGACTCCCTGTAGTGGCTTTTGGCTTCTTCAAACATAAATACACAGATCCAAATTTAAAGCACACTGGAAGCCAAGAGTCAGCGCGCAACAGTGGAAAAAAGCATGGTAGCATTCACATCTCAAAATGGCTAACTTCACTACATGTTTTGATGGCTAACATCCACGCCTATTTGCCAGCTCAGACAGATGGAGATGGATAGAGAGGGCAAAAAGAGGGAAAAGATGGAGAGAAGGAATCAGAGAGAGGGAGAAACCAATCTTAGGATGCTGCTTCATGGAGTTGGTGCTGTCTGTCCTTGATGGCAAACAGACTTCCCTTATGGAGAAGTAAAGTCTGAAGAATGGGGCCAAAAATAATTTAATATTTTGTTTCAAAGTGTTTGCAGCAGAATGACAAAAGCTTAGTCTGTTTCATTTCAGTATCTTTGCAGACAGCATTTATTTTAATTCTGCTCCTATAAGAGACTTTCTGCAGTTGCAGTCTGATTTTTTTAATACAGACGTACAGTAAATGAACAACTGTTTCATCCATTAGATACATTAAAAGTAAAGATGTCTGGATCCGATTGGTCCAGGGTTTTTAACATGGTATTTTTAAAAGATTGATATTGAAGTCCCTAACTAAACACCACTCCTAGTAAAGTTTGTTCTTGGTTGTTCACCATAATGTGAAGCCAGCATGCATTGTAGCTGCAGTGTGTGCAGTCAGCTTTTAAAATTACAGCTAACATTTTGTGTGCATGGCTGAAAACTGGATTCTGGGTTGTGCACATTCTGTTGATATATCGAATCAATTTCCCTAATCAATGTAAGAGTTTTTCACCCGACACAATCACGTTTAAAGTGAAAGGGAGAGTAGATTGGCTGCTGAGACTCCTTGTCCTTAAGTCTATTGAGTTAATCTGCTTGCTGTGCCCAGACAGAGCTGTGCAGAGGGCTCCTGACACACTAGTTGTTTAATGTGTGTTAGCCTAGCACTTCAGCAAACTGCTCCATGTGAAGCATTGTCAGCAAGAGTTAGATGTGAGTTTGATGAAGACTGTAGCTGTATATGTGGAGTGATATATTTTAGAAGCATAAAGCTGCAGAAACTCTTATTGAGCCCATATATCTGTCGCTGTCAAGAAAAATATATACTATACTGCAGTGCCAGAAATGTCATTGGTGAGTGAGTTAGGTGGGACATAATTACAATGATAATGTTATACTGATGAAATATAGAGAGTCATGTTGCTGCTCTTAAAATCTACAGAGTTTTCAAACATACATGAGACCAGGACATTGTATTGGCAAATACTTATTCTCGAATGGCTCTAATCGGTATCGGGGTATAAAAATCCTGTTTGGGGCACCTCCATTGAAAATCTTTCCTTTACAACAGCAAAAAAAAGTCCAAAGCAGATAGAAAAATTCTCTAAAGTTACATTTCTTCTCCAAAATGATCAGAAACATTAGTTGCCAAAATGAACAAAATGTTTGCAGATTAATTAAACATGACAGGAAGTTCAAAATAAGTGGTTTAGGAAATATTTTTGTCTAAAGATGCAACAGAAATTGCTATTAATGAGCTAGTCTAACTTTTATCTGCAACCTTTGGCACAGCAGATTGGAACAATGTTAGACGCATCAAACAATCTAATTACTTTTAGTTTCAACAGGACAGAACACCACTGCAGAACGTTCTCCAGGCTACCCACTTATGCATATCATGCATCTGTCTGGAAAATGCTTCATTTTCAAGACATATGTCAGTCTGAGTGTTGGAGCTCCAGATGGTGTTTTGGTTTATCCTTGTGCCTTTGTGGGCCTGTGGTGTTTGCAAAGAATATAAAAGCAGATAGGTGAAGAGGACAGACGCAGTTTTGTTTTGATGCAGCAGACTCAACAACTTGCTGAACATAATACATCAAACCAGTTCACAGCTGAATTGCTCCTGAATGCTCCGAACATGGAACAAGAATGCAGTGCATTCATATATGGCAAAGAAATCAATAAGATCCTGTCAGGCAACATTATCATCATGAAGAATTCAACTAGCTAGGTCATGCGTTTCATACATGTAAAAACTAACTTTGTTATGCAGGTGCTACACAATTTAAATCGATTTGCATTGACCAGTGACTTCAGTTTCTGTTCTGCATCACACATATTCCTAATGAGTTACTAAAACTCTGACAGTCGATCATTTTATCCAGACAAACCTAACTGGATGTGAAACCTGACCTAGTGGCTTTTCTTCTGGTACTTTTAGTATTCTGTCTGATCCTTTAGTTTGACTGTTATTTTACAACTGCATTAAAATCTTTAGTCTTCTAAACGTAGCATATTTTGTTTTTTTAAGTGCTGTTGAAAAATGGCAAAACACTAAAAGGTCCTGGAACTGTGGAAACATGTGCACCAATCAGAGGTTTACATCCACTCATTATGGTGTGTCATATTATTTTTGGCTTTAAATGATGCATTTCAGCTGTTCTTTTTTTCAGCCTGAAATAATTACACAACTGCACTGATTAGTTGTGATTAGTTGGGTTCACATACACATTTACAGTAGATTTAGTCAAATCCACACAGGTTCATAATTGTACATGCATGTTTAATTTGTACATATAAGGGCACCAAGGCTCAGCCCTGCCATGAACTGTAAACAGCTGGAAAACCAGGATCCCTGTCTGCAATGAAGTCAGTTTAACATAAACCTGAACTGAAAGTGCTGAACAAAGAAAAAAAAACTGTTTTAAAGTCAACACCATCTAAAAAGCCAAATGCCTGCTAGAAAATAGTTTTATGGTGCAATAAAGATAGAGTTATTTGGCATCAATAACAGGAAGTAGGCCTGGAGATACCCACCTAAGCTCCCACTTTGTAATTGTGCATGGTAGTGTTAGCATCATGTTGAGGGTCTATGTCACTGCCAGTGGTACTGGTGTATTCCACAAAGTATGTGGAACAAAGACATGGCCTATAAGTCATCTATACTGATGCTTAAAAAAACTGGTAATTCCCAGAAAATAAAAACAATTAAATAAATTTTACCAAATCTTATAAGGAGGAGAGGTCAAATATCCGGCCAAATCATACAAGAACCTTGTTGATAAATACAAAAAGCGTGAGAGGTTTCTGCAACTTGTGAACTTGTAAATTTATCAAAAGATCATTGGTTGTATATGGATGTATTTGAGCCTTCAAACATGTGCATAAGAATTTTGTTTGTAGAGAGCACTGTATTTGTATCTTGGGTTATAATTTCAGTAAAAAAAAATGTGTCAAAACAATCATGACTCCAAAATTAACATCCAAATCTCCCTCAATCCTGTTTTTCTCTGATTCTTTTAGTAATTAATTTAATTTCAAACGGGGCTTTATTTAAATAAAGTGATGCCCAATACAGAATTTCCAAATAAAGGTGCTGCCTGCATCTTTTAACATGTTAATGTTTCCAATAGGGGTTAGGGGAAATACAGAGACAATGGATTTGCCACGTTTGATCAGTTGGACAATTGATATGTATTAATTTACTATTGCTAAAAACCAAACATCAAGACTTGGTACATCACAGAAGCAAATAGAAACAATGCTTTTTCAGTAATTTTTATTGCATCACGTTTGCTGTTGACAATCTTTTCAAACGCAACATTCCCACTGCAGACATTTCTGCTTCTTGTATCAGTTTGTCAATATCTCTTTTTTCTCTCCTATTTTTACAACAACCCTGTAACAAAAGATTTTTCCTTAATTATGACCTATTTCATTGTGTATATTAAATTTTCCACCTTGGTAAAGCTACAGAAAATGTGTTCTGCAGTTCTTCAGTTACTGTATGTCTGTATTAAATAATCAGACTGCAACTGCAGAAAGTCTCTTACAGTGCAGTTAGTCATAAAACACAATGATGGCAGCATCAATATAAAGATGCAGGCACTAATGGAGACCAGTTAAAATTCAGTGTTTTTACTATGAATCCCATCTATCAATTCTGATTCACAAACAAAAAACAGTGCTTGGTTTGAGATTTGTTTCTTTTGATACACAGAATATATTTGCAATCCCAGCAGGCTAATGGTCTCCTGCTGTAGAAATTATTTTGTCCACTAGACAGTAAACGGTCATAGATAATCAAAATATTCTTTTTTATTCAAGTAGCATTGAAGGCCATCATGTTTGAAATGTAAAAATTGCAGAAACCACTTCACTCCTTCTGAGCTCTTACCTTAGCAAAACTAATTCTGAGTTCTACACTTGGTTTAAAGTGAATGACCTGCAAACTGCCCTGCAGTTTTCTCTGAAGCAATGTTTGTTTATTTTTGGTGGAAATCTCATATTACATATCACATTTAAAGAGGAGATCAAGAAGTAGATTTGTTTATTTTTAAATTCTTAATTTTAGAATGAACACTAAAATGAAACCTCAACTGCAATCGAAACAAAACTAAAAATTTAGTGATTTTTTCAAGTAAAAAACATAAGTTTTAAAACAAAGTTAATCTCACTAACTACTTGACCATTGACATCTAAGCTAAATGGAGAAGTTTACAGCTAGTGAATTGAACCTTTAAGTACTAAATAAAATGATTAAAAACATTTTTAAAATTAAAGGATTTCAGGTCTCAGGAGTTTAAGTAAAGGGGTGTGTGGGTACCTTCTGGATTCTATTACTTATTGTTAATGTAATTGTTATTTAATTTCTCAGAATCAACTTTTGTTTTAGTTTTGGGTTTTGTTCCCCCAGGCTCTTGCTGTTGGCTGGAGGGATAGCATCTTTCAAGTTCCAACAGTGGTTCTGTGTACCACTGGTAGCTATGAAATGACTAGCTGCGCTGTCTCTCTCCCACCACAGGGTTTTTGAGGTCTGGAGGTTTAGCACTTTTATTGGAAATTGTGTGATGAGCTTAAAGAAAGCGAGGAAAACCAAGACAGAGGAAAAACAAAATCTTACAGGAACCGTACAGAATTTTAAATGAATGTAGCAAAGCACTCAGTGCCAAACAACCCAAGAAACGTTTATCAAAACTGAATCTTGACTGTGTCAAGGGTCCGGGCTTTGACTCGGCCCAGTAAGGCTTCTTGCTGAGTTCTCTTGCTCCGTCGGTCCAAATCTCTCTAAACACTGCACAGGTCCTGGCAATCTGTTCTTTACGGAGTCTGGTGAGTCAGTTATTGCAGACTTTAGAAAAACATGCAGGCTCTCTCATGTTGCTTGCATGTATGTATTTTTCTATACCACATTCTTTAGATTAGAGAGACCAACAGTGTCACTAAAATATCACGACCAGAGACAGAGAACCCAAATTCAGCCAAACACAAAGTGATAAGTAAACAGGTTTATTCAGAAACTCAGGATCAGAGAGCAGAAGAACAGCAGTCAGCTTCCAGGAACCACTGAGAACAGAGAGACTAGTTAGTGGCTGAATAAAACTCAGGATCTGCAAGGAGTTAGATAAAGCCACTAACCTTCTCAGTCTGGTGATGAGGCACAGAATCCAGAGGAGGAAGAGATTCAGACAGTTAATGAGGAAGCGTCCAACAGACTGAAGTCTGATTGCCGACTGATCCAAATCCTCCGGGGAACCAGCTGACGCTGTGACAGGAACACAGAGAGCTGTGATTGTCCTCTTGACAATAAATCCAGGCAGACTAGAGAGCCAGGCGAACTCAGGCTGAATAAACCAGTGGCTAGGCTGAGACGTAAATCCAGGGACAGAAACAAGGTCGAATTCCAGGGCTAGAGGCGTCAGACAAGGGGCAGGCAGAGACAAAAACCAGAGGCAGAAAAACAGAGTCGAAATCCAAAATCCAATCCGTCAGACAAGGAGCAAGCAAGAGGGAATAATCCGTAAGGCAAGGCAAGGTCATGGAACGAGATCAGTCAGGAAGGAACGCTGGATAACTACTCACAAATGTTTTTGAAAATCTGGCACCGTCTGCCTGTCAGAGGGCTGTATATAACTGCAGCTCCACAGGTGTGTGGCATGACGGTGATTGCGCAGCAGCGCAGCAGCAGACAGGTGAAGCAGATGAGTTAATTGCATGAGTGAGAGCAGAGCAGGCAGACGGGCCAGAATCATAACATAAAAATTAAAACTATCTCATGACTGGAGCTGTTTTTACATTCAAGGTATATTCAAGAATGCAATTATTCTACTGAGTAACAAGACAGGTTTCCATGTCAGAGTTTATCACATTAAGCAATATTTAAAGTTCAAGATTCAAGATTCTTAATAGTCTTTATGTCACCATAATGAAATTTAGCTGAGACCCGGATCAAAAGATACACATGTAAACGAGCCAAGAGCCTCGAGCCGCTGCAGTAACCTTCGCCACCATCATTTCCACAATATGTGGAAGTTAACCTATCATATATACATTTTAATTTCTACATTAGCACAAACAAAGATAATATCTGAGGGACTTTCACAATGTTATGACAGTTACTGAGACAGACCTTTTAAACCCTCTTTGGGCCCTTGACAAAAATAAATGCATTTGTCAGTAATGCCCCCAACATGAATCGACATTTTTTTCTTGGCGACTTCCATGTCCAGCCAATGAAAAGTGGGTGCTCAACACTTTAAGCACTTTAAGAAATGTGGCAATAAAGCACGACTGGCTAATTAGGCTTAAGCTGGTGTGTGATTTGCAGCTTTGCCAGTGATGCAAAATAAAAGTTTTTTATGATTCTGGTCTATGCACAGTACTTCATTCTGATTACTCATTCTTTAAAATCCAGTTTGTAATTTAAAAAACCTTGATTTGGAAAAACAAAAGAGGGATACTAATCTAGGTATTGTGTAAGTGGGTGGGTGCTAGAGAACACAAAAGGAGGAGCTTTTCCAGGTCACCATTCATGCAAAGGTCACCAATGAATGTGACTGTAGTTTACAATCAGAAGCCTGCTAAAAAAAAACACACAGAAGTTTTATTTTGGAGTGTCTGGGGATTTTGCTTCCCATCTCTTTTGCTGGTCATGCTCCACTGGATACAGTCAACAAGAAAAGGAGGATGCCTCCCTTCTGTATTACCAGTCTGAGGAGCATCTGCACCATCTCTCACAAATGTCTTTCAGCTTTGTGCAAAATATCATTTGGCTTTCAGGCGGGGAAAATGAAAGCAGAAGGCTGGTTATTTTTGGTGAGAGAAAAGCCTGAGGTGAGACGTTGCATTAAGTCTAAGAGCAATGCGACAGCCTGAATCTGAGATGAATGGCAAGTGTCTCTTTTCTCTCCTGTGGACGTCTGGACAGCACACATTTGACATGAAGCAGAAAGGCTCTTATTATACTTGGCCCAGTAATTTTTTGTCTGATGCTCAGCCACAAATACACATCTGCCATTTGTAGCAGGAAATGAACACTGCAACCTCAGAAAACTTGAGTTGAAATCTGAAAACAGGGCCTTGCCCTTACACCTTTCCATATTTCACATTAAAATGATACATTTTATTGAAGTTGTAAGTTCTGGATCTATAAAAACAGTACATAATTGTGAAATGGATGGGAAGTTATATATGGTTTTCAACGGCTTTTTAAAAAGTGTGCATTGGTGTTCAGCCCCCTTTACATATAAATAAATAAAATAGAGTATTATTATTGACTAGAGTATTAATTTCCTGCTACAGTGAGATATGAACAGTGCCTTGAGAAAAGAAAGTGTGGCTTCAATTTTTAAATGATAAAAACAAGAGAAGACGAAGTCAGTTTGCTTAGAAGATCAGCAAACAAAACGATCAGTCCATTTTAATTTCTTTTTCTCTTTAGGATAAAAATACATAACCTGCTCTTTAAAAAAATATATCATTTGGTCAGAATGAAATGAGGTAAGGCCCATAAAAGCTGATTTGGGGGCATCCATCATTTTTAAGTTAACAAAATGGGTGGTCTCTTGCAGACTTTAATGGGAATATAAATTGTTTCTCTTGAATCCAGTTAAATAGGAAGAAGAGTCCTGCAGCAGCTTGTTGTTGTATAAACTGCAGAAGATGCACAGTTAGGATTCCATTGAGAATATATATTTATTTTTATAATTTTTTTAATGTAATTCAAGAGATTTTTTGGATAATGTGTTGGGTGCCACATTATGAAGCTGACAGTTTTCAAACTACAGCAAAAAAGGCATGATTAAAGAATTAACTTTAATTCAAAAATGATGGAAGAGATTTTAAAGAAAAAAATTCACTCTCAAATAAAAAGTATTTGACGTACGAGTGGTTTGGTGTTTGGTTGGAAATTATGATTAATACTGAATATGTTAGGAAATGCTGAGAGTCTGCAGGACCAACGTGCAGATCAGGAGCTTTAGGTCGCATGGTTGATAGGTTCTTTTAATTAACTAATACAAAAAACCTTACAGGCAGTCAGGGCACATAACACGGAGAAACAGTACGATCCACTAGTGAAAACACAAGACAAACCAGAGAGAATAAATACTGAGGCAAGGAAGCGAATGGACCAATGAACCTAGGGAATTAATCAGGGGGAATATGAGACAGGTGGTGACCAGGAATGGAAGGTAACTGAAGGAGGAGGTTGATTAACACAAACGGGGAATGACTTCAGGGGAATAACAAAACATCTAAGAAAACAAAGAAACTAACACAAACAGGAAGGAACAGATCCACAAGGAAACTTACAATATCTAACACAGGGATCTAAGAATCTAAACACAAGAATAATTGTCAATCTAATCAACCTGAAATAAACAGAAATAACAACTGAAGAACATGGCAGTGCAGAGAGAACCGACAGAACTCAAACTCAAAACCTGAACCTGAACAGAAGCGGATCATGACAGAACATTTATTATACATCTTTAATTTACTGGTATAAAGTCACGTCTGTCCCTCATGATATCCAGGAGGCATCTTGTTTACTAGATTGAAAATGCCTGTTTAATAATGTCTTTTTATTTACTGGAACTATCTCCATTTTTCTTGCTTTCCCAAAATATCAACATTTTATATGGAATCTTTCTGCTGAATAGTTGGTGAACACCTCTTTGCATTCAGTTTATGAATCAAACATTGAATCAAAGATTTAAGCCTTTATTTTAATTTCTGAATGATTTATAATATTTTGGTGTGATTCTGAGAAATTCTGTTTTTTATAAAGTGGAAATACTTTTCAACTTGTATAGGTTTAACAGTTTGGTTTTATTAAAGTTTAAATTTGGATGGAAATAATTTATATTTGAATCATATGAAGATATAATTGCAAAGTATCAAAGTGAGAGCTAGGTGCAGCCTTGAGGGTGGAAGTGCTCAGTGGTTTTCTTTATTTTTCTGTTGGGAGAGATGTCAGTGCTGCTTTCAAAGAAAGTCTGACTAAAACATGTTCGGTGGATGTTTTGCTCAGGCAGCAGCTAAGGACTGGAACGACCTTGTGCCACAGTATCTTGGGCTACACAACAGCCTTTTGTGATAGAAAATAATACAATCATGTAGGCGGTTGTACAGCCATCAGAGCCTTATCTACAATGCTGAGAATCTATTTGCTGCACGGTGCCCTCCCTCCTTCCTACTGCTGCTCCCTTTCTGACCTTGTCATATAATGGAGTTGTTTCGTCTTGTCGTTTAAAAAATGGACAACATTTGTCCTTTATATTGGCACTGCCTTCCTGAGGTGGGTAATCTCACATCTTGAACTGCTCATCTCATCCACCTGACTGCCTTTGGAAACATCACTCTGGGAATATAGAAAGTGATCTCACAGTGGCACCTACTCCCACTCCATTAAAAAAAGACATCCAGCGGAGGAATCTTGTTTCCTTATTTTCTAATATTTGTATTAACACCCGTGGCATAAAGGCACATTTGTTTTCTTTACAAATGTATAAATAAGTTTTCAGATGATTTACTTGAGCAGTGGGTCTTGAGACATCTTAGTTACCATCTACAATTTTCAAGAAATCAGTCAACTGTGAGACGATTATGCCCCCAGAGATGAGGTGAGAGAAATAGAAACCCAAACCACTTACTTAGAAACTCTGCTCCTGCCCTTGGCTTTTACACAACAATTAATCTTTAATAAATATAAATAGCTTTGGCCTGCTGCAGGAAATAACCCCCCACCGATTAACCTAGTGTAATAAAATCAGACGCAGCCAGCCTGACACGCCTCAGCTCCACTTTAGGAGTCAGAACCTCTGATGGATTTCTGGTCTGCCGCCTTGGCCTGAATATGTTAGAAACAAGTCACTGCAGCTGTTAAGCTAATAGAGCTTGTGATTTCAAATATTAAATGTATTTAAATTGAGAGGAAAATATTTTTCTAGTTGTAAGGTAAAAAGGAACTCATCTTAAAACCCTGAACTAACTGTTCTTCACTGAGGCCATGAATATGTTATCTTCAGTGTCTTGGACTCAAAGACTAGATCTTCATTTGAAATTCTAATAAAGAAGTAAAAGATTGAAATTTCCTAGCTTTTCTTTTTCCCCACAAACCTTTTAGGTGTTACCAAAGAGATAAATCACTGCTAAATTAGGGCCAGATATGTTGTCATGAGTCAAGAGACAATGAGAAATTTTCACAATATAAACTGATGATAAAGCTTGTTAAGTACAGCACCAGTGCATTGAGCAATACATTCCTGATAAAAAGGGTTTTGATATGTAGTTAATAGGGGTATACATAAGTCCTTGGTTTGGTAAGAGCAGACCTGAGAATTCTATGGTCCATATCCCATATCATATAGGGGCCATATCCCTTTAGATGTCACCAGAGGGCCAAATTTAAATGTTAAATCACAAATTACATAAGGTGCTAATTCTGCACGCAAATACAAATATGCTGCTTCTATTAAGAAAAAAAAAAAAAAAGGTTTTCCTTTAAAGCGAATGGCTTTTATTTTCTTGATTTGCTGCGTAAGCTCCCTTGAACAGTCCTCCTTAGTGGGACACAGACTGTTTGTCATGCATGGGTTAACAGAGAAAAATTAGTTCAGTTTTTGTCCGGTACCAAACAGTAGAGGACTTTACACAAGTAAGTCTAAAGAATCTAAATGTGAAGCAGCCACAGAAAAACCCTTCATGCTTGCTTCCTTTACTTTGAAATTTGGCTACAACTAATCAGACACGAAACTTAGTCTTCTGAGAAGGATTAACAGCACTGATAATATCAGTCAGATGTGATTTTAGGCTAAAGAAATAACGACTAACATAGTTAAATCATTGTTTGACAAGTAAGAACAAACCAATACATGAAAATCCCATCTTTCCATTCCTGACCTTACGCTCCACCTACAGCTGAAAACTGCCTCTTAAAAATAGTCAAACATCTGTTGTTCTCTCTGCAGATTAAAAAACAAAGAAACACCAGATTGAGTCTGGAAAATCAACCTGTTCCTGCAACACAGTAACAGGTTGCTGTCTGCATTTCTCCTGACATAGAAACCTGACCATAAGCCTGGTGATATGTGGTGTAAATATGAAGGTGCAGCTATGATCATGTCAGCACTGATACTCCCAAAGGTTTAAACACGTATTTGCTTTGTGAGACACTAACTATTTACATATTTATAAACCATATACACAAACAAACTTTAATGAAAAAGGGTGAATATAGAAAATGGAAAACACTTCATTTTGAATCATGCCACACTGCAAAACAGTTCTTGGTCATAAGTTGCATTTTGGCTGTGTGCATGCTTTTTTGCATGGTGTTTGAGCTGTGGTCAGTGGATATAAGAATGAAGTAGATACTTTTGTAGAGGAGTCTCAGATGAAGATCTGGACATATGAAAAGTGTGTGTCAGTCACAGAGTTAGTCAGCTACGAGCTAAAGAGGCCAAGGCTCCTTGTAAGGGGGCCCTCGGGCTTAAGAGGTTAACTGAACTTTGATGTCCACATGCTAGTGATTCAGGACCAATAACATCTACACCCCTAGAAGCTACAATAAAAACCCATCTCACTTATGGAACAAAATATGGATCAACGGAAATATTCCCCTCTTCAAAATGATTTAAAAATGCATTTCTGACTCCGGGAGGATGCATCCAATGCCAGTTACACATAAACATATGCAGGGGTTGGACAATGAAACTGAAACACCTGTCAATTTAGTGTGGGAGGTTTCATGGCTAAATTGGACCAGCCTGGTAGCCAGTCTTCATTGATTGCACATTGCAGCAGTAAGAGCAGAGTGTAAAGGTTCAATTAGCAGGGTAAGAGCACAGTTTTGCTCAAAATATTGAAATGCACACAACATTATGGGTGACATACCAGAGTTCAAAAGACGACAAATTGTTAGGACACGTCTTGCTGGCGCATCTGTGATCAAGACAGCAAGTCTTTGTGATGTATCAAGAGCCACGGTATCCAGGGTAATGTCAGAATACCACCAAGAAGGACAAACCACATCCAACAGGATTAACTGTGGACGCAAGAGGAAGCTGTCTGAAAGGGATGTTCGGGTGCTAACCCGGATTGTATCCAAGAAACATAAAACCACGGCTGCCCAAATCACGGTAGAATTAAATGTGAACCTCAACTCGCCTGTTTCCACAGGTGCAAGGAGCGCAAATCTTGGGCTGTGGACAATGTGAAACATGTATTGTTCTCTGATGAGTCCACCTTTACTGGTTTCCCCACATCCGGGAGAGTTACGGTGTGGAGAAGCCCCAAAGAAGCGTACCACCCAGACTGTACTGTTGCATGCCCAGAGTGATGGTTTGGGGGTGGCTCAGTGATGGTTTGGGCTGCCATATCATGGCATTCCCTTGGCCCAATACTTTTGCTAGATGGGCGCATCACTGCCAAGGACTACCAAACCATTCTTGAGGACCATGTGCATCCAATGGTTCAAACATTGTATCTTGAAGGCGGTGCCGTGTATCAGGATGACAATGCACCAATACACACAGCAAGACTGGTGAAAGATTGGTTTGATGAACATGAAAGTGAAGTTGAACATCTCCCATGGCCTGCATAGTCACCAGATCTAAATATTATTGAGCCACTTTGGGGTGTTTTGGAGGAGCGAGTCAGGAAACGTTTTCCTCCACCAGTATCACGTAGTGACCTGGCCACTATCCTGCAAGAAGAATGGCTTAAAATCCCTCTGACCACTGTGCAGGACTTGTATATGTCATTCCCAAGACGAATTGACGCTGTATTGGACGCAAAAGGAGGCCCTACACCATACTAACAAATTATTGTGGTCTAAAACCAGGTGTTTCAGTTTCATTGTCCAACCCCTGTATATGGTCCAGTAAATATAATATTAATCTTTGGATACTTCTGTTTGAATGAGATTGTTTCATCTACTTGGAATGAAATCATAATTTGCAACTTCCACTGCAATGATAACATTTTAATCAATATTTTAGCACTTTTTTGTGGTTATATTTATCCTGTGATGTTTTTTATGTTTTTTAAAATGCATGAACCTAAAACTTAAAACAAAACAAAATCTATCTTTATGCTATTTTGTAGAGAAACGTCACAACTAGAACACTGTAGACTAAGAGTGTGAATGCAGCTAAAGTTAGAAAATCCAACTTACAGCAACTTCGATCTGTTGCCACTATTAGGAATGTGAAACTTACTTGATGATTCTTTTAGATTTAAAACATGCTGAAACAGTTGTTGCCAAAGTGATTCCCACCTATCAGGAACCCCACCTTTTAAGGCAGATAGACAAACCACCAACCTGCATCTTGATTGTTGAAACGATTTTTTGAACTGTGATCTGCTTAACCTTGTCAACAGGAATATCCTTTGGAGTCTACAATGTTTTATGTAGGAGATATGACTGATTAAATAAACTCTTCACATTTTTAAATGTGAAATATAATAAGAGAATTTGTATCTTTGGTGTGCTTACTTCAAACTCTGGGGAGATTTACCAAAAAATATAAATTCTTCAAATAATAAACTCTTCAAATGATTAGTCGTTTTTTTCCTGCTAAATGACAAACATGTTAGGGGCGCAACAATGGTGCAGGGGTAAAAACCTACCCATGTATGGAGGCTTTGTTGCCATATTTGGAACTTAGAGAGGTCTCTCATTGTCTGAAGAAGGTGTTTAAAAATAGCAGGATCTTTTTTATCATTGGCTGTACCCCAAGTGAAATTGTGATTGGTCGATCAGTCTCTCATGACGTTTCCTTCCCAGGAAGAACTCCAAGAGGGCTATATTTTGACTTGGAAAGACTATTAGAATTCATCACGACTCTTTTGCTTGACCAAGTCTTTCACTATCCAGTTGTATTGAACGTCTTTTCATTTGTGCTATTGTTTGCATAATACATTATGTCTATTTTTGTGTCAAGTTCCTGAAATATTTTCTGTAGTTTACAACTTAGACATGCGATCAGCATCGCTCAGTAAGGTCTTCATAAACTTTCTATTTCTGATCCAAACTGGTTTTGTGAGTGAAAACATGAAACCTCAAGACTTCCAAAGCCAGAGCCAGAAGAGGCCAGTGCCGCCTGCCAGACTCAGAGTGTTCTATGGCACACAGTATCCACTGTTGCGGCAGGAACAGACTATCCTTCCCTGGGGGACAGCTTAAGGAGAGATGCAAAGTGGGTCCATGAAGAGTAAACACAAACCTCTGACTCAGTAAGGAAGTCTCTTCAGTTTAGTCAGAGCTGGTTCTGGTTCTTAAAATTAAGGAATCAAAGCTAGTTCCAAATCTTTGTTTCAACTCTTTTTCTTTACACTCTCACTTTTAATTAGGTGACAGAACACAGAATTAAACCATTTGGCCCCTTTCTTCGGACTTTTGAGTACCTGACAAGCTCTTGGTAAATTTAAGATTTTATTCATTTCACGTACTAATGTTTTGAATGTTCATTGCCCACATTAAAGTTAAGCAGTATTGTGCAGATTAATTAGTTGTTCAATAGATTTGTTTGTGTTTGTTTTGTTCAGTTAATTATTAATGAGTCAATATGAGCTTATTAATGAAATTATTCTTGAAAGTAGTTGTTTCAGTTTTAGTGCTGAAGTCTTGTAAAACTTGTGATGCTCTAAAGACTGCCCCCAGCAAAGGTACAAATCTCTCCGGTTGATTTAAACAAAAAAAACATTGAGATTTGATTGATTATTATGCATTGTGAAAACTGTACTCTATCATAAACTAAGGCCATTATAAAGTCATTATAAAGTCATATCCACTTCATGTAGTATTTTCACTAACTATTGTTTAATGTAAATGTTGATATATCAACCACAAATTTCCTTTAATACTGTACCCATGCTATTTGTACAAAGTTTCTTACTGATCAATTTATCTGTGCACCAATGCATGCAGCAGTAACCCATCAGATACCTTTAAAACACAGTCACCACGACTCAAAGTGCTGCATTAATTAAGTTCAGCAGCAGTCAGCATGTTGAACAGAAAGCCTTAATCTGTCTCAGGTAATGTATAGAGATCAAGATGATGGGCGTCTTCTTCTGCATGTGATGAGCATAAGAGACACATTGATATTTTAAAGGGATTATGCCAACTGTTTGCCAATCAGCATTTTAAAAACACTCTTTTAAAAAGAACCTAGTGTTTTTGTGTAACTTTAAATTAAGTATTCACATGGTCTTCTACTGCAGGCCTGAAAGATGAACCACACAGTGAGCATTCACTTTTAGCTGCAAGAGAGAGCGACTAAAAAAAGGCAGCTGTTTGTAGTACAAACCGCTTGAAACCAGCCAAAATAAAATGTAGCTGCTGTCACCTTTGGCTTTTTTCTGTGTTTGAGCTTTGCTTTACTTTGTTCAGTATTTTTCATAAAGCCTCCAAGCTGTCCTTTATCCTCAGCTGGAAAAATTCCACAAATCCCGAAGCACTTGGATGTTTCACGGTTAAAGTATGTTAGAAGAGATGTTTAAGAAAGACTGGTAGGGAAACTTAAAAAAATGTGCAGACTCCAGAAATAGTCTGGTACCAACTACTAAACACTGTAATTGGACTTTTGATAAAATATGCCCCATCTGCCCATGGTCGAGAGACCCAGACAGTCAGCTGGAGAGTCAGTTACCTTGATACATCCATGCTTGAGAGAGCAGTCAGAATCTTACTCTGAGCCAGATCCAAAGCTCTCCAGGGGCATAATTTAGTTGAGAATTTGGGCCCAGTTGCAGCCTGCTCACTGCTGATAAAGGGGTCATCCTATGACCGGGTCCTGTCCTGTACCCTCTCTACATTCCTGTTTCTAAAACCCATCAGCCACACAATGATTAACTCAGAGGGAAGAAAGATTAAAGGAAAAATAGTAGCATAGAAGAAAGAAAGGGGTGCAGGGTGTGCCATGTCTTTGCAATCTCAAAATGCCTCAGTTTTCCTGACTGGGATATGATGGCTGCCTTTGAAGGAGTTTCTTTGATGTGAGACATCTATATGTTACTGCTTTTTTAATTTTTTCAGCCTTATTCCACACACTCATGGGTCTACCTATCATAGGTCTTTCCCCCCTCAGACAGAGCATTATCATTAGGATATTTGTTCTGGGGGGATGGAAATAATAAGCCTATCATGATAAATCGTGTGATGCGAGGCAGCATGTCAATTTGCACCATGCTGAAACTAATTAGGCTTTAAACATTGTCATGCCAAAGATAGCCTTCTCCATTTAGTCATTTATTAAAATGTTGCAATTAAGCTGATTCATAATGAGCTTAATTACAGATTTAATGTACACAAATCCTGCCACACACACACACACAGGCAAAATGTAGAACATCATCAAAATCTGCAAGCCAACACATAATGCAGTCATGTCTGGAATCGACACAGCTGTTTATCAGCCTATCAGGAGCCACACTGAGCATATAGAGTGGGGGAAATAAATATAAAGCATCTCAATGACTTTTTGAGTATATATAGTATTAATAAATGGTCTGCTGACATGAAATTCACACCAGATGTTAACAGCCCAAGTAATCCATGTAAATAAAAACATTACAACAAATCAGTCATAAAGGCAGGTTATGTGTTATAAGTGAAACAGCACATGTAGTAAGTATTGATCTTAATAACATCTATTACTTAGTAGAAACAACTTTGTTGAAGGACAGCTTCAAGATCTCCCTTGTATAGAGAAACCGTTTGCATGAATGGCACAGCTGGGAATTGAGTCCATTATTTCTCACAAACTGTCTTTAAATTGGGCCTGCCTGTAATCAGTTAAACATGTAACTGAGTAACTTGCTGAATAAGGAGATGAGAGTATCAATGAATCCACATCTTCCCCAGTGTATTTTTTAGTTTCTGTCATCACAATACCCCCACCAGTATTCAAATTCAAATTCAAAAATCCTTTATTCATTTTAAAGGCAAATTAAACGTTGTTCTAGCTCATATATAGATCATATTATGCATTTTCTTCAAGTATGCTTCAAGTGTGGGGACTGTTGGCTCCGAAAGCCCATATAACAGGCCAAATATATAACAGAGATGTAGAAATGTACTAAAACATAATGTTCTACAAAACATAGCATTCAAGAAGTCTTTTGCAATTGTGATATGGCACACATTCATTTTTGATGCGTGACCTAACTTTAACTCTTGAAGGTTCTAGGCAACTCTTCTACAGACCTTGATCTGATTGAAGTGCTCCTAACAGATTTTCAGTTGGATTTACATTGAGTGACTGACTGGGCTGTTCTGGCAGCTTTATTTTCCTTCTCTGAAACCGAGATTTTCCTTGGCTGTTTGTGTGGGACTATTGTCTTGCTGAAAAAAATCCACCATATGTTCATTAATAGAATATTATTTAAAAAGCTCCAGTTTTTTTTTGCAATTCTCCATTCATTCATCTATTAATTATACACCAGTACCATATGTAAAAAAGCGACCCCACATCATGATGTACCTGCCTCCAAACTTCACTGTTGCCATGATGCTTTTGGTGTTGATGAGCAACCTAATTTCTCCTCCAAACGTGATAGTTGCAATGGCATTAGAAGACTTTTGTGCCATGAGACCAAACTATATGCTCTCAGTATTTGATTAACTTGTCCAAATAATAAGCATCAAACAAGATGTACCATATCGGTTGAGTCTTGTGCAGTGACTTTGCATGGAAGCTATTCATTACCGTCTAATTCCAGGTCTTTCTTTAGCTTTGCAGCAGCTTTGATTATTTTCTTGACTCGAGTCAGAAATTTTGCCATTGCTGGTTTATGGTGAAATTATGCAATTTTCACTTCCAGATTATGGCCCAAGTGATGAAGAATGCCATCATTACGGTTGCAATGGTCCTGAGAGACCTCTTTGCATTTACCCATCATGAGATGCTTCTTGTGCAATACCTTGGTAAAGAGAAACCTTTTCACAATTTCTCATTTAGGAATAACCCAGCTAATACTAATTTGTACAGATGGGTGTCAGGGCTGCTTTCGAAATATAGGAACATTTAAGTTGGTTTGTTAGCTTTCCATTGCTGATTGCATCTTATTTTAAGGTGTTAAATATGTATTCCTTGAATCCAGTGGCGATTACTCTGAGACTGGAAGGGAAGCTCAGCTTCCCCTGAAAAGTCAAAAAATAAGTGATGAAATATATACTATTGTGTGTACGTTATTGACTAAATATGCGCTACAACGTGCTCAACTTTTGTTCAGAATCAGCTTCTTATCACTGGTAACGACGCGGCTTTCCTCTCACTCATTCCTGCAGCTTCACAGTGGTTTACACAGTGAGTTCAATAGCAAAGCAAAAATGCTGGGCTTTGTCCCGCCCATCGGACGCTCAGCGTCTCTGGAGTTCTATGGGGCAGCCTCGGCTGCAGCGAAACGAGAAAAGTCATTGGATAAATGCTGGGCTTTGTCCTGCCCATCGGACGCTCAGCATCTCTGGGGCCCTGTCCCAGAACTCGCACTTCCACCCTTGTGTCCCTGAATTGCGCGTTCTAGTTGATGGGTTCGAGTGCGCAGTGTGTCCCAATTCTCCAGAGTAGTCCTTAGCCCCGCCCCCTTTTTGCCCTCAATCCACACGCATCTAAGCGGACTTCGCTGAAGTATATTACCAACAATTCACTGCTGCAGATGACGTTCTCAGCAAAAACCAATCACAACCATCAACGTAATCAACCATCAAATCAGAATAATAAGAACTGCGTAAACTTTAGACAGCAAGCTGACAAATATTTTTTTACTGGTTTTCCAGGCTCAACATTGTAAGATACCACTGGGTTCAGAGTGAGTCTGGGCAGTCAGTAGGACATAACACTGAAGTTACCTTTCAAACAAACACTGGCGCGGCGAAAGTCCGGTGTATAAGCCTCCTTCGCTTCCTGCACTTTCTTCTCCTCAAAACAATTGCTTGTTGCAGTTTTAAATAGTTTTTTTAGCAGCAAGACTGTGAAAACAGCGCTGGTTCCCACCCTTTTTGATGTTGCAGTTACGGTGTAGAGGTGCAAGTCGATGAAGTAACCCCTACTGTCCCAATTCTCCAATTTTGCACGCTTGTAACCTGCACACTTCAACCTTTACATGCACTTGTACAAATTACACACTTCATAGAGGGGCGTAGGGTGTAGTGTGGGTATTGGGACAGGGCCATTGTAAGATACCACTGGGTTCAGAGTGAGTCTGGGCTGTCAGTAGACCATAACACTGAAGTTACCTTTCAAACAAACACTGGCGCGGTGACAGTCTGGTGTATAAGCCTCCTTCGCTTCCTGCACTTTCTTCTCCTCAAAACAATTGCTTGTTGCAGTTTTAAATCATTTTTTTAGCAGCAAGGCTGTGAAAACTGCGCTGGTTCCTGCCCTTTTTGATGTTGCGGTTACGGTGCAGAGGTTCAAGTCGATGACGTAACCCCTACTGTCCCAATTCTCCAATTTTGCACGCTTGTAACTTGCACACTTCAACCCTTACATGCACTTGTACAAAGTACACACTTGATAGAGGGGCGTAGGGTGTAGTGTTGGTATTGGGACAGGGCCTGGGGCTCTATGGGGCAGTGGGCTGGCCTCGGCAGGCCTGGACGCTCAGCTTCTGCATGATGATTGGATGATCTGTCTGAGACTGAATCCCTTTTTGATTGACAGCGAAATGAGCGAATCAGCGATCTTGAAATTGAGCTTCCCCTCCTTGAAAGACCAACATACGCCACTGCTTGAATCATTCCACTTTATAACACATAACTTGATTTATGGACTTATTTGTGTGTATTTTTTGTATGAGTGGATAACTGCTTTATGGCTTAATTTCATGTTAGCAGCAACATTAGAAACACATTTACAGAAAATAGTTGACGTGTTCAATACCTAATTTCCCCACTTTACATAGCAACAGATACCTACAGTTTACCTATAATAATGATAATAAATTCAGCTTATTCTCATTGGGAGGCAATGAAATGACAACACTTTCCAGTGTGATTTGTTTTGCATGCAGTGAAAACACCAAATGAATAATCTTCTATTATCTGTGCGGTAGTCCTGAAAGAAAAGCTGCACATGTAGGCGGAGCTGCCAGTCCTTGCTAATGACATAATTTCCCCTGAGGTGCAGCAATGGATGGAAGGGGAAACAGACCAGCACGGACACACAACCAGTTAACAAGGAGCTGTTTAACCTTCTCACTGAAAAAGACAAAATGGGTTAAATAAGTGTGAGGGAAATCAAAAAGCGGTGGAGTGACTGAACATAGTTTTTATAAGACCAAGTGCATGCAGGTCCATTAGCTGCTGTTTCCATCTCCTAAACTCTTCACCAGTTGGCTTGGGTTGGTTGAGCTGAGTCAGGCAGAGTAAAAACACAGAAAAAAACAACCAGAATCCAATACGAAAATTGAAGCTAAAAATGCAATTAAAGCAATCTGCTTTCAGATACGTGTACAATGAAGTCCAGCAAGAACACAGTTTAAAGCACAGAGAGATGGGAATGAAAATAAAATAATTTGGAGCAGTTTTGTTTAAAGATATGAGACACAATCATGAGACCCTGGTTACATGCTTTTAAACCAAGATACCTTTTTCTTCATGGATAATCATACAAACCATCATTAATTTTAATAGTGCAAACAGTGGGGCATGAATTTGTATAACAATATCTAAAAAGAAAGTACTTATGTGCTGTTCTTCTCAGTAAAATTGTGTTAAATTCCTTCCCATTGCCTGTACTAACATGTCTATCCTACACTAAAAGCTTCAAAAAACAAAACAAAATGTAATAAAATCCAAAATCTTCCTTCCAGCATATTACAATATTACAAAAAGGAACACAACCTCTGTTCTAAAAAGTAAGGTTCTGAGAAGAGTTCTGGTATGTTCAACCAGAGGGCTGATGTCAGCCAAAAACCACTGGACCAGGAATACACTGCTGGGTGTGTGCCGACGGGTCCAGGTCAGTTCCCTTTCCTGTTTTGTAATGCAATTAATTTCAATTCAATTGTGTTTATTTATATAGCACCGATTCACAAAGTGTATGACTACTTCAGTTCATTCCCAAGTACTTAAATACATTTTCTCCTTTAAGGAGACAACTAATTATAAAAATGCTTAAATCTCAGGTGTATTTAAATTTTTACTGGTTTCTGAAAATTTTCAATTAGAACCTGTTCTCATTGATAGTGATCTTAATCCCCATTTGAGCTGGATGACTCTTCTGAAGCATGACATATTATGATCCCTTATCAACCAAAATAACTTTGTCCAACTTTCTGCTGGTAGGCAGACATTTATTAGGCTCACATTACCTAATTACCTGACCGAAGTCAATGCTGAGAGTTGCCAAATCATATAAAAAATGCTCCCAAAGTGTGTACAAATTGATGTATGGTTAGTAAAGTAGCAGATTGTTCCAATTTAAGACAACCCAATCACAGAGCAGTGATATAAACAGAATCCTGTTCAGACTGGTAAAACACCTCTAGTTTTGGTAAGCTTTAAAGCCAACATGTCAAATGTTATAGCTGATAAGCAAACCAGACTAAAACCTCAGCTTCATCCACTATTGCTCTCCGACTGGAGCGACTAGAATATGTTTTTCAATCTATCTTTGTTGCAGCAGGGCATAATAAGAAAATATAATAACTCCTATTTTTACTGGAGTCATGTGTTTTGAAAATTCAAATCAGTTCAACATTTGTGCTTAAAAAATGTGCTACAGGAAACTCCACCGCCGTCAGAATTTTAAATCTTTTTCAACAACATATACTTATGTTCCCAAACCCTTTAAGTTGGCAGACAGCCCTGTGGTTTAGACTGATTCTGCTCATGTAAGCTTAAATACAAATATGTGTTTTTACAGTAAGAGTGTACATACACAGATATTGAGAACATTTAAAGCCGTGTTTAAAAACTGGCTTTATATGTTAAATAAAATAAACAACAGGATTAGCTACTTATTTTGATATAGAAAAGTTTTACTCTTCTGCATTTTGATGTTTGAACTCATTCATGAAGTATATCTAAATAATCACATCTGAAAACTGATGAACATTAGGTGTAATTAAGAGATGGTGTCTGTATAAACTCACCCTGTAGTTGCTCTTCACTTTAAAAGCTTTGAATTAATGATTATCAGAGATGATTAAACTGTGTTATGCTGCATTAGAGAGAGAATTGTTTCATTAAAATAAATTAGCCACTCATTAATGAAAAACCATGGACTGGTGGCTTGTGTTGTTCTTGCACCTGAATTCATTACACTGGTGGAAGTTTGCAAAAACATCCTTTGCTTTGTGTTGCCTCGTAACAGTCGCCACTACAGCAGCACGTATTTACAGAGCACAAAGCATGCAGCGAACGCAGCCTCACAGCGGTGCCTGTTAAAATGTTGCATCCAGTGTGTGCCAACTCCAGGCAGTGGATAATTGAAAGAAGACAGAATCCAGGTTTTATTTCTGCCTGGTTATTATTTTGTTGGAAGTGTGTGTTTTAATCTGTTTTTGAGCTAATCTCCTGAGTAGTTTGAGCAAAGTTGCATCCAGCGCTACATACCATGATCTCTAGAAGTTTTTTTAAGAGAATGAATAATCTTGATGGGACAAAAGTAAGACAAACCTATCATTCCCTACTAAGAGGGTTAGAAAAACCATTCAAGTAAAGTTTACACAGAAACTTCGACTTAAAAACGTGTCAGATGTTAAGTGAGTGTTTTCCTTCTGAACAGAACAGAAGTGACGCTTTGTCAGATTTTGTGATGTCTAAGTGTGCAGACACTTAAAATAAGACTTTGTTGAACCACGTTTTGATCCAATTTAACCATTCAATCTTTTTGGGTTTACACATAACGTTACTTACTGTGAGTCTGAATAACCAGAAATAAGGATCAGCTGTGTTGGCATTTGCATTCTTTATCTAAGGCCAGTCTTTGCAGAGAGGTTATAAAGGATAAAAAGGGTCACATAGACAGCAGTATCAGTCAGAAAAAAGCTAGATCCACAGCTTTACATACAGCATATACGAGGGCACACTAAAGACCAAAGTCCTCAATAACTTTAGAAAATTATATAAACGAGAAACATTTAAAGGCTGGCAGCAACACTGAATAACCTGCAGACTTTTCTGGCAAACACTGATTGTGTCCTACAGGGGACAAAAAGCACCTATATTATTTTCCATATGCCTGGGCTAAGTAGAAGGTTTCCTAGAGTGGGGCTCTTCTTCCAAAGAAAACATCCAGGCCTGTATAAAACCTCCCAACACCTTGTGGAAGAATGCATTATAGTCTAATTAAATTACACTTGAACTTTGAACCACAATCTAAAAAGGTTGATGATCAAGGTTGATGCTCTAAAAAGGTTAATGCTCAAAACCACTGAAGATCACCAAACCAAAACCCATACCCAAAGAGAAACATGATGGTGGCAGCATCACGTTTGTTGATTTTCTTCAGGTAAAACTATGTTTTTTAAAGGTGGATGAAATTATGAAAGGTCCTAAATTTCTGCCATTTTGACCCAAAACTTTAGGCCTGTACTAGAAAGCTGAAGGTTAGGGCAGATTTTATTTTCCCACATCACAATGAGCCCAAGGTGTAATCCGAATGAACCCAAGAACAGTGTTACCAGAAGAAAATGTAAGTTTCTGAATAGTCTAGCCAGAGTCCAAAACTAAATCAGACGGAAGGTCAGTTGGGTCACTTGTAGGCGGCTGTGGACAAGAGATGTCCTCCATCTGATAGATTCCTGAAACATTTGAAGGTACAGCAGAAAAATATGTCAAAGTCAAGATGTGGGATGCTGACAGACTCCTACCAGAGAATGTTGAATCCGAATCAAATGGCGCTTTAACAATAAAAAAGTTTGAGGGTGCAAAACCAGGTTGTTGCAGCTTCATTTTAGATATGTTTGCATCTAACAGATTTGTCTATTTTTCCACTGAATTGTACAGCATATATATCAGATTAAAAGATGGAGAAAGTTTAGAAATAATTCATTATGGTAGAAATGTTCATTTCTGAAAAAGCTTGTAAAGGCAGTCCGTGCAGTTTAGCAAGCCAGCACAATTTATTGTTGCTTCATTTATTATTTGTGTGAAGTATAGATATGTTTCTTTTTGGTTTGGGTCTAATCAGTGTTAGAAAAGCCTCTCATATACCTCTGCTTCCTTTTGGCTTTCATGGCCAGTGTGCAGACAAGCAACCTGTAAACGCCTTATCTATCTGGGAAGTAAACTGAGAATAAACTTTATTAAACTCAAAACATTTTTACCAAGCATCATGCCTGGAATAGAACCCCCACCCCCCTTTTGTTTGTCATTATATCTCACTTTTTATGACAGGTGTGTGTTGTAAAAGGTGAGATGTAGAGGAGTAGTTATTTGAGGAGGAAAAAAAGAAGATGAGGTATGGGAACACATTATGAAAGATGTGATGAGCCAGATTAAAGTGCACTGGAGTAAACAACTACAAAGACCACACTTCTTTGTTTTCAGCACCTTGTTTCTGCTCCCATGCTTTAAAAGCAACTCCTTCTTGTCCGTTTCCCCCTCCATCTTTATACTATCTTCGCCTCACAGCCAATTTTCTGCTTTCATGCCGTCACTCTCATTTTCTCAGTGATGCCTGTGCTCTGTCTCGAAGGGCACATTTACAACTGAGCAGAATTAACTTCTTCCACTGCAGATTGATGATCAGAGAGATTGTCCAACTTTTGACCTCACAGCTTTCAGCTGCTGCTTCAGGAGGATTTAGTAGCCATCTGTGCAAATAGGTGAGCTCGGCCTATACTGACCCCCTTTTCCAATCATATGAGCTAATAGAAATAAATTATAGTTGGAAAAGAGGATTTTACAATGCTGCATGAAGTCATCTGTGACCCTCTGCAGAACCAACGGGACCTTCAAACATATTAGAAGCATTAAATTACATCTGCCGTATTTATAGGCGTTTCCATTAAAATATTACATTTATTTAATTAATAACTTTCAGCATATTTGTTGCCTAATGTTGTAAATTCCCTTTAAGAAAAGTGCCACCTTCTAATTAAATAGATTTTTTTAAATAGTTGTTTATATATTATTGCATTTGGAAAGCTAAGAATTACACATTTAATTTCAGTAATTTCATGAGATGAATGAATGAATGAATTCATTCATTCATCTCATAACACCCTTGTGCCATGTGAAATCGTTTAACCTATCACTGAGGGTGGTGAGCACACCGTAACATTGTATTGGTTTACCTGGCCGAAGGGCCTACTTCAGAACAATCATCTTGACTCTTGCATTGTTAGCACCTCCCACTGACTTGGACAGTTGAGTACGAACGAAAAATCAATGCCCTTCTTTAGTATGAGACTATTAAATAATAATACTAATAATAATAATTACGGATCTTTTTTTGGTAAAAAAAAAAGAAAAATTTGTAATAATTGTAATTTTAATTTAATCGGTATTTAATTACAATATATGACAATTTTACACTTATATATTTAATTATATTTACCTTTTCATATTTTGTATTTCCATTTTTAACAATTGACCGATATAACCTACCATTTATTTGTTTTTTTTATTTCATAGGTTTTACCACATTTGCGCTTCAATAGAAAACCGATCTCTGTAGACCATTGTTTTTTCATGTTGGTTCTGATCCTAAAGCAGCCAATGTGGTGTTTATATCCCACTGATGTTTATTCCACACACACCAAGCAGTGTTTGAAAGCACTTTGTTGCCATCTAGTGATTAGACTTATGCCCAATTATGCCCAATTTTATGAATTGGCATACTAAGTACCTAGATTTATATCTCCTATTTGTGCTCTATTTAAATCAAAATTCTACTTAGTTTGCCAATCACTTGACAGCTAAAACAAAGTATTTTTGTAAATATATTTTTTGATACATTGAACCAGTAATGAGTTCTCTTTAGCTCAACAATTACTATTCTGTTAAAATGTTTGTCCAATGTATCAACCATTTGGATTAGGATCCAAATGCAGTCCGATAGGCCAGGTTCAGGCAGATAAAGAAATGTATTAATTCCTCTACAAAATTAAAGGTGTTTCAGGAGATGTTGTGAATTTTATTTATTTATTATTGTTTTTAGGTGAAGTATTAATCAGTTTTAGACTTCAAATCTTATCCAAAATTTATATTCCATTAGGGGTTACATCCTGGGTCCAAAAACCGGTTAAGTAAGGAGGCATGGGTAAATCACGAGATGACAGCCTGAGAAAAAAAAAAAAAATCTTTCTTTCTTTAGGTTGAACACCCAAAGAAGTTGACCCACTTTAGCACCTCTTTACAGTATTTGAATTATTCATTTTAAATGAACTGACCAAATATTTTAAAAAGTCAGTTTTTCCATTCAAACTTCATTTTGATCACAATAAAAGATGTAGAGCAGGTGGTATAACAGTAATGAGTTTGGCTCTCATTCTCCTCAGTTTCTGCTAACTGAAGCAAAACGTGTGGAGGAGTCTTGTTTGAACCTAAACTGACCCAAGACAGTGCACCAAGCTTTTTCTTTAGGAACAAGAACACTGCCAATTACATGAATAAGTCTGAGATATAGAGCAAATTTAAATAAACACAGTTTCTGAACAAGCTTCTTTGTTTTACTAGTGGTAGAACTGGAAGCTGAAAAAGGCTTTATGCATTTAAAGTTCAAATCAGCTGTTAGGTCTAAAGACAATCATCACACGCACAAAATAATACCACATTAAATGATGATGAAAGGTCTGGGTGAAACTTCATATGCATACGAAAGCCTCACTGTGGTATTTTTAATAAAATGGCAGTCCTTGCAGATGTATTCACTCATTGCAGTAAGATGAACAACCAGTTGTAGTGTCACTGCAACTAGAGTACAGAGTGAAACACACAAAGGCTCTGTATGCATGCATTTTAACACAATGACTGGATTAAACCTCGCAAAATCAATTGGATCAAAAGCTGCTGCACTTTTACTTATCATCACTGAAGACACCTCAGCTGTCTTTAAGCTGAACAAAATCTATATGGACAATAATCAACAATACACAAGCTAATTTTTGGCTCAGACTGACTAAACAAGAACTTTCTGCTACAATAAAAGTGAGACTGTAACCAGCTGCTAAAGACACTGACCTAAGCAGTAAGATAAGCAGTCAAATACTTCAACAAGGCTAAAAATAAACTGGCTGATTTGCAAAATCTCATAACCCATTACTTCAGAAAGTTTTAAACTGATCACAAAACATGTGGTAGTTATTTTATTCAGCTTATGTGGGTTCAATGTGTTTTTGTCATGAAAATTAAAAACTGTCCTCGTCAATTTGATTCAACACATCTGGTATTTAATGAAATTTAATACAGTCAGGTTTGATACTGAGTTGATTTAAACCAACAGCACTAAGCAACCCGAATGGTATGCAAAGATATAAATGTTTTTGATCATTTGATACTCACTATTATTTTGGCTTGACTTTTTAACATTGCAGTTGCAACTGAAAACAATAGTTTGAGTTTGCTGCATAAATTCCTTTTCAAAAATCCAATTAAACTACCTCCCCATGTGTTTTGTGTTGATTAAAGAAGCAAGTGTAATATTTAATGAGCACTAGGCTGTATGCAAACCATACTGACACATAGCTGGATGTTAAATGATATTAATAAAACAGTCAGACAGCGGCTATAAAATAAGATTATAGTTGTCAAAGAACAGAAATGATTCAGAAAGGCCTGAATATAAATTAATGCCACAGCTCAGGTTCCATACTACACAAGGAATGCTTCGTCTCTGCAAGTTAATCTATTTATGGAGGCAAGATATATATGACAAATATAAGGGTGCCCATAAGAAATCCAGTGAGAGTCAGAGAGAGAAACTTTAAAGGCCAAATATCAATTAGTAGGAGCCAAGAGAATCATGCATCTCCATCTGCAGTGCCTTGAAGAAGGTATTAAACCCTTTGAACTTTCACATTTTGTCACATTGCAACCACAAACTTAATTTTTTAATTGGGATTTTATGTGATAGAAGCAGTGCAAAAGTGTGAAATGGAAGGAAAATGATGCACGATTAAAAAAAAAACTTTTGACAAATAAAAATCTGAAGTGCTGATTTATTTGTAAAAAAAATCCAATGCAACCAGTTCAATAATTTAATCTCAGTTTAACCACAACAGTTCTTTGATTGTCTCAGAGGTTTGTTAGAGAACATCTAATGAACAAACAGCATCACAAAGACCAAGGAACACAACAGAAAAGTCAGGGATGGGAAGTCAGGAAGTTGGATGAGTTGATTTCAATTCATTATATGAAATTTTGTTAAAATAGTACAACAAACCTACCAAGACACATCTGTCTACATGAACTGACAGGCCAGACAAAGATAGCATTGATAAGAGAAGCAACAAAGAAGCCCACTTAAACTCTGGAGGAGCTGCAGAGATCCATAGCTCAGGTGTTGACAGAACACTTAATTGTGCATTGAACAAATCTGGTCTTTATGTCAGAGGGGCATGCACTTGGACGCAATAAGAAGTCTATAGTTTACCACATACAAAGTAAATGGAACAGCAAACATGTGGAAGAAGGTGTTCTGGTCAGATGAGACCAAAACTTAACTTGTTGGTGTACATATTAAACATGTGTGGGATGGAAAACTGGTAGCAGCATCATGATGTGGGAATCAGCAGAGACAGGGAAGACAGGGATGCTGTTCAGTATTCATGGCAGATGGAGCTAAATTAAGGGCAATCCTGGAAGAAAATCATTTAGAGGCTGCAAAATACTTGAGACCATGGTGGAGGTTCTCTCTCCAGAAGATCTGGCCTTAACATACAGCCAGAACTACAATAGAAAGGTTTAGGTCAATAAATCATATTCGCATATAAGAATTGACAATCTTTGGAAATATTAAAAATCGTATTTTTGCCGACCCTCTCCATCAAATCTGACCTAAAGTTATTTTCCCAAGGAGAATGGGTAAAGATGTGACACTTTATGTGCAGTGAAGTTGGGTCTACGAAACACTGACTTAAAGGGAGTATATATACACAGCACAGCATTCAGATCTTTATTATAAGCTACTTTATGTTGCTCTGTCACAGTAAATCTCAATAGAAATACTTTTGAGTAGCACCATTGGACCATCTGGTATATGGATGAAACTGTGATCTTAATTCATAATTAAAATCTTGCATTTTTTAAATTTATTTTAAAGAGGTGTTGACTCAAACAGACTTGCAGAACACCCTCTATAACACAGAAATCAGAACACATCAAGCAATCCTGGTCAGGCAGTAGCAGAAAAGGTAGATTCTCTATATGGCAACTTACAGATTATTTAATACATGCATAATACATCACTTCCTCAAACCCACCTGACCTGCAAGTTTTTGGACTGATGCGCCTCAACTCAATCATGGTTTGCACGAAGAAAGCTCTGCTCCAGGATTTTACTCGAGTCTGTCATGCATGCAGCCAAAACTGCTAAGCTCTACAACTCCTGCCAAGAAATAATCATTCAGTACTTGCATTCCCAGTGCTGCTACTTGGTTAAAGTTTGGCTGATTTGTGCTTCATGCCAAAGATTTTTCGTTTTACTATTTCCTGTGCTGAAGGCAAATAATAATTTAGCTGGAACAAAAACTCCACAGAAGCACAGTTTAATGAGGCTCCACAGAAAAGCAATCACATTGTCCTTCATCTATTCAGCAAGAAGAGGAACTTTGGGAAGCATTAAACCTTTGACTCTTTATTAAGCGCAATATTGAAAGGAATAAATCAAAGGCACAAGAATGAAAAGACGGTTTGTGTTTAAGGTGCAGCACTTACTGGGTGACAAAAGAAGAAAGCCAAAGCAAACAAATCGATGTTCTGTTACAGACCTGATTGCAGATTAAAAAACTGACATTTAAGACCATGGATCTTACCTTTAGAATCCATCCCTTCCATGAAATAATAAATTGTGCTAACTGCTTTCCTACACAATTAGAAAGGATACAAATAAATATAATCAAATGCTCTTTCAATAAATAAATGAGATGCAACACCCCTTTTCTTCAATAAAATAATGCAGAATGATAAGCAAGCTCAAAGATCAAATTCATTTCCCAATCTCTACTACATGTAGTGATGATGATTGCAGAAATCATCACACTCTCATGAATATCATTAAGATTCTTGTATGGTTTGCCTAATCAGATCTCCGGAGTGTTTGTTGTGGTTTTGTTTAACCTGGGAGAAACTGATGTGATCAATATTGAAACATTATCATTTTGCTGCCTGCACTTCTGGGACAACTTTAAAATCTGCATAGAACACAAGCACAGTGCTGAAAATTTGACGAGCCTTCACAAAAAACACTGTTTAAACCCGTTATTATCCGTTAAAGGAGAAATAATTTAACATTTAACAGAAATGTTTGGGATGTTGCTTATTTTGCAGAGTTGATGAAACTAAACTGCCTCAGTAAAGAAAAGTGGAAGCAGTGCCGTTATTAAAAGATAGCAAGCTCAAGGAGTCCTTCTCTCTGCAGCTTCTGTGAAAATAATGTTTGAGGACCAATAAGCATGATGGGTTTTTAAATGCCGCAAGATATTTCTACTTGTCTTATGCTTTCTGATGACTTCCACACACAGAACCTGTAAAATAACTTTTCACCCATAAACACCACCATGGGTTGCCAGTTGGAGATGGAAATAACCTGTAATTCCATTTTAATGAACAACTGTGCAAACTCTAGTGGACTCGAGAGCACCTGAAAATGAATGATCTTTTATTGTCACAGAAGAAACACACATTTTAGCCCCAACTATGATCTCAGGAAGAACCACCGGACTAAGAAACTTTAGGTTGCTTACCTAACCCAGATGTGCAGAGTAGCATACAAGTGAGATGTCTTACTATAGGATTCAGCCTCCTGTGTATTCCTCTAATGGATCTATCTCACTGCATCAATTCTGACTGGCAGGTGATTTTGACATGCATCAACTTTTAATTAGGCCTCGCTTCAAATTAGGCATGTCTTCTCACCTTGTACAGCAGGAAGGGTTGTGGCATCTCACTCATGTTACCCTGAGAACCAGTGTTATGAAATTGTCCTAACGTTCAGAAATAAGCACCAATAAACGCTGAAGGGGAATCACTCTGAACCAGAAGAGGCCCAGCTGCCAACACTGCATAAACCAGAGACATTCAGTTCAGAAAAATGTGCCACAGCAAGTGGAGAAGACCAACATGCAGCTGCACATTATCTTGGATGAAGACCCTTCTGGAGGGTGGTCTGGATACAGCAAAGCCCTCAGTGAAGTGGGCGCACAGACCAAAAGCGTGTCTGCATGTCCTGGCAGGCATGGGATGAGGCAATCGCTCCCCATATCCAGAAGGGAAGCTGCTGCTCTCTGATAGTTTTTGGTAGCTTCCCTGGAAACTCTTTGTTCTGTTTGTGTAAACAGTAGAGGAAGACAGCAGTGGAGAAACCACTGTGAGAATTTGGAGAAACCACCTTATGCACAAAGTCAGATTTAGGCCTCAGTGAAACTGACATCCCTGGGGGAAGGTGGGTGCACGACGGATTTGCAGAGATGAACTCATGAGTTTTCATCCCCCCAATACTTGGGGGGGGGAACCAAAACCAAGTGAACATTTAGATGGTTTGCTCAGCTCTAAAAATAGTTTGGGCTGGTTGACAGTTAACAACTTAGTGGTCAATTTGCCTGGCCTATCATGCAGATCAAATCCAAGGAAGCTAGAATTCAGCAACACAATGATAGTTGGGCTCCAGTCTAGCATCCAGAAAAGTGATAGAGATACGATCTGAAGCCAGAAGAGGGTTTAGGCCTTGTACACACTCTGCAAGAACAAAATTTGGGAGTTCTCGCGACTTGTTCTTGACCCATCACATGGGAAGAACTTTCTATCTTCAGAAGCATCTGAAAGTACTCCAGTTCTTGACAACTTGATTAAAAGAACAGATTTGTTGCAGAGCATTTACATGCAGACATTATATTCACCTGCAAATCACTGACTTAGGGAGATGAATTCTTTTTAGGAAGATGGAGCTATGAATGAGAACTTTCTGTCATAGCTGCTTCATCAGCAGCTGTTCTACAGATAACGAAGGCTCCAATACTTAGACAAGGATTAAATCTGTGACGCTTGCTACCTTAGGAGGTCAAGTGTATCCTGTCAACCCATCTACATCACCACGTTTGATTTGTTGCTAAAGCAATCTAGTTACTATGGCAAACATATTTCACTGAAAGTCAAATGTTCCTATGCTCTATATTTATATATATATATATATATATATATATATATATATATATATATATATATATATATATATTTTATACATTAAATGTTTTAATGTGTAGATTGAGCAATACCTTATTCTTTATAGTTTTAAAATATTTTTACTTTTTGTTGTGTAATGAGAGCAAAATAATTCTGGGTATTTTTTTCTAACCCTAAGCAAGTAGTTTTATAGACACTGAAGAAAGAAGCGACAATCATGTTCTTTGATGTAAATGTGACGAGGCAGCAAAGAAAAACAACATCCATTGTTGTGACAATGCCATTATTATAATGATTTGATTTCCACTCATGACTATTTCTAACCATAATCAAAAAGTATTTATTTGCTCTGTTCATTTAAGGGTTGACAGAAGTGATTCACTTAAATACTGTGTCTGGAGGTGCCTGATTCAAAAGTGACAAAAGATGGATCTATGTCTAAAACAGGGTTAGCAAAAGCTTGAAAGTGCTGCTGTAGTTCAGAGGTTTCATGGAGTTTTGCACCCTGTAGATGTTATAATGGTTTAGCGTCAAAATATTTCCCAACGCTTGGAAGTGGTCAAAGCATATTAAACTTTAAAACTGATTAAAAAAATTAAGAAATTAAGGAAGAGAAGAGGTACCAGTAGAGAGAGGACAGGATTGGACTAAAGTGTTCCCATTTTTAGTGCCACTTACAAGATGAGCGGCAGCGTTCCAGACTGTTTGGAGCCCATGGAGAGATAAGTGGTTCACACCAATATGCAGAGTGTTACAATGATCCAGACATTATGTAATGAATGAATGTATCAGGTTTTCAGGTCTGTAGCAGGTAAATATGGCTTCACCTGTGCTTCACCTCTTTTTCTGAACGTGTCACTGCAGACTAGATCCATACTTTACTAGAAGAGACACTTTTAACGTCTTTACAGATTAGTAGAGGTGTAACGAGAATGTGTGCCTCAAGAATTTCTATAATATTTCTTGTCAAAGTAAAGTCTATCTAAAAGTGCTGTTCAGCTGCTGACTGCATCAAGTAAAGTAATTGAATATTATAAGCCCCCAGATATGAAGAAGTGTGATCTGATCATACCTGGTGTATTAGGTTCAAACTCTTATATTTACGTTAGCCACCATAAAAGCTACAGTTGGTGGATGCTTTGGAGGATGTTTAATATGAGCACTACACTAAAAGGGCTAATTCATGGTTTTCATTGAGAAAGGACTGCATTCGATCGTTTCTGGTCCAAAATCTTAAAACTAAACTGGATAATTACATGTTGAACAGAAAAGTTTGATTTATATAAATCAAACCTTTACTTTATCTTAGAAAAAAACACATTATTTTCAATGCATCTTTGGCATTAGGTTCACATCAAAAATTTAGATGTGGCCTAGTCAAAACTGGACTGAATTACAGTACATTGATTTTAGATTCCTTAAAACAAAGTTCATTATTTATAAAAAAAAATGATTCTATGTACACTATGTATTTTGCATTTTCCCCAAAACATTTGCCATGTCTCATTTTTTTAACCCAATATCGTGAATCATCTCATGAGTTGAATGTATTATATATGTATTATGAATATATATTATTATAACACCCCAGCAGGGAAGGTTTCCAACTAAAACTTCATCAAAGTAGGTCTAAAAGAAAAGCGGATTTCCGGCACATTGAATAAACCCCAATATCAATAATGTTATAGTCCTAAATTTAAGTAAGGTTTTGTAAACATTTAAACTGCTGTCAAAAAACAGCAAACCTGCAAATAGAAAGACTATGTCCTGGTAATTGGTCCAACCCATCAGCTCAGCTTAATTTCTGAACTCTGATGACCCTTAAGCACATGGATGCTGCTAAACCTTGTCACCTCCTGCTCTTAGGGTGTGATTAATGATGCTTGATGAGGCAACATTAGCAACCTATCAGAGCTCCGACAAATCTTTTTTTTTTTTTGCTTGAGTGCACAGCGTAATTTACAGAGCAGCAGGGTACGAGCACAACAAGGGAGAGCTGATCGAGATGAAGCCAATTTGCACGTCAGTCGAGGAACGCGTCGCTGGAACGACTACAAAAACAGACATAAAGGAAGAGAGGGGGAGACGAACAGGAGTGAGCTGGAAGCTGCTGCAATTTCCCAGTTTAATTAAAGTGACCCTCGTTATTGGAAGCACAAACCAGTTCAGCATCCGACAGGGGCGCTCATTGTTGTCTACATTAGCAAATGTGGAGATTAGCTGTCTGATTTATTAAACAGCAAATCAAGCTATGATGCTATGGTGGTTGCTGCTCGTTATTTCCCAGCATCCATGACAAGGAATAGAGTGCTTTTCTCTGATGTAAAATTGAACGTTATGTCGCTACCTGTGCTCCTATGCTCCAGTAACACAGTTAATGGGAGCTTTGGCCTCCACAGATGACAAGTGTTGTGTAACAGAGTGTGGTCACACCATTGCAAACAGGCCTTGTTCATCACTAGACCGACTGCAGAGCATATCCGCTCGCTGCTGACATGCACTTCAGACAGGAATGTGCCACAGCTTTAGTAACACCCGTTGCTCTATATGCATGGAGCAATTTGACAGTATGTGCATTTACTTGATCTCTGCCACCCATACTAATAGTTTTATGTAAGCAACAAGAGGTGTCTCAAAAAATAAGTTACCTTTTATAAAACAGAGCTATCCTGCAAACAGTACATTGTAAAAAAGAAAATGTTTTTGAGAAAGACAGCAATGCGTGAGCACTGAAAAAATATATGCTCTCAAAAAGGTTTCTGTTGTGTCACTGTGTTTATTCTCTGTTTTATTGTTCTTTTTAACCAAAGAGCTGCTCCATCTTGTGAAATTTGCTTTTCAATTCTTTCGTTTCCTCATGTTTCGGTGTAAAAATCTCAATGTTTTTTGCACCTCTGAGCCTCTGCAGGAAAAAACAAACATGCAGCCAACCTCAATGAAATCTTTCAAATCTGCCACATTTATTACTCCCACAACAAAAAAGAAAAAAAGGAACGAAAGAAATACATACATTTACGGCACCAAGTGTCAGAATTAAGACGTTGGTATTATTTCTTTAGCATTCTGGTCTCAGAAAGCTCTGTGAAATTCTCCATCATGACTCCTGCCACTGATACCTCCGTGTCTTATGGCCCTTTCAATGCAAAGAATGAAACTTCGAAAATAAGACCAGCAAAAGATGCGGAATAGAGGAATATACTAATAAATCATTTAGTTCTTCAAACATCACATCAAAGCGTACAAAACAAACAAACCAAAAAATCCCACAACAGTAGGCTGGATAGTGTTTTTCCACAACCATTTATATGACTGAGAGGACTTCCTGGCTTTGAGGACACAAACAGGGCCAAAAAAGAGGAGGGGAGGAGGGAGGACTGAGGAGAGGATGGGAAATGCTGTGAGCAATCTGTCATCGGAGATGTTGGAAATGGCAAGGAGATTCCTGACGCACTGATTAAAATGAGTTTGAAAAGCAGAAGGGAACAGCTGAGAATACCTAGTTTGCATGAAGGAATAAGGAGAATCAGCTCAGCTTTTATTTTTTCTCTCCCACACAACAGCATAAGGATTGTGCTTGTCTGTGTTTCCTGCTCTGAGGTATATTTCACTTGGAAATAAAGTCTCTAAGTCTGGGACAGATGCACCGATCCAGTTTTTGTATTTGTATTTTTTTGAAAGATGCTTTTGTTACACGATTAAGGACAGGTTTTGGAATAAGGAGAGTTTTTTTTTAATGGAGAAACCTTTTATATTTTGCCTTTAGGGATGACATCACAGAGCGCTGTCTATCATAGGGCATTTTGCAATGGGCCCATCAGCTAACAGCCAATTTCACATTTTCATCCTTACTTCACTGTCTGTAGAAGCGCTGGCAGAACACACGTCACGGTCTCTCCATGCAATATAGAGGACATTAGTCGTTCGGCACTTGCTTCTGCATTTGTTCAGATCGTCAGGAAAAGTCCCATAACTGTGTTACTTTACAGATTTGTTTCTGCATGAGACAGGGAATTTATTTGGGACATCCCTGTGCCAATCACATTCACAGAAAATCATATTCAGATCTATATTTTGATGTTCCACTGTAACTGCTGATGCCGATATCTTCTGATCCAGAATACCTTTACCTAAATATTAACTGCTCCTCTTAATCAAGGTGTTGTATGACCTAATATCATATTTTCTTTCTTATACAACTTATACAGCAATGTCCATATCTTCACCCTATATTTTTATTTATAAGATGAATATATATATAAAAAATCATAGTGAACCTTTCAATGTGTGTAGCAGAGACACTAAGACAAGTCACACCAAGCAACTTAAAATAGGAATTTACTATTATTGTGGAACTAAAGGGCATACGATGTTTTAAACTATGTTTAACAACTTTTATTAGACATCTTGCATTGTGGTCCAGCTTTGATGCTCACATACCCACTGTTGTTAGCGTTCAGTATGGGCCTCCAGACTGGTCTGCAGCCCCATACACAATAATCTGCAATACAGTGCGTACTCCAACACAGTTTTATCAGAACTAGCTTAACTTCTTCAACATTAGAGCTACTTTATCTTCCACATACAAATACAATTATTGTATTTGTATGTGGAAGATAAAGTTGTCTACATATCTCTTTCCACTGCAACAAAGGTAGTGAAAGAATTTCGGACTGCATTTGAATCATTATGAAAGTGATCTACAGGGTCTACAATTGATTTTAAATGCCCAGAAAACAAAAGTTTATAAGTGTGAGTTTATCATCTGGAAGTTTAATTTTGTAAATGTGGTGAGAACGGTAGAAGGCCTGCAATCCACAGCACCTAAGGCTGAGGAAGGCAGCAGCAGTCCCAGGCAGCCAGACATAAAGCATCACCCCAGGTCAGCCATACGCCCAGTACAGACGTAGGCTGTCAGCCAGGGAAAGGAGCAGCAGCCACCAGGCCAAAGAAGCACACAGAGCAAGACGCAGGTTACCGAGGCCCTCCGACCCAGCCACACCTCTGCCCCCAGCCGCGCAGGCTAAGCCCGACCACTGTCCCCCTTGCAGCCCAGGGCCCACTCCAACCCCCAGTAGCAAGATCGCCCGGCAGCAAGCAGGGGACACCCCCCAGGGCCCCCAACATGTCGGGCAGGCACCAGCTTATCACAGCAGTTGGAACCCGGAGGGACGAAGGTTGGAGGGGCACATTGTATTTCAATCTGGAGGGCCAGTCCCCGAGAAGTCTAGAGGGGATGATACCAACCAGAGCCCAGCACTGCCCCCGTGGCCTTCAAACAGCCCAACACAGCTCCAGGAGCCATAGTCCACCACTCCGGGACGTGGCCCGAACACCCACACAGACAACACCCCACCGAGGCGGGCAGCCTCCCTATGGTGCCTTAGAGACCCCTAGGCATCCTACATTATTGAAGGTCACTTTTTTATGTCTGATGGTACAATGATTGAAAGGGTGTTCTCCTATAGTGCCTTTACATATGGAGAGGCACTTTCTTTAGAGAAAAGCTTCCATTTAATGTACAAGGCTCTAATCAGAAGAAACTCAAAATGGAAATTGCTGTTTTGTTTCAACGTTCTGTCAACGATTGATTGTGATGATAAACTATACATGCTCCACTTTACTCACCTTGATTCAGTGCCAGTGAATCACCCTTCTTTAAGTTTTATATGAAATGCAGAATCTCTGACTCATTACTACATTTTCCATGATTTAGTTGGATGGACAGTAACCACCTCCAGATCAACATTGTTATGTTTTTTTTTTTACTGGTGAAGCACTGGTGGGTAAAATTCCAGTGCACCTCAGTAGCCTCCTTCCATTTCTTCGAGTAACAACAAAATGACTGCTTGGAATATTCCCAGGACTTTGACAGACTTTGACAAAGCAGCACTGTTATACCTTCCACCGTATCATGAAATAATTTACAAAACATTCTTATACTGAAAATACTCACATCCATCAATGATTTGGAGGGCCTAAAATTGATTCTCTTGTTCAGTGTTACTTCATCATTGCGTGGTGCATTAGACAATGCAGCCCCCTTGAAAAAGAAGGAAATCATTCATAGGAGGCAGGCTCCCTGGTTTAATTCAGAGCTGCGTACTTTAAAGCACAATGTTAGGAAAATTGGAGCGAAAATGGCGCTCTACACACCTAGAGGATTCCTACTTAATCTGGAAAAATAGCCTACTGTTGTATAAAAAGACACTTCACCAAGCTAGAACAGCTTATTTCTCATCCTTAATAGAAGAGAACAAGAATAATCCTAGGTTTCTCTTTAATACAGTTGCTAAACTTACACAGAGTCATAGCTCTGTTGAGCCCTCCATTCCCATACTCTCAGCAGTCCTGACTTTAGGGATTCTTCCAAAATAAAATTGATTCTATTAAGAAAAATCTTTGACATACTCCCCAAGATGATTACTTCATCCCCACCAAGTGAGACAACATTGGAAGTAACTGTAGAACCTGATCTGTGTTTGGGTGTTTTGTCCTGTGGAGCTTCCAGAGTTATCAGAAATATTACTTTTACTAAACCTTCAACTTATATGTTAGACCCAAAACCAATAAATTTTTTAAGGGAAGTGTTCCCTCTGATTACCACCCCATTTTAGATATGATTAATTTATCTTTAGTAAAGGGGTTTTTCCACAAGCTTTTAAGGTAGCTGTAATTAAACCTTTACTTTAAGAAACCTTCGCTTGATCGAGATGATTTAATAAAAATTACAGACCGATATCCAACTTTCCCTTTTTATCTAAAATTCTTGAGAAAATAGTTGCTAATCAAAAAGTGTGAGCATTTACACAGCAAAGCCTGTTTGAAGAGTTTCAGTCAGGTTTCAGAGCTCATCATAGCCTGAAACAGCTCTGCTGAAAATCACAAGAATTCTTATTGCCCCAGATAATGGACTTGTGTCTGTACTGGTTCTGTTAAAACTCAGTGCTGCATTTATACAGTCGATCATAAAATTTCTTTGAAAATGGGAATATGCTGTAGGGATCAGGGAACAGCGCTAGGCTGGTTTAAATCTTATTTGTCTGACAGATTCCAGTTTGTTCATGTAAATGATAAAACATCTTTAAACTCCAGGGTTAATTGTGGAGTGCCACGGGTTCAGTACTTGGGCCAAATTTTCTTTTTAATATATATGTTCCCAATAGGTAAATGATCAGGCAGCATAGAATAAATTTTCACTGTTACGCTGATGACACTCAGCTTTTCTTATCCATAAATCCTGATGAGCCCAACCAGTTAGACAGACTACAAGCATGTCTTGAAGATAAAAAACTTGGATGACTTTACATTTTTTTTTCTAAATTCAGACAAGACACGAAGTTGTCGTCTTTGGACCGGAGTCTTTTTAAAAAAAAAAACTGCTTAGTCAATCACTTAACTGGATGGCATTAAATTGACCTCCGATAATAAAGTAAAAAAACCCCTTGGGGTTATTTTTTTACCAGGCCCTTATTTAACTCCCATATTAAACAGGTTTCTAGGATTTCCTTTTTTCATCTCCGGAATATTGCCAAAATTAGAAATATCCTGTCCAGGATTGATCCTGAAAAACTAGTTCATGCATTTGTTACTTCAAGGCTGGACTATTGTAATTTTTTACAATCAGAATGTCCACAAAATGCAGTTAAAAGCCTTCAGCTGATTCAAAATGCTGCAGCAAGAGTTCTGATGAAAATTAAAAAGAGAGATCATATTTCCCCTACTTTATCTTCCCTTCAGTGGCTCCTGTTTAAATCCAGAATAGAATTTAAAAATTCTCCTCCTCACATATAAAGCCCTTAATGATTTAGCTCCATCATACATCAGAGATCTGATTGTTCCATACGTTCCTAACAGAGCACTTCGTTCTCAGACTGCAGGTTTACTGGAGGTTCCTAGAGTCTCTAGAAGTAGAATGGGAGGCAGATCCTTTAGTTATCAGGCTCCTCTCCTGTGGAACCAGCTCTCAGTTTTAGTCCGTGAGGCGGACACCCTGTCTACTTTTAAGGCTAGGCTTAAAACTTTCCTTTTTGATAAAGCTTATAGTTAGAGTGGCTTAGGTTATCCTGAGCTATCTTCCTTATTTTAGCTCCGTCTTCTTCTCCCCTTGTTGGATGGAGTAAGGGGGAGTCAGGTTTAGCCTACACCTGCTCAGTTATGGTTGAGGTGCAAACACACCCTCCATTTCTGCTACCTGTATGAACCCCTCTCTTTTCCAATGGTTATGGTCAATATGACAGAGAGAGGTATCCCAATCGTTGTGGTTTTTAGTATAACAATGGCCATCAGTGGGCTCTAGATGGACAAACTGTCTACTTTTAAGGCTAGGTTTAAAACTTTCCTTTTTGATAAAGCTTATAGTTAGAGTGGCTTAGGTTATCCTGAGCTATCTCTGTAGTTATGCTTTTATAGGCTTAGGCTGCTGGAGGACATAATGACCACTTTCACCCTCTTCGCTACTTTCTCACACTACTCTTCAATTTTGTATTATTTGCTGTTATTTCAGCTTTTAACTTTGTTCTCTCTCTTTTCTCTTCCTAGAAGCTACACCTGGCCTGACTCTTTGTCTACCTGTAACACCTTTCTGGAGAGGGGAATCCTCCAAGCTTCAGCAACAACTGGCAACAACTTAATGCTCACCCTCTACCGATGATCCACTTGGCCCTGTCTTTCATTGGTTAACCCTTTCTCTCTCCAAGACATGGCTACTGACTGAGCTTCTACTGTAACTAACTCTATGTGCTCTCTTCAGACTCTAAACTTGAAAACTGGCTCAAAGTTTATCTGTTCCTTCTTTCTAGGTGAAACGACTAAAGGAGCTACATCCATTAACATGTACCTTTTCCTTCCCATAGAAAGTACTCCTGGATCAGTGCTTCTTTGTTCTCTTTGTGTCTCTGCTCTGTTCTCTCTAACCCCCAGTCGGTCATGGCAGATGGCCGCTCACACTGAGCCTGGTTCTGCTGGAGGTTTCTTCCTGTTAAAAGGGAGTTTTTCCTATCCACTGTCGCTACATGCATGCTCAGTATGAGGGATTGCTGCAAAGTCAAAGCCAGTGACTGTCCACTGTCTCTACATGTTCATCCGGGAGGAGTGAATGCTGCAAGTCACTGACTGGATGCAATCTGCTGGGTTTCCTTTCCTTAGATAGAAAAACTTTTTATCCAATTTGAATAAATAACAGAATCTGGCTGCACTGTTCAATGATTAAGATTAATTGGAATGTATGTACCTGAATTTTGTGAAGTGCCTTGATGTGTTGTGAATTGGCGCTATTTAAATAAACGGAATTGAATTGAATTGAATTGAAAATAGTAGTAGGAGAAATGTCATTAATTTGTTGTGAATAGCCATGTTATTCATATGTAGTAGTGTAAATTTGTTTTGTATTGGTTTGATTTGTGTGGCTGCTATCTTAGGCAGGTCTATCTTGCAAAAAAGTTTTCGTAGCTCAATGGGACTTTCTGGTTAAATAAAGGTCCAATAAAATGTGGCTACAGTAGCTTTTCTGTTGGATCGCACCTTCCTCCCTATGTGCACCAAGAAGCATTGACCATGACCCTCTTGCCCACTTTTGATAGATACTGACAACTGCTGACCTGGAATGCCCCACAAAAAGCTGAGGTTTTTGAGATGTTCATGTAGCCTTCACAGTTTTGACCTTGATATTCTTATGCTTGGTTCTTTTATTATGTTGGATAGGCCCTGTATCTGCATACTCATCAAGAGAAAAATGTGACTGAATGTTGATTCCCACGCACAGAACAATAGCGCTTTATACTGATCACTGTTTTAGCACTCTTGTACCTACATAACGTGTTCATTAGGGAAATCTCTGAGACCGAAAAAATAATGCAAAGTACAGTTTATACTCATAACAGCTTGACCTCCTAACAGTAGCAGAAGCACAGATTGTTCTGAAGCTAAATGTCACCACATGGCTTTTACAAAGCAGACTGATCAATGGGTAAGGCCTTTGAGAAAATGCCAAGTGTTTAAAAAAAGAGCCACAGAGCCTAAAATTGAGATCTGGGAAGCCGTTCTGAATTCTGACACCAGCTGGATCCGCTCTGTGGGTTTCCAGCATGCATCTGATGGGAAACCTTGGACCCCAGATTGATTGGTAAGTATTTCAGATGAGGGCTGTATTTGACAAGGAATGCTGGCTGGCAGTCATGAGGCAATCAGGGATTTTGCCTCGAAGCAAGGAGGGATCGCTTTGGCAAAATTTAGTTTTGGGAGTGATTAAGGTTGTGAGAAGGTTTCCTTACTGACAAGAGCTCTAGTCACAAATGGATGTATATAGACGCAGCGTGGGTATCATTTTCGAACACTTACTATTGATTTCACTTTTCTTTACCCAAGTTACAATGCTTTTATGCTTTATGAATTAATATGTCCATAAACAATTAATTTAATTAATTTGTGTGGATCTGATTAAACATGGCTTATTTAGGGGCATTTCTCCACTCAGAATTTCAGAGCCATAGTTGCTGTAACTAAGGGCTCATGGATTTCTACAAAGCTGGAGTTATTACACTTTCCTTGGAAAGTTAGATTACTCTGGAAAAAGTCAAAGCAGCAGCTAAGCTGGGAGTTTTGAGGTTCTGGGACATCAATACTGATGTTTCATAGAAGCAAATACAAAATATAATGCTTTTCCTCCTGTACAAGTCCAACTACTGATCCATGTGTCAAACCTTTCCAAACTTAGACTCCAGCTTGATTGCCCACATTTCAATATTGATTGCTTCCTGCTGGATTTTATTCCTAATTCATACAATTGTCATGCAATTCAATTAGTGGGAGCAAAATAAACAACAATGAGCTCCATTTGATTTTGCCCTCATAATGGAGCTTAATGGGCTGTGCTCAGTTATTCAGAGAGTAACAGAAGCTGAAAGGCTGAGCTTTTCTCACCAATGCAATGTGTTTGTGTGAAAGGAGGACGATGTTTCTGCAGAATATGAAGGGTCGTCATCCTAATCTCAGATTCAGCAAAGCAAAGAGTGCTGAGATCTCTGCAGGAAATTAAGCGGCTCAAACACAAATGACTGCACCTCAGCGGACTCGTCCGTGAAACTCCTTAAGTTTGCAGATGACACCACTGTCATCGGACTGATCCAGGACAGTGATGAGTCTGCATACAGACAGGAGGTGGATCGCATGATACACTGGTGTAGTCAGAACTGCCTGGAACTAAACCCACTCAAGACTGTGGAGATGGTGGTGGACTTTCGGAAAACACCACCTCCATACACCCCCCTCACCATCCTCAACAACACCGTGTTGGCTGTGGACCACTTCGGGCTCCTAGGAACCACCATCTCTGAGGACCTGAGATGGTCTTCACACATAGACACTGTTCGAAAGAAGGCCCAGCAGAGACTGTACTTCCTGAGGCAACTCAAGAAGTACAACCTTCCACAGGAGCTGCTGGTCATCTTCTACACTGCCATCATTCAGTCTGTCCTGTCTTCATCCATCTCCGTGTGGTTCGGTTCATCCACAAAACAGGACAGGTCCAGACTGCAACGAATAATCAGGACTGCAGAGAGAATCATCAGGGCTGACCTTCCCTCCATCCAAGACTTATACAGGTCAAGGGTCAGGAAAAGAGCTGCTAAAATCTCTGCAGACCTCTCTGCACACCCTGCACATAAATTGTTTAGAGTTCTGCCTTCAGGCCGCCGCTACAGAGCGCTGTTCACTAAAACCAGCCGCCACAGAGACAGTTTCTTCCCCCAGGCTGTTTCTCTGTTGAACATTCAATAGAGTACAAAACAACAGCATACAGATGTTGCAAATGCACCTTTTTATTTATTTATATATGTGTATATTTGTACATTGTAGATATGTATATTCTGTAGTGCAAAAACAAAAACCAAAGAGCAGAGTGTACCGGAGTCAAATTCCTTGTTTGTATGTACAAACTTGGCAATAAAGCTGATTCTGATTCTGATTCTGAGATTTCTTTTAGAAATGTTTTCCTCTAACAACAGAACTTATACTTGTCTTTGGATATAAAGGTGCATCGCAATAATTAAACAATATCGAAAAGTTATTTTGCTGTGATTTCATTCATGTACCATATCTACTCACTACACAGACAGTGAAATGTTTTGTGTTTATATCTACCAACTTCGATGGGTATGGTTTAAAGCTTTTGTCAACAGACATAAAAAATATTTTTGTGTATTGTAAAATATATGCACTTAGTACTAGTCTGGAGCTCTCTTTGCTTAAATTAATGGAATAATACAGTGTGGCATGGTGGTGATTAGCTTGAGGAACAAGCCCAGACTGCTGTAAGATCGGCCTTCAGCTCTTCTGCATTGTTGAATCCAAATTCTTGAATAGTAGTTAGTCAACAATCGTCCCCAAGTTTCGGTAATCTCTTTTGTTTGTTCACATTTTTCTAGCACACTTTTTCCTTCCACCCAACTTTCTGTTGATTTGCTTGAACACAGCATGCTAAACAGCCAGCTTCTTCAGCAATAACATTTTGTTGCCCAACTTCCTTGTAGAGGGTGTCAATGACTATCTGTTAGACACCCGGCAAGTCAGTCTTTCTCATGATTGTAGGCCACTGTGGAGGAGCTTTTCCGCGGTGGCTCTTAATAATAAAATTAACAATATTTTAAACTCTAAAAAGTAGTAAAGGTTCGTTTTAGCAGTTCTTGTTTATGGCTTTTATAAAATATCATCATCAAATTTCTTCAACAGAGTCCTACTAACAAAGAGATTTTTCCATTGCTTTGTGTCATTTAGCTGGAATTTATATGCTTTTTTAAGTGGGCAATCTATTTTTTTTCAGTTTCCCATAGATATGGAGAGGACTGATTGGCCTTATTCTCAGTGTTTTTTTTTTCCTTGTTAAAATTTGGAAGCAGCCAGCAAAATAATTGGCATACAGCAGCTTTATCTGTCTGACATCTATGATGGTCGAGTCCTGAAAAAGGAAAAGGTAATTTTGGCAGAGGAGTTTATGCTTCTAAACTCCGGGCGGCGATTCATGCTCCCTAGGGCAAGTAACACGTATACATTTTAGTTTATATTTACAGAAATTAAAATGTTTAATCTGCACTAGGTACTTACCTGATGATAGGGATTTTCTGCACTGACTGAAGCATTTTTTTATTGATGGTTACTGTTGTCGTGATTGTCTCTCGCCTTACGCTGCGACACAAATTTTCATGCAGGGACAATAAAAATGACTGATGTTTTTCATTCTATCTTTTAAAGTAAGTAGTAAGAAGTAAGTAGTAGGAAGTAAAATGATTTCACAATAAAATAGGTTTTATATCATAAATCTAAATATTAACTTCATATAGTATACAGTGGATTGTAAAATTATTCAGTCAGTCAGTCATTTTCTACCGCTTATTCCATAGTGGGTCGCGGGGGAGCTGGTGCCTATCTCCAGCAGTCTATGGGCGAGAGGCGGGGTACACCCTGGACAGGTCACCAGTCCATCGCAGGGCAACACACAAACAACCATGCACACACTCATTCATACACCCAAGGGAAATTTAGAGTGACCAATTAACCTAACAGGCATGTCTTTGGACTGTGGGAGGAAGCCGGAGTACCCGGTGAGAACCCACACATGCACAGGGAGAACATGCAAACTCCATGCAGAAAGAGCCACCGTGCAGCCCTAAAATTATTCATTCCTTGAATTTTTTCACATATTGTCACATTACAGCCACAAATATAAATATATTGTATTGGAATATTATGTGAAAGACCAATACAAAGTGGTATACAATTGTGAAGTGGAACAAAAATTATACATGATTTATTTTCTTTATTTACATATAAAAAACTGAACAGGGCAACTAAAAAGGTGCAAAAGTATTCACCCCCTCTGAGTGAATACTTTGTGGAACCACATTTTGCTGCAATTACAGCTGTCTGCAAGTCTTATAGTCAATGTCTCTACCAGCTTTGCCCATCCAGTGACTAAAATTCTAAAATTTTGCTCATTTTTCTTTGCAAAGCAGTTTAAAAAATCGTCAGTTTGATGGGGGGCCGTTTGCGAACAGCCATTTTTCAGTTTGCCACGGGTTTTCCTCAAGGGGGGTTTTGGGTTTGGGGGACTTTAAAGGGCCCTTTCTAAACACATGAATATGTTTTGTTTTTAAACCATTCCATTGTAGCCATGGGGTTTATGTTTAGGGTCATTGTTTTTGCTGGAAGGTGAAACCCCCTGGCCTAGTCTCAAGTTGTTGGGAGACTCCAAAAGGTTTTTTTTCCCCCGATTTCCCGTATTTGGGTCCATCCCTCTTTCCCCCTTAAAATGACCACCCCTTTCCCCGTCCCTGCTTTTTTTTTTTTTAAAAGAAGACCCCCAGGGCATGTGCTTTCCACACCATGTTTGGGCAATGGGGATGGTTGTTCAAGGGGTTATGTAAGTGTTTTTGTTTTCCACCAAAACAAACCCTTTAAAAAATTTTTGGGATACCACTTCCTTTTTGGTCTTTCAAAATAAAATTCCAATAAAAAAAATAATTTTTTGTTTGTGGGTTTTTAATTTTGACAATATGTGGAAACGTTCAAGGGGTAGGAATACTTTTACAAGCCAATGCATAATCATCATACAATTTGTCAAAAAATTTTATTTACTAAGATGCAACAGTTTGTTAGTCCTTTTATCCACCTCCGTTTAAAATCACGTTTAACTATGCATTGCATTTAGGTCATACATGTTATACATGCCGCAACCAGTCCAGTTGATATGCATGGGCGCAGGGGGAGACAGCTAGAGGAAAGAAAGAAACAAGATTACGGCTATGCACAGGATTAGATTTCCGTTTCTGCTCCAGCCCAAAATGCCATGCTGCTTTTAAAACTCCGGCTCATACATAGCCAATGTTCAAGTAGCCTTTTTTATGTCAGCAGTTACTCATCTTTGAGCCTTTCAACTTGAGGAGCGGTCACAACACAAGCACAAGACGTCACAACGAGTCAAGTGACAGCACCCCCGTCAGGCTCCATTTTCCCACTTTCCCTTCACACCTATCAAAGTGGGGAACAACAGCAGAGATGACAGATTTCTCATGTTTTGTGTCCAATTCAGCCATCGTCAGTGTTCCCATGAGGCGCAGCTCACCTTGGACAATGAGAGAAAAATGAAAGTCAAAATTACATGAAGCGAAACAGATAAGAGCATGTCAGAGTGGTGCTCATTTAAATAAACCTTCATGGAGGACAGAGGTGCTGTGTGTTGAATTTTGAATGCATGAGGGCACAACTTAAGCAAACAGGGGTCCCTGGATCACGTTTATTAAAACAATTGTGCAGTAGATACTTTTGCAACCCAAGTTGTGCAAACTAGGCTGTGCCGTGAATGACAGACAGAGCACAAACACGGGGAAGAGTGAGGAGAAGAAAACTCAACAGCAGCAATCTGGATTTTAATTGGCTATTTGTTTTTCATCAGTCCCAGAGGAGACAATATTTATGAGTCTGATCTTTCTTCGTTGCTCCGACGGAACGAGACCACCTGCTAGAACGTGATATGCAGTGAGATTTTTTTCTCTCTTTTTACCTCTTTACTGTGGAGCGGTTTCTGTTCTGCATGCTACCGAAGTTAAACTGAGTCTCATAACAGGTGTGAGGAGTGCTGCAACAGTTACGGAGGCTGTTAATAAACATCAGGAAACATCTTCTAGGAAAGACTTGATCAAATTTCTTGAATCTATTTTAAAAGTACACAGAAACCCCAGAGCTGTTTTGACAAAACAAAACAGCATTACCATGTTTCAGCTTCCACCATTTGCATTCATTTTCTGATATATAATGAGCCAAAAGGGCAGGTGGAGACAGAACAGGACCAAGCTTCATGCTGGCAATCAGATTAAGATATCAGAGGAAAAGGTTCGCCTAATAGAAAACCTAGAGAGATAAGCCCTGCTATGAAATTATTGATGAAGTTTTGAAGCACAGATGAGAATGTTTGACTAATCTGACCTTAGGTTAATCAGAAATTCAGGGATGCTGCTGAGAGGAGGTAAGTTTCTGTCCCTACCTCCCAGTGTGGAGCTGATGAGTTAAACACAAGGAGACCCAAAGCACATCCGGTAAATAAAGGCTCACTGTTGCAGAGGGTGCCCTGCAAACATATTCACACCCCTTAACAAAACTGTTCTGTTTTTTAGAGAACTTTAGGAGCTTGTGGAGAAGTTTAAGGCAGCTCTAAACATCTCACAGAGCATCTGTTCGATCCATCATCTCAAAATAGAAAGAATATGATATAACTGCAAAACTACTAAAACATGGTTGTGCAACTAAACTGGCAGCTTGGACAAGGGGACCATTAATCAAAGAAGCAACCAAGAGGTCCATGGTAAGTCTGGATGAGCTGTATCTAGTAACTAGTAGTTCTGCATTACTTAAATCCAGCTTTTGTGAAGGAGTTACAAGAAGAAAGCCATTATTAAGAGCCATGTATGGTAAATCTAAGGGAGGAAGAAGGTGCTCTGGGGTAAGATGAGACCATAATAAAACGTTTTTGATATAAAACGTTTTTTGCCTTTATGTGTGGCGGAAGACAAACATTTCACATCACTCTGAACACAACATCCCCATTGTAAAACATGAATCATGGGACATGGAAAATTGATGTTCATAAAAGTTTTTCCATCCATTATGACTGAGGTTGATGAGCTATTTACCCAGGAATAATGGTAAACATTCAGTTTCTACATGTGCAAAGCTGGTAGAGACATATCCCAAAAGTGGTTCTAAAAGTATTGAATCAAGGTTTTCAGATTGTGTTTTGTAAAAAATGTGGAAAACCTTGTTAGAATTTTTCTCTCATTTTACAATTATGCGCAACTAGTTTTAACTTTAACATTACAAAATGTGGAAAAGTACTGTTCACAGTAGAAACATGATGCCTGTATCTGATTTGAAAAATTAAGCATTTGTTCATCTTCAGGTTGTGAAAATTTTTCAGCAAGAAAAAAAAAGAGAAAAAAAGTCAGCATCAGTTTTCCTTTCCAAGATGAACCCTCGGGTTTTTTTAACTTCAACAACTGTTGCTGGTAAAGAAACAAAGCTGTTAAGGTAGAACTGGAGAATACGCTCCCACACATCTTCCCACTTGCACAAAAATGCACCTTCAGACACCCACAAATGGCATGACACAGGTTCACTTAACAATTGACTCGCTGCGGAGCCCGAACATGGATGTTGCAAAGAGTTCAGCCTATAAGCCCAGAACAAAAACTTTGAGCCTCTTGTCAGCTGGCAAAAATTGACCATCAGGAGGCGATTTGCCAAGAAATGAGTGCAGCAAATCTCTGCAAGAAGTAGCTAAAAGCCCACCTAGACACGCTTAAACATCCACAAAGAGGAAAAGAGCTGCAACTTACGAGGACCAAGGAAAGGTAAGCACCAGCTGCTCCTCATGCTCTCCAACAGAAGGTCTTTGAAAATAACATTGAGTAGACCTAATCTCCCATGGTTCCACTCAGACATGACAAGTGTATTGCAAATGTGGGCAAACACCCCCGACCCTACACCCCATGTGCCGCAAATGCTCCTTGTTACCTTGCTTGTAGATCCCAATTTTGGACGTTTGTCTATTTTACAAAAGTTTGATTTTTCCTCCCTCAGGCAGCAGATAGGGGAATATGTTCTGCTGTAAAAAATATAAAAATAGGCCACATACTGAGAGAGATCAGCCTGAATAAATTGTTCTTTATAAGAGCTGCAAAGGAGGCTTTTATGCGATTTTAGCAGGAGCAGAAGCAATAACCATCTTACAGTACTCTGCTTTATGAACATGTTAGCTCAGCCTTGCAGAAGTTATCTAACTGAAAAAGACTACACTGTGTATAACAGCAAAATACACTGAATACAATAATATAGACTTTGGAAACGCTCGGTTTTTAAAAGCAGTTGTCACCATAAAGAAACAATGATCCCATGAGTCAGCCTATGAAAGCCTAACATTTAACCCACCTCTATTGGACCCAGCTGGTGGTAGGCCCAATTGGAGGTGGTTTTCTATTGCTTTTTCAAGCTGAGCCCAGCTCAGCCTTACCCCTAATTTACACAGACGTCGTCATCTGTGCATTTTGACTAGAAGCCATTCTAGTCAATGCTGTATTTCACACTGGCTCCGCGGCGCTGCAGCATGCAGGAGAGCCCTCTGTCATCATCCGTCAGAGATTTGAATAGAGTCTATTTTAGATGGATGACAGAGCACAAACACAATTTGTAAATTGAGGGAATTTCTAAAGATCAGATTGAGCCAGACAGGAAGTCAGAAACAGGAAAAATAAAAAGCATCCGGTACATTTCAAGATAAGATACACACAATCACATTGCATTGTAAACATTTTTTCAGAACCGGTGACACGAGGTCACAAATGTATCAGTCAGAGGGTCTCAGGAGGTATTTGACCCCATGGACGAGTTCATTCTGGAAGTGGAAAACGACAAAATCTTGTATGACAGCACACATCCTTATTATAAGGATAACGGCAGAAAGGAAAAGGAATGGGAAGAGATAGAGGCATTGGATAGTTAGTTTATCCTCATTATCACATAAAATAGTGAGTGCAGCCTCTTCAATAGGCTACTAGTACACTTAGTAGTATTCATGCTGAAAATTCTGTTTATTACCTTCCTAGAGATATTATTTCATCTGTTAACTGAAAGGATCCTAAACCGCATCTGCTGTGAATTGCTGCATGGCACAATTTGCGACGGATGACGGAGCAGACACAGAACACAGTCAGTGTGAATTAGAGGTATACAATTACTGCCTCATTCACAATGCCCCACAGGTGTATTGTGTGGATTCATTCCTCACTTTAGCAGTTTTGACCAATTTGTACCGAACATTCTGAGGTATCAAAATTAGGTTGTCTGCTTCTTACCAACCATGCATCAATTTGTACTGTATGGAAATGTGGCAATCTGACTAATAATATCTAGCAGCGGGAGGCTGCTCAGTGTTGGTGGTTTGGTTTAATCAAGGATCTAAGGTTTATAGAGGGATCTAACCTTAGGGTGTAAGTATATACTATATACACTGCTCAAAAAAATGAAGGGAACACTTAAACAACACAATTTCACAGTGTGTGGTTTCGGTTTGGTATTTGTTTACGTTTTATCAGATGTTTTTCTGCTACTAGTTTGGTTAGTCCTTGAGTCCTCGTTTCTGGTGTTTTGTTTCCTAGGTTCTGTTCTGTTTGACTGTGTTTATTATATTTTTAGATCTGTTATCTCCCTGTGTTCTGGTCCCTTAGGTTGTTTACGGTTTGTCTTGTCAGGCTCCTCATGTTCTCGTTATCCCTATCTGGTTCATCTGCCCCTCTGTCTTGCTGCACGCCTGTTCCACACCTGTGTCTGTTTTCCCTGATTACCTGCCCTATTGTTTCATGTCCACCTTCGACTGTATTTAAGTTTGTCTTTGTCCTTTGTTCCACGCGGTGTCGTTAGTCTATTTAGTCTGTCTGTTCCTACTGTTTGAGGTTACCCTGCGATCCAGAAACCAGGACTGTTTATTGATTAACTTTGTTACCTTGGATCTCTGTGAAACCTGCACAGGAAATTGTAAGTTGGCTCACCTCACTAAAGAAATATCATCTCACCAACAATCTCTGCTCGTCCTGCACCTCTGGTCCACTGATAAGATTGAAGTTATGACATACAATATAACTCCAAGTAGGAAGCAACACTGATTGACAATTTCACATGCTGTTGTGCAAATGGAATAGACAACAGGGGGAAATCTTTGGCGATTGGCAAGACACACTCAATAAAGGAGTGGTTCTGCGGGTGGGGACCACAGACCACTTCTCAGTACCTGTGCTTTCTGGCTGATGTTTTGGTCACTTTTGAATGTTGGTGGTGCTTTCACACTCGTGGTAGCATAAGACGGACTCTACAACCCACACGAGTGGCTCAGGTAGTGCAGCTCATCCAGGATGGCACATCAATGTGATCTGTGGCAAGAAGGTTTGCTGTGTCTGTTAGCGTAGTGTCCAGAGCCTGGAGGCGCTACCAGGAGACAGACCAGTACCCCAGGAGACGTGGGGAGGCTGTAGGAGGGCAACAACCCAGCAGCAGGACCGCTACCTCCGCCTTTGTGCAAGGAGGAACAGGAGGAGCACTGCCAGAGCCCTGCAAGATGACCTCCAGCAGGCCACAAATGTGCATGTGTCTGCACAAACGGTTAGAAACCAACTCCATGAGGATGGTATGATGGCCCGACGCCCACAAATGGGGGTTGTGCTCACAGCCCAACACCGTGCAGGACGCTTGGCATTTGCCAGAGAACACCAGGATTGGCAAATTCGCCACTGGCGCCCTGTGCTATTCACAGATGAAAGCAGGTTCACACTGAGCACATGTGACAGACGTGACAGAGTCTGGAGACACCGTGGAGAGCGATCTGCTGCCTGCAACATCCTTCAGCATGACTGGTTTGGCAGTGGGTCATTAATGGTGTGGGGTGGCATATATATATATATATGTATATATATATATATATGTACACACACATACACACCCCAACACACCTCTATAGTTGTGATCAACCTCTAAAATCTTTTAGATTTGATTTTCAGTCAGCCTATTTCTTCCTACACATTTGTATAAAGCATCTGTTGAATTTTAGATGTATGATGTCTGGTGTATTACTAGAACTATTTTAGTGTGTTTCATCACAAATTTGTTTGCATTTGGATACTTTAAGTTTATACACTGTATATTGCCGAATGTATACAGTATACACATTTTATTTGAAGCCATTTAGATCATTTACTAGCCTCCTTCAACACTTTAACTCTTAAGACTCGTCTAATGAGAAACCCTAGGAAAACATACATAATGAAAACAAATTTCATAATGAGCTTCAGGCCTGAGACCTATATGAATTAGAGCAATAAACCAACACCCAAAGGTGGAAGCTGTCCAATCAGTACTTCAGTCACACCAAACGTATTGCGAGTCTGCAGATAAACGCAGAGAACAAACATCACTGTTTGCCGTGAAGTCTGTGGCCTGTCTGGGTACAGTTATGAGGAAACTTAAAAGAGAATCAGATATGGAAGTGTTTTGTCTCCTGCAGCTTTGAAGGGGCAGCATTCTTTGGTGCAGATATGTTCCTCAACCTGCTGAGTGGAGCCCTAGATCAACAGTGAGCTTGTTGCACTCTCAGAGCCGGAGGGCACCTGTGTGCTGTGCTGCTCTCTGTCAGGTGTGATCACACAACGGTATCTCCCACCGCAGCCTGCTGGGAGCATGGGCGCAGGGTGAGTGGGGCCAATTGTGCCAAATGAAAGGGACTCACATTGAGGCCTCTGTGTGCTCTACCTCTCTAAGCTTTGGTCTGCAGCCTTGCACTTTTTCAAAGTATTGGCTTGTGCCATGGATGCTAAGCTTGCCACTCTGAGCTGGTTGGAGTCCAAGGATATACATGGAGAGAAAGAGATGAAGAGACCTAGATGCATAGACAGAAAGAGGTATGAAGGTAGAGCTAAAAGAAAATCACAGGCACTCCTATTAGCCATGGGCAAATGACGTTTCTATGGAGCATTGAAGTCCACATACAAATGGAAGAGACACTCACTGATGTTTCAGAAACCCCTCTGGCAAAATCTCCCCAGTGTTCATTATTTGATTTCAGATCTGATTTTCAGCATTCACTGTGGAAATGGGTGAAAAAAAGCAACGGAAGCATTTGGTCTTTTCCATGTTCGTTCTGTCCACTTCGCTCATAGTTTTCTGAACTTTGCTCCTCTTGATGCTGATGAGATTGAAAAAGCAGCCCTACTCCTGTTATGTTGGGGAGCCTCCTTACTTCCTTCTCTTTATCTTTCTGCTTGCAGCATGACTGCACTCTCGGCCTCTTTTCTCAACGGATTAGACGAGCCGAGTGCTGAGGGCCTTTGCATACAAAAAAAGCTCAGGGATCAGAGAAAAGCAACCTTTGTGTGGACTCCAGACAGGAGATGGAGTATAAACGTTAACAGTAATAGGCTGTAGTTGCAGAAAGACTGAAGAAAACTTTTCAGAACTGGATTCTACCATTTTAATGTTTAATTATTAAAGCTGAGATAAGGATGAGGAAGTTAAGACAATAGAGATGCTACTTATTGCCATCATTAGAAAATTCTGAAGATTTATAAAAAATTGTAAGTATTTACATGAATTCATTTTGCAAAAATGTTTTTCATGATTAATCCATTATATTAACTAAGCACTATATATGTACACATTTATGCGGACATTTTTGCATTATAAGTAATTTTTCTATCTGTTTCCTTTAAACATTTAAGTGAATCTTTTTAGAGAATGGTCTAGAACTCGTACAATCTGCAGAAGGATAGTTTGTAAACACTGAACAGCATTTAATTAAATCAAAAATCAAGAATTGTTTAATTTATTACAAGCAGCTGTCAGGGTTTAAGACATTGGTTTAAGCTCCAATTAAAACAGCCTAATTGCTGGATTCTTATGAGTCATATAATAAATAATAATTTTAGGATTTTCTTCCTATTTCTTTGAAAAGAAGTGGTGAGATTGTATATCTTTCTTACTAAATTTGAGCTTGTCATGTCTGCTGAGGGGTTAGTGATATAGTCACACAGATAATTAGACTGTCTGTTGCTGCTTATTGTTATTTTTAGGGTAACTGAATACAATAATTTTCTAAATTTCAATTTTTGACCTACTCTGTTGGTAAAAACAAGCTGTAGGATGCTTTCATTTAAACAGGTATACTTAAAAGTTTTCTGTAGAATCAAACATAATTTTGGTATAGTTTGTCACCAAAAAAATCAAAATGTCATGCCAATTTTCTGTTTGTTTTGCTGTTTTGTTGAACTTATTTAATTAACATTAAATAAACCTCCTCATTACTATTTTTCTCATTTTTTTTGCTTTATTTGGTGTTAAAAAAACAACTAAATCACTCCTTTAAAAGGGTGTTTACTGTATGGATACAGCAAAGCATTTTAGTTGAATATGAAAACTCTGCAAGGATTATTTGACAAAAAAACAGTTTGTGGAGCCGACCTTCAGTGCATCTCAAGCCAGGTTGTTCTAAACACCATTTGCTCTGGTTGTTGTTCCATTAGCTGATTTTCAGGTCCCAACAATGTCTCCTGCAGAATTGCTGTATCACCAAAAACCTTTGCAAAAAATGATCGCCAAGCAGACTGACCTACAATGAGCCCAATCCAACCAGTTAGACTCACCATGCATGCACCTGCAGTACAGGTTATAACGTCACTGTCATTATAGTCAACCCTATTACCATGCAGTTAGAAGCAGAGAAGTTGTTTGGGTCAGCTAAAGTAGAACGATTTCAGACTGTATGCAGTGCCACTGTACTGGCAAGTCAAGCAACTATGTAAGGTGATACTAGCTGAATGTGACATTCATTTATTTTACGAATGCTAAATATGCGCAGAAACCAATCAGCAGGATAAATTTAAGCAGAAATATATACAGATTTTCAGTTAAAGTTCTGAAGATGATCACTGTAATCCTTGTTTCCTACAGTTTCTGCATCCATGGTGTCCACTATCCATCATTGCATTGGTATCATCTTAGTCATCATCTTAAACACATAAGGCTGAACCTCTTGAAAAGCTGCTCGTCTGACAAAATTTTTGCTAATACTAACTGATGCTCTTGGTCTTTGTGCTTCTTATGATGTCATCAACCCCCAAATACACACAGCAGATTTTTTATTTTTTTTTTGTATTCAGTGAAATCCTGCAGTGGACACCCATGCTTCAATAGCCAGCAAACCCCCCCCCCCCCAAAAAAAACTAAATCACTACTTGAAATTATCTTTAAAATTTTTACTGCCAACCAACATAGAGCTTACACATTCTGAAGGTTTACTACATGGTTTAAAATATAAATTTCTGACAGATTTATTTAAGTGACAGAGATGAATAGTGCCACTCACAAAAGTTCTATTTGTTTGTTTGAAGTTCATATCCATCCAACCTAACTTACCTTATCCCTTTTTGAAAATCACTCTGTAAATTTGCAATGCTAAAACACAATAAATCACGTAGTAACAGTAGTATCACAAGCATACTCCCACTCTTAATGTCAGCTTGGAATCACAAAATACTCTAAAATTTAAGTTTTTGGACTGTGGGAGGAAGCCAGAGTACACAGAGAAAAGAGAAAAAATCCCACACAAACTCCTCATGGAAAGGCCTGCTCTGCAGAGACTGGAACTGGAGAGGCCTTCCTGCTGACTGGTGAATTTGCAAATCAACCAACTTGCATTGTTCTTCAACCATTTAGGAGCTTCTCTGTGAAGCCAACGTTCTCTTTGAATAAGCTGCATTAATTAACCTATAATACTAATGAACCAATGAAGCAATGGTTTTGCGTTGTCTCTTATTCTGACACACCTTTCCTTTCTCCAAGACCTGCAAGAGGACAGTCAGGGAATCAGTTCAGCAACTCAATTTACAATTTACCCAGGCTGACCAAGGTGTTAAATAACAATTTAGGGCCCTCAGGATCCACAGCAATAAAAGGCTATATTCTGCAGGACTAAAAACACCTCTCCTGCGGTCGGCTTACAGAGGCAGGTGAAGTATGCTACTTTCAACCTTTCGAACTCTGCTGCAGATCACATGCTTTGTCCACCTCAAACCTTACATGATGACCCAGACTTGCTCCCTTCACTACAGTGGCGTGTTGTTATTGGTGAGGGGAGTTACAGCTCAGAGCTGATGTAGAATGCAGATTCACTCACAACAACATAAGCAGTTTAATGAAAATGAAACCTGTCGATGATTAAAACCATTGAACAGATGCAGTGTGCATTTGGACAATAGGAATCCATGCCTTGCAAATGTGTTCATGTCCCTTGAACTTTTGAACTACCTTTTGTTGGTCTGTCACATAAATTGCAGTTAAGTTTGTAACTGTAACATCACAAAATGTAAAATAATAAAATACTTTCGGAAAGCACTGTACATATTTTAAGCTGTAGAAAAACATACAACAGCAGCTCCCCTGCATTTCCTTTTATGCATTGCCAATTGTAATTGTTTGCACACAGAATGCCTAAACGAGACATTTTAATGCTTTATCTTTTAATATTTAACTGTCGAGCAACTGGACATTATTTGCTCAAACAGAGCAATGTGGAAAAAAAGCTGACTGAGTGACAAGGATTTAACTCTGAGTTATTTTTATCAGGGTTCATGTCGATCATTTCTGAAACTGGAGTTACTGTTCTAATACAGCGTCGTCACGAGGACAAAAAAACTTGTGAGAATGAGAAATTAGCACCAACATGAGGTCAAACATTGATTGAGGAAAATGGATAAAAATGGGTGCTCTCCATTTGATTGGCAGGTGTTTTCTTGCTGGTGTTAAAACACTTTGGCTTGGCACCAGGCACAGCCAAAATCCTGTTTTGGCTTTGAATAATATCATGCAGACACTAATGCAGGGATTGCAGCACAGTAGGAAATCAAGAATGCTTTACATTTAGATGTTAAAGTTGCGATTTATGTTTCAGTTTTTTCTCTTGACCTTCAGTTGGTACAAAGATGCAGTCATATCCCAGAGACATTAAAAAAGTGAACGTCAGCACACATAGACACACACACACAGGGCTAATGTTGATGCTATGCGGGGCAAACTAGATTATCAAATAAGCATCCTTGATTTGCAGATCTGCAGTGAAGATAGTTGTGTTTTATGCTTTGCAAAGGTGCCGAGTCGCACACTTTTAAACACATACCTCCATAAACCCAGTGTATAAACCCACAAACAAGCTTTTGTGTTTTATCTAGGCACCATAAGTTAAAGCTTTACTCCAATTTTGTCAGGATCTGTGCTGTGTCTGTTTGTGTGGTGCTGTTTACTGTGTTTAGCCTCTAGATGGCGTTGGGACCTTGGAGGTGTGTGACAGGTGTTCTCTATCTTCCTACTAGAGGAGTATTTAAGGAGGAGGCTGCCAGCAACTCATTGCCAGAGTGTTGCCCTTAGTGGTATTACTTCAGCCACATTACTCTTTGTCTTGTCCTTGCTTATGCCTCTTTGTAATTCTTGGATTGTGCTTTGCAGGCTGACCTGAACCTGATGTTGCCATCAGCATTGAACGCCTCTTGGATTATCTTCTGGAAAGAAGTCATCCAATTTCATCAAAGACTCAAGCCTCCAGTTACTTCGGTGGATCTTACCGGCTGGCAGCTTCCTGATTCCTTCGTTCCTCGGACCCTCCTTGGCGAACCCTGTCCACCCTCCTACGTTCACAGCACCCACTGCAGTAACCCTTGGACATTCCAACATCCTGGCAGACCAGTATTCACACTCTCCATTTTCACGGGTAAACAACCTTCTGGTTTTTTTCTCCCCACCCCTCTGGCGGATCACCCCACCTCTCCAGTAAGACAGAATTATTATTTATGAACATAGTCCCAAGTTATTTCCCTGCTTACCATTTTGTTTATTTTACAGTTCATGTTCCGGTTCCAGTTCCCTGCTCATGCCTTGTCACTTTAAATAAACTTCTTACCGTAAAACTCTTTCTCCTGATTGCTTTCTGCATGTGGGTCAACGCAGTTAAAAACAATATGACAGAACACTCTGGCCAACCTGACCCAGCAGAAACATTCAGGAGAACACTTTCAGATCAACACCACCAAATTCAGACTCTTGATTCCTCCCTCCATTCCCTTGTAGAACAGCAGAGACAAACTAATCAACAAATTTAACAACTAGCCTCTTTGTTTCAGCACACCCTAACTAATTTCACCGCACCGGCCATAGAGGGCGCTTCAGCTCCTCCGGTCCCTCAGCAACTACCGAATTCTCGTGAGGTCACTTCCCCTAACCCTGAAAAATTCTCTGGTGAAAAGGGAGACTGTAAGAGCTTTCTACTTCAATGCACCCTCGTTTTCAACCGCTCCCCAGAGTCTTTTCCCCATGACTCAGTAAAGATCTCCTACGTTTTGGGTTTATTAACTGGTAGGGCACTTAAATGGGCAGAATCACGTTTTTCTAACTGTTTGGATTTTGGTTGTACCTTTTCAGATTTTGAGGAAGAGTTCCGACAGGTTTTTTCCTCGGAAATAGAACAGACTGCTTCAGCTCGAAATTTATATTTGATCAAGCAGAGAAACCAATCAGTGGCAGATTTCTCTATTGATTTCTGTACCCTTGCTGCGTCCTCTGGGTGGGATGACTGTGCGCTCAGAACCGCAGTTTTTCAGTCATTAAACGAACCTTTAAAAGATGAGTTAGCTTTAATCGACGTGCCCAAAACTTTGAATGAGCTAATCAGCTGGACAACCGTATGAGGGAGAGAAAAAGATCTCGACTTGAACACAACACTGTTAGAACCCGTTTCACTAGTCAAACCACTGAAACGGCTCATTCCACCTCTGTTTCTCATAGTGCAGAAATAGAACCCATGCAGATCGGGCGTACTAGACTATCTCAGGAGGAAAGATTAAAGCGCCGTCAGAATAACCAGTGTTTCTACTGCGGTTCTTCTGAGCATTTTCTTGCAGACTGCTCTATCCGTCCCACCGGACCAAAAGGCCAGGTCCGTCAGTGAGTGAGGGAAGACTGACGGACCGACCACTTATCCCTAGACTTTGTTTGCCTGCCACTTTATTCTCTCACCGACCTTTTCAGAATCTTTGTGCTCTCATTGACTCTGGGAGCGATCAGAACTTGATTGATCAGACGTTTGTTAGGGAAGCCCAGATCGAGACTGAACTACTACCCACACCTCAGTTAGTTTCTTCATTGGATGGGCAAAAATTACCACGCATCACTCATCGTACCAAACCTTTAACATTGATTCTTTCCGGTAATCACAGGGAGGAGATTTTTTTTTTGTGTTCCCTATCGCTCCTAATTCCATTGTTCTAGGCTACCCTTGGCTTAAAAGACACAACCCCCACATTAACTGGGCTGAAAGCCGGGTAGAATCCTGGTCCTCTAACTGTCTTTCTTCCTGTCTGCAGTCAGCAGTCGCCACCTTGCCCTCTGAATCACCGCCAGTGGAGAATGAGATTTTTGATCTTTCCAGCGTTTCTGCAGAGTACCATGATTTAAGGTTAGTTTTTAGTAAAACTAAGGCTTTATCTTTGCCCCCACATAGACCTTACGACTGTGCCATAGATTTACTTCCCGGTGCCCCCTTACCTTCCAGTAGGCTTAATAATATTTCTGGACCTGAAAGGTTATGGAGGATTACATTAATGAGTCATTGGTTGCAGGGTTAATTTGCCCTTCTTCATCCCCACTCGGCGCAGGGTTTTTCTTTGTAGGCAAAAAAGATGGTTCTCTCCGCCCCTGTATCGATTACCGGGGATTAAACCAAATCACCATAAAGAATAAATACCCTCTTCCACTCCTTTCATCTGCCTTTGAACCTGTTCACGGTTCTACCATATTCACTAAGCTAGTTCTCCGTAATGCCTATCATTTAGTTAGAATCCGCCAGGGGGACGAGTGGAAGACCGCCTTTAAGACGCCGTTAGGCAACTTCGAATATCTGGTCATGCCCTTCGGACTAAGTAACGCACCAGCAGTCTTTCAGTCACTTATCAATGACGTTCTGAGGGATTTTTTGAATGTTTTTGTTTTTGTTTACCTCGATGATATTTTGATTTATTCTAAAGACATTAAAGAACACACCCGTCATGTCCGTCTTGTCCTCCAGAGACTCTTGGACAATAGACTGTTTGTGAAAGCCGAAAAATGTGAATTCCACAAATCATCCGTCACATTTTTGGGTTACATCTTTGGGGGTGGGGAGGTTCGCTCTGATCCGGAGAAGATCAAGGCAGTACTGGAGTGGCCCATCCCGGACTCCCGCAAGCAGCTGCAGCATTTTCTTGGATTTGCAAACTTTTACAGAAGATTCATCAAAAACTTCAGTTTGATAGCTGCCCCTCTCACCGCCTTGACCTCCACTAACATTATGTTCACCTGGACTCCTGAAGCTGACAAGGCTTTCCAGACACTTAAGGAGAGGTTTTCACAGACTCCCATATTGGTTCACCCAGACTCCTCCAAACAGTTCCTATTGGAGGTAGACGCCTCTGACACGGGTGTTGGCGCCGTACTTTCCCAGCAGTCCGCCTCTGATGGAAAACTTCACCCTTGTGCCTTTTTTTTCTCGCAGGTTGACTAGCACTGAGCGGAACTATGATGTGGGAGACAGGGAACTCCTTCCTATAAAATTAGCTCTTGAAGAATGGCGACATATGTGTATATATTAGCAGTTGTTTACATTAGATCAATTAGATCAGTTACTGGCTTACCTAAGGTATTAAGCCAAGCAAATAAACATTGAAATGCACCAAAATTAAGCAACAAATATAGCTTTGCTGCACTCAGTGAACTCACCCTTTGTAGAACAAAACACATTAAAATATCTGAATGCATAAAACAAAATATGAAGCAGTTTAACTGGTTTGACTTCCACAATTCCACAATTCAATCCTAAAAGAGTCAGTTTCGGAGCTGTTGCTTCTTTCTCTCTCAGTCTGTGTTGATGTTAAAATCACTTCACTATGAACAGTTGTACTGATGTTCTAAGTTTCCAGGTAAGAAGAGTTAAATGGGTGATCCAACAGAACGATCATTCTACATGCATCAAAGTTGTTTTTGGAATGGATAAAGCAGGCTCATATTAAGCTTCTGAAATGGCCCCGTCTTTGCTTCAACACACCTGAATCAAATATATGGCTCATTACCAGACCAGTGCAGAACTTGACTGCTTACTGAGGAGGTAATTCAGCCGATTCATGTGTGTTAGGACACACCAAGGACACATCTAGGCTGTAATATAGTTTTAATCATGAGTGGATTGTAGAAAATCCACAATAATTTTACAGTTGCGGAAGTTGAATGCTGTATAATCTTTCTGTTCTGGAAAGAGTGGTTAAAATAGATGCATAAATGCCCAAAACTAATGCAACATTTATGCCAGAGTTAAGTTTATGTAAATTTCAGAACGACACTAAATGTTGGCTCGCTGGAGGCAAAGAGATTTAGTTCTGAAAATGTTGTTAAATTAATGAAAAGAGTCCTGGAGAAGCAGGACATCACAATAAAGCTATAATAATGCATAATGCAGGCAGTTAAAATGACCAATCTGATTGATAATGAGCTGGGGAGTCTGGAAACTACCAGGTGTGATCTCCACGACTCAATATGTTAAAATAGATGCAGGTGAGGGATGAGTAACAGGTGGTGATGTCACCTGTTGATAAATAAACATAATTGGGGACATGCATTGCTAATTAGAAGCAACAGAAAACCAAAATCAGACTAGAAAACAGTTTCCCGCAAAGAGGAAAAATAATTAAAAATACTCAAGTCGATCAAAACCAACCGCAGTAAACCTGAGTTTAAACCCAACAAAACCACACATCATTTTAAAGAAAGAGAAAACAGCCTTCTGCATTAATGAGCACATGTTTAGAAAGAACACCAATGATTTTAACCTTTAAAAAGCACTTTACTTTGGTATCCATTATGGGACTGGCCACAAGGAATGAGGGATAAAATACTTTAATCTCATACTGCAAATGTAATTGTAAAACTTCAATTTGAGCTTGCAGACTCAGGTTTTACAAGCAGTAACATATCTTCTGATTAGATGATACCTGGACCACTTTCTGGGAAATTTGTTCCTTCAGCAATGAAATCAGTCCATGACCACTTCGACGACGCCTACATGAGCCCGGGAGCTGTTTTACAAATGCTTTCCTTCCTGTCCTGCTGCGTTCCTGCAAATGAAAGATCCAACTTCATTACATGCTTTCTAGTCATGCATGATTCTTTAAAACGATGCCCATCCATCATCACAAAGAGATTGCTCAGCTACTGTATCGACAATAAAACTTTCCATAGAAGTATTCATAAATGTGCTGTGTAAAAGGAAAAACCTCTTAAAGTGTCCCTTAAATGTTCAGCCATTGCCGGAGGCAGGGAGGGAGGGGGCATCCACCTTGACCATTTTATCCCCATCTCAGCCGCCATGAGATGCTGATGTGTGTATTGCTCAGGCAGTTGTCCCAGTGTTCCACATCTCTAAGCATTTTTGAACAGAAAAACATTCAAAGTACTATTTATTAGTCAGTCCTGTGGGCACGATTTACAAGCCATCCCAGCTGTCGGACACAGAGTTTTGAAGACAAGTAAGCATAACCAGCAGTCTACCATTTAATGGGAGATAAATTGTTCTTTTTATAGATTCCACAAAGCTGTGTTTGTTATTCACCTTCAGCATGTCAAAAAAGCTGTTTAGTACAATGAAAAGATTTTTCCTAAAATTCAAAGCATGTTCAATTAAAGATACCTGTGGCACATAGCTGAATTATAAGATCAAATCAGTGTTTCTGTATTCTGAGAGAAGTTGTCTCATACTATGAAAAGAAAGACTGTTGGCCTTTCTCAGCCTTTAAAAAGCAATTGATCAGATGACTTCCTCTAGTGATGTAAGAAGAGAGTAGGGTTTCTCACAGATCTTGGTCAAAACACAGTAGTTTTACAGTTTCTTGGAAAACTATTGATACTGCTTGAGCTAACTGACATTTTGTCATGTTTCAACCACAAACTTCAATGTATTTTACAATGATTTTATAGGAAAGACCAGCATCAGCAAAAAAAACGCTGACATGCGAGGCACAAATATAGTTTGTCATCCCACATATCTATAGTTACAGTCTGACATCCTTCTTCTCTGCCATTAGTAGAACAATAGGGTTTGCTATCAGTTCTAATATTTTTAATTATACCAATTTTACTAGTAAGCCACTGTAAATATAACTATTTGATATAAAATACTTTCCTGATGTTTAGCCCCTCTTAGTCAATACCTAATACCATGTAAAGCCATCTTCTTTCAGTTCCCCAAAAGGGAGTTCATATAGGTTTTTTTTTCATAAAATGCTTGATTCTTGTCACATAAAGGCTAGATTTGCAGAGTGTACAACAATAGTTTCTTCTGCTAACAGAATTTCCCACCTGAGCTGTGGATCTGTGCAACTCCTCCTGAGTTACCGTGCACCTCTTAGCTGGTTTTCTGACTGGTGATCCCCTTGCCTGAACCCTCAGTTGTGATAGTGGCCAATGTCTTGGTAGCTTTGTTCTTGTGCTAAACTCTCTTCATTTTTTTGGATGGCTGATTAATTACTGCTCAGGAAGACGATTTATGCTTGGAATCCCGTTTTATTTCTTGTATTCTGCTTTTAAACCCCCCCACAACTTTACCCCTGACCTCTCTGCTGTGTTTCTTGGTCTTTATGATAATGGTTGAACACAAATGTTAACTAACAGCTAATAACTGAGGCCACCTTAGATTACATTAAACACAGGTTCACTATATTTACTGACCGGTGACTTCTGAAGGCAGTTGGTTGTACTGGAATTTTAGGGATATCAGAGTAAATGATCAACTATGTAAAAGGCCAAGGGATATAAGTACATTAAAGTCACTATGTAGTCTCTTTCATTGTGTATTTTCAAAAAGAATGGCTTTATATACTTCTGTCATGTGAGCTCAATGAAATTAATGTGTTTTCTAATTCCAGAAAGCTCAGTTTAGAACCCAGGAACTTCTTACTTCAGTCCAAACAGCAGCTCTACAGTGCAGCACAGAAAATGATAAATATTTAATAAAATTAGTTTTGGCTCTTAATGCTTGGGTTGGTCACGGTACATTATTGTAATACATTTACTGAAAGCATAGTCTCTTTTGCAAAACTGAACAGAAAGCTACATGAGGTCAGAGCTGAATGTTTTGAGGAATTATGACGGGTAATTCATCCTCTCAGTGAGGCTCATTCGAGGCTGAAAAGAGGGTGGGGATATGGTAAAAGGATGTATCTTAAGCCAGAGGATGTCCTTCAAATAAAAAAAGTCCCTTAACAACTCCAAATTGCAATCAGACAGTCATGAAAAATCATCATTTGTGTAGAAGTAAATGATGGCTTTCTGTACTGTGTGCAGCTTTGATGGCACCCACAATAAAGTGGCTCTTATGATCAAGTACTACAAAAGCTTTGTGACTCCATGATTGTTCTTCCTTCAGACAGCCTATGACTTGGTTTCTATTCTCACCCCTCAGCTGTGCAGAGTGAAAATTATGCAGGACTTTATAGACTGATTTGTTTACTGTGAATAAGTGAAGGGGATCTGCAAATAATTATTATTTTAGTGTCACTTCTCTGAACATAGATCATTTTGGAATGACGCTTCAAGAAGAAAACAGTTTTTCTTTTCGGCAAAGCATGTTAAATTGAGTGTTTGTTTCTTCTGCCAATCATCTGTCAAGACTGTCTGTATTATCACTTACCAAAAACATTTGCTTGTTTGATTTAGTCACATTTCATCTATGCTTCCGTAAACAAGATCTAAAAATACTTTGTTTTCATTCTTACTTTCATTTTTTCTTCATGCAGAGTTTACAAAATGAATAGAAGCAGCTCCTCACAGGAACTGAACACAAACAGTATTGGACATTGATTGACAGGTAACACCTTTCCACACACTTTCACATAAACTGATTTGTTTGGGTGACATTAAGTGCATCTTGAAACAATCAAATCCGGCAGCTGAATTCCTGTTAAATGGGATAATTTAATCACATCCGACTGTCAGCAGTTTCATCAAAACCTAACAGACTGATTTTAGAAAGAAATCTGCAGCAGTAATTAATGCTGTAGCTAAATCTGAGCTCACACATTCAGCAGGAAACAAAACCTATTGTAGAAATTCTTTGGGGAATAATATGTGGATTTTACGTTCTTTGTTCGTGTTTGACTCAGGCACGGAACAGTTGCCATATGAGCTTATGTGCTAGAGAGCAAGGTGATAATTGAGACCATGATAGCTGACTGTGAAACAGAGTCCGACTTGAAATGACTTCCAGGAGCTTTTGTGCTCTTGGGAATATGGACACAGTGACTGCGAACAAAAGGAAGAACCTCCACTAGTCTCGAGTGCTGGACGGGAAATTAGGCTGGGCATCAAAATCTACACGTTGGGCTGTTAATTGTGTCCTCGACCATTCAAAGGAAAACCGAGTTTCAGAGAATTAGCAGCCCTGCTGTTGATCGTGCATCCATCCAGCTGTTAGATGAGGATTTGTCTTTGTGGCAGGTTTCCCAGGTTGAACATGATGAGGTTGCCTGGGCACAGAGCCAGCAGAGTAATATTGTTTGACTCGTAAACGGAGAGGTCCTGTCTTTTACCTGTATCATTCAGTTTAATTAAATCAAGACCCCAAGATCTGTTAGACACACTGGTGTACATATAGGGTTCCTACACATTTTCATCTGAAATATCCAGATTTTCCCAGACCTGACTTTCCAGAGTTCTCACTTCTTTAGGTTTATGTTAATATAAAATAATGAAGTTCACAATGAAATAAAAAACAAAAACTGGAAGGAAGAAAGGTAGGACACAAAGAAGAGAAGTTATAAGGAAAAGAAGAAGGATGTAAGAAAATAAGAGGTAGGCAACATGAAAGAAGGGAAATAAAGAAGGAAGGTGGGACACAGGGAAGGAGGAGCAGAAGGAAGGAAATGATGAAGGAAGGTAGGAAGAAAGGATGAACACAAAGAAGGAAGGACAACTTTAAGAAAAGGTCTGGAAATATAAATATTTTTCCATACTTGTTTTCTTTTTTTCATAATTATTCAGACCTGGAATACTCAAATCAAATCCCAAAGTGTTTCTACACTGCAGGAACTCTGATATCAGTACTGCTGCTCTTGTTCTCACACAGTATTCAGTCAAACTAAGGTATTTGCCAAGATTTTCCCCAAAGGAGTATATGCTGTTTTCTAAAGCATGCAATCTGTTTAATATGTCAAGCCAGTGAGAGTTGTTGCTATTTTTTTTTTTATTTCGTTCCACTTCATTTTGATTGTGAGCCAGCACAGGTAAGAGCATGGGGAAAATAGTTGTCAGCAAATCTGATTTCTCATTTGTTCCTTTGCATATTAATGGCTTTACTGTTAAACATATTAGCACAGCTCATTTTCTTTACCACCTCCTTAAAACACCGAACAGATTAGAGTGAGTAGAGCAGATATGCTGCTAACAAACATGGCTGCGTAGGTGTGTTAGTCGTGTGAAAGAGATTTCTGCTTTTTTACCCACTGCATGCTGTAACAAGCTCAACCCTTAATGACCGTAATTACTGTGAATACAATCTAACATAAAGTCAAAGCCTTCTATTCATAATCATTTGCTTGTGGGAACTAGGGACTTATATATATGGATATTGTTTCAAGGGGTGTGATAGATTACTTGCATAATATGATTACACTTTGCCTTACCATAGTGTTCACACTTCTCCTCATTTTGTCACATTACAACCACTAATTTCAATGCATTTTAATGGGATTTTTTGTGATAGACCAACACAAACCAATGTATACTTGTGAAGAAAAGAAAAGGACACATGGCTTTAAAAATTTTTTACCATCTAAAATATTTATGAAGTGTGGTGCTCACACAATGCTCACTCCATCATCTTAAAATGGATGAGTATTAAGGATATGCTAATCTGCCAAGACATGGCCCTCCACCTAAGCTGACAGAGTGGACAAGAGCAGCAATAAAGAGAAAAGGACAGAAACGATAGTTCCTCTGGAGTAGCTGCATAGATTCACAGCTCAAGTGGGAGAACCAGTGGAAAGAACAACTAGTGATCGTCCATTCCATAAATTTGTCGTTTAGGGAAGAGTTGCAATGGGAAAGCCATTGTTGAATGGAACTCACAAGAAGTCCGGTTAAAAACAGAGGCTGTAACAAAATTAAGACGGAGTGCAGGTTTATTTTCCAGCGGGACCATGACCCTAGGTCACAGCTACAATATAAAGCTCGTGTGTTTAAGTCCAGGCCTCGAGGAGCAGAGTACTGAAACCTTTAAATGTGTCTCTCTGTCAATACACCTGAATCATATAATTAGGTTGTTAGCAGGACTCTGGAGAACTTGAGTACATGGGAAGGTCATTCAGTCCTTTGATTTAGGTGTGTTGGACTTGGGACACAAAAGGTTGCAGGACATCGGCCCTCGAGTACTGGAGATCGACACCCCTGCTTTAAAGCATCTTATAACTTCCTTATGAGGAATCATTTTTGAAGTCTAATCTCCTTGGAGCAGTTAAGATTAATTAATGTTTTGCCTGCAAAGGACGGTTCAATGAACAGCATCAGCTACGAGTAAAACTATATTTTGTTGACGGTGTGCACCAGGGTGTTGTCTCTGCACTGGCCCAATACATTAACTCATTATTGCCATAAATGAGTGCCAAAACTATGATATAATACTCAAATTGTATTTTTCACAATTTCTAGTCAAAGTGCTGACAGAGTGACCAACACAATCGGTAGGTACCATAGGAAAATATTTCCATAAAGTGCATCTGACTAATGACAAATAAGCTGGTACAATGCACCCATACATATACAGACAGTAAAGGGCAGTCACGTGACTTATCGTGTGTATTTGTTGGTGCCATTTTAATGTGTTGATTTGGTTTGTCAACAATGACCAAATCATAGGATGTGAGGAGAGAGACAAGGATATCAGGGACACAATGCTGGGCCATAAACTGGCTTAACTCTTAGAAAAAAATTTACAAAACAGCAGCGAATCACTTTCCAAAAGCAAGTTTCATGTTTATATTTAACACCTGTGTGAAACGGTTAGCACAACCAGCTTGACATGCTTTAATGTTGAGCTAAGTAGATGCTGCATAGGGTACGTGCATATGTCTGTTTTTTTTTTACGTGTAAATCAAAGGACAATGCCTACAACTCACCATCTTTAACTAAAACTAATCCTTTCTGATATACCAGCTTACCTGCGTCCACACAGTCTATCCACAGGTGCTGGCACCTCAAGTGCGGCGTGGAGCTTATCAACCTTCGACCACTGAGTTGGGCCTCCTCCAAGGCCAAGGAGAAAGTGATCATCAACTCAGATCTGTGTAATGCTAGATCTCTAACTAGCAATATCTTTTTTCTCAATGACATTTTTATTTGATGAGAGTTGGATTTTATGTTCCTGACCGAAATGTGGCTTCGAGCTGGTGACTTATCTCTGTTTTTGGAACTTCTCCCTCCAGACTGCAGGTTCTTCAACACCTCTCAGGCTTCAGCTAAATGTGTCGTCATACTCAGGCAGATTATAATTAATTAAAAGGGTTCTCAGAGGGCCCTTTTATCCAAGCCATCTATAAACCAATTTTGAATATATTATTTACATTTAATCATGATAATGAATGAAAATATTCATATTTATAATAATCATAAACCAGATTTTGAAAGGAACGTTTGTAATACATATATACCTACTAATATGTTCCACTTTAATGCTCTGTAGAATAAAAACTGAGAATATTAGTTTATTTTGCATCTTCATAAAGCACACATTTTTCTTGAAAAAATGTGCAAAGATTGTTACAAAAACTTCAAAAGTTACTGAGAAATGAGACTAAAGAATATAGATTTCAGGCACAAACGTGTGGAATGGGGCATCGTTTGCACATCTACCAACACATGAAAATGGCGTCTGGATGTGCACTTCATGAACTGCAGCGCTGTCATTAGCTGTCGAATCTCTGTCTGTATATCTATGATGTTACCGTCCCCCAGAGTTATGAATATGTTTACACAAAATTAGACAGACATGACAATTTTCTCACATAAGCTCCATAAGCATTTAAATTTCTGACATGAATATTCCAGCTGTTCCTAGATCAGTGGTTTTGGTTTACCTCCGCTGGAGGCAAGAATAGAGTGTTAGCTATGAATCATCTTTATCTTGTTATTCAAATTAACCTGCTTTTTTATTTGGTAGAAAAAAAAATCACTCAGTTCTTTTGGGTCACTTCTATCTTAAGGGGAATATTAAGCATTTTTTTTTATTTGCTACTTGATTACCATCCTGTTGTGAGGAACAGAAAACAAGATATTACTAGTTTTTTTGGCATTTCAGGGTAGAGCCATCTGTGGGGTTAGGTGAAAACACCTGCGAATCAAAGGAACTGCTGTTTGAAACTGAACCAGTGTCTTTGCTTTCATGGGTAGGAATTATGCTGAGCACTTTGAAGTCTTTTTCTGTTATATTGAACCCGAATCATTGATTTATTACTCCCCGAGCCCTTTTCTTGTTCATCTACAGTTCATCCCACCTCATAGACGGAGCCAGAAATTCTGCAAATCATGGAGGAAAAAAATGCAGATCTCTCAATGGTTGTCTTTTTATCTCAGATAAAGAGCTACAGTACCTTTTCAAAAAATTTTAACTACAACCTTTTGGACAGTGTTTGAAACTGAGTTTTGCTCAACTGCAACGTTTTAGAAACTCTGCTCCTTTCAAAACAACCGTTGTTTAAGCACCCTTTCCCTCCCCACTCTAAGGAGGTGAAAGAAGCTCTAAATTCAAGTTTAATTTGCCTTTGGGACATATATGTAAAATATTGTGAAGAACAAAAACAAAAATGTAGCAGAAGCGCCTAAGCAATGATTACAAAACAGAATTTTATTAAAGTTGAGAGCTGGAGAGCTGGAGTGTTAGCAGTGATCATAAAGCAAAGGTCAGTGGCAACTCCTTGTGAAATGACCCAAATGAATCCTTGTGCAATGACCCAAAACAGACACTTTGGCGTCAGGGGAAATGTCAAGACAGCTTAGTAAACGTCAACGGACAACTTTATATAGGTTTAATTTGTCAGAAATTATTATTAAACGATCTAATGATTTTTAAAATCTCTCTTCTACATCTCCATCGTTTTTTGGACAAATATGGTGGCATTTTTCAAAAACATTACGTAAGCCTAAATGTGAGAAAGTTAATATGATTTTGCAGAGCAAGTCCTATCAAGTCTATGAAGTATGTGTGTTGCTTTTGATGAGCTCCTAAATAGCTTATCAAAAGCAACACACAAATGGCACATTTCTGTTAGGATCAATAGCATTGAATTCACAGCGTTCTATGGTATAAGAACTGGGAAAATTACTTTTGCATCGACAACATATATATATATTGTTGGAAAAGTGTATATAAGTTATCATTGTTTAGTTTAAATCATGTTTATGTTTGAGTTCTACTCTAGCTAAGATGATTCTTATGATTGTTTTTTAATGTGAAAAAGGGTTTGTGGAAGGTTAAGGAATGCGGTCTGGAGTGGATCACTCCCTGGACATGGCAAGCTTATACTATATATGGGAATGACTACTTAGTCTCTTTTTAGTGTTTCAAATCTCTGTAAGAATTGGCTGAAGCCAATCACCCCCGCTTTTTTTGCTTGTTGGAATGTGAGTTCTAAATAAAAGGCTGGTGCAAGGATTTTTCCCCTTTGAGAAGGCAGGTCTGTTGTTCTGGCAGAGGAACTGTCTCAACCTCTTGCAAGTCAAACTTACATTGGTTCACTTTGCCTTTTAATTACCTTGTCTGTTATTTATCATCTTTCTAACTCTAACATCATTATATATATATATACTAATATATATATATATATTAAATAAGAATTATATATATTATAAAAAAAATAAATATATATATATATACCTTGTTGAAGAACTGCCATGTATGAAACAAAGATAAACCATTTTCTGATGCATAACTTTTCATCTTCAGTTTCTGTCTTTTCTGTTGAACAAAGAAGTTATTGTTCTCTGCATTTTGGTCAAGTTTTGATTTCATTTAAATAAAAAATTTGACAGTTCGGTTGTTTTTGCGGTTTTTATTTAAAATTCTGTAGATGGTAAGTGATTTATTGTTGGTCCTGTCCTAATGCAAGCAGCGTTTTTTTTTATGTCTGTGCAGCACCTGTGTAAAATCTCCCAGTCCATTAAATCAAACGCATCAATCTCCTTGGCAACCGCTCTGTTTTGGAGGTAAGCGCGCATGCGCTCTCATGTAGTGTATGTGAAATCTCTGGTCTTGAGTAGTGTTTTCGAGCTGTACTGTGTTGTTGTAATTCAGCAAAATAACGTGAAACACAACTAGTTTCTCTCCCTTTGTTTTAAACTGGGGTATTTAGCAGCGAGCAGACAGACATTAAATGTAGCGGTGCTCGTTTTAAAGGCTGGCCGTTCACAAAAGCCTCGAGCTCCGAGAGGAGAGAAGCAAAGCAAGAGCATTGAGGCTCCAGCATAGCACGAACAGTTCAGAAATAATTTGGAATGAGGGGAAAATAGCCATATTTTTAAACAGATTAAGTTGTGTTTAGGACTGCCTATTGGTAGCGGATCAGATCTTTGTGTGCTCGTGAATTTTTGTAGCCGTAACTGGTTCTGGATGACGGCTTCATAGCAGACAGCCGTTCTTCCCTCTACCTGGTACTGTGTACCGGCGCAGAATCATTTAGTGGTACGCAGTACCGGACCACTTTCACCCCTGGTCTGCATACCACAGTGTCTAATGCTTAGTAAGGATATACCGGATTGTTGTTTTTCTATGGCACTACGTCTTTTTACACCACCGAAACAAGAAGGCAGACAGGCAATAGTGTGATAGCAAGATGAATAATAGGGGTATTATAGGTTCTGTTGCTGCAAGATCTTGCAATATTAAAATGACACAATATTTCTTATCAATGTAGTGTCTTGGGAAGCTCTAGCTGCTGAATGCATTTGTCTAGGGAAGTAAACCTATTCTATTTTAAGCACCAGATATGATGGTAATTGCTTTAAGCACTCTGTATCTGTATTCGAGACTCTTACAGTCCGGTAGAATTGATGAAGCCCCAACTAATGAAATTAAGTTTTTTGATTTCTGTTAAAGAAGGGTTTAGTAAGCATTTGAAGATTAGAATCATGAGAGGGTCTAACATATTTTTTTAATTAAAAGAAAGTCATACCATTTCCTAACTTGTTTGAGTTGATTTCTATTTCAATTTTCTTGGTCCATTAAAATTACCCTAGACTAATTAAACCTGACTGGTTGTCATGATTTGTGGGTGTTTTTGGGTTCTTCTTCTTATTATTATTCTTGATAGGTTTTAAATCATGCTTCTGTTTATTATTTGTTTGGTCATGCTTTAGTTTTTGTCTTCTAGTTCATGTTTTGTCAAGTCAGGTTTTTTGGATCTAGTTATGCTTTAGTTTTATGGTTTACTAGTTGTGTTTCTATTAGTTTGTATTCAAGAGTCTCTGTTTCACTCCAGCCACGTTTTGTTCTCTCCTGTCTCTCAAATAACTTTATTCGGTTCACCTGCACCTAGTCTCGCCTGCCTGTTCACTGTTTTGTTGCTGCCTCTTCTAGTGAGTGAGTTTTTGTTCTTCCAAGATTAAATCTGTTACTTACTGTCATGCTGCCTGCTTGTCTGCATTCCGTTGTCCTCCGCTACACAAACCGTGACAGAATGTTTCCGCCTAATATGGACCTCGCGGACGGTAAGCAGGAGAGCGCCAGGGATCGCTGGGTTCAGCAGCAGATGGAGGAGGCGATGAGGAGGTTCTGCCCTCTCCACTGCTGCTGGAGCAGATGGAACGTGAGGCGGTTCAGCGCCCTTCTCCGACTTTCTTCCTTGGTTGTGCGCCCTGATCCGGCAGCAAAACCAGCAACTTTCTCCTGCCGCAGAAAATGCCGGTGTGAGCCTTTCCCTGCCTTTCAGCCGGCGAGTAGGAGTCTCCCATGGCCTCTGCTGTGATGTCTGGAGCGGTGGTTTCCCTGCCAGCTGACGTGAAGGCTGCAGCGAGTATTCCCCGCATCTTCGTCTGCCACAGCACCGTCTCCCAGGCTCGCTGCAGACCCGCCCATGCCGTCTTCGCTAGCTCCAGTCCAGGGTTCTGTGGCAACGCCTGAGGAGCTGGAGGAGCGTTTGAGATTTTTTGCTCGTCAAATTAAGAGCTTCAGGAGGACCAGTCTCCCGTATTCCTCTCCAGAACTTATGGAGAAAATCAGGCAGATGGAGGAGGATTACCGGACAGCAATAAGGCAGTTTTACTGCCGCCCACCTCCATCCTCTCCAAGTCTCCAGAGCGGTGCTGAATCTCGGAACACACAAGGTCTCCAGAGCGCCGCTGCTGCAGTTTGGCCCACGCCAGGTCTCCAGAGCGGTGCCACAGCAGCTCAGATCATGCCATGTTTCCAGAGCGCTAGCAGCCCACGCCAGGTCCTCAGAGTGTTGCTGCAGTCCAGCCCACGTCAGATCTTCAGAGCGCTGGTGCAGTCCAACCCATGCCAGATCCCCAGCGCGCCGCTGCTCAAGCTTGGCCCACGCCAGGTCTCCAGAGCGGTGCTGAATCTCGGCCCACACCAGGTCTCCAGAGCGCTGCTGCTGCAGCTCGGCCCATGCCAGGTCTCCAGAGCGGTGCTGAAGCTCAGCCCACACCAGGTCTCCAGAGCGGTGCCATTGTACAGCCCAAGTCTGCCTTAACCTCCTCCACACGCCGCGAAGGATGTCGGAAGAGGGAAGCCTTGGCTCAAGTCATCAGGGCTCCCGGCGACGCCTCGGCTCAAGTCATCGGGGGTCTGACCGATGCTTCGGCTCAAGCCACTGAGGGTCACAGCGACGCCTTAGCCCCTGCTCAAGCCACTGAGGGAGACGCCTCAGCCCCTGCTCAAGCCACTGAGGGTCACGTTGACGCCTCAGCCCCTGCTCACCCCACTGAGGGTCACGGCGACGCCTCAGCCCCTGCCCACGCCACTGAGGGTCGCGGCGACGCCTCAGCCCCTGCCCACGCCACTGAGGGTCTCAGCGACACCTCAGCTCCTGCCCACGCCACTGAGGGTTACCCCTTAACTCCTGCTCCTGGTTTGAAGGCCTTCCAGAGGTTCAGCGGGAGACTGGTCCTCGTCCTGGTTCCTGAACCCTTCAATGAAGGGTTTGAGGACGAACCGCGGTCTGAGCCTTGTTGTGACTATGAATCTGAAAATATTATTTAATATTCAATATTAATACCCTAATATTTTATCAAATAATATTTTGGTCTGTTAAGGGTTGCGGTGATATTAGGACAAAATCGAAAAGGGTGAGCCAAGCACTGACATTGTTGAACAGCAAAACTCTGCACACACATGGAATGAATTCACACAATTTCTTAATATACAAGAATTTATTAACAAAAATAAGTCAACTCAAGTCAAACATATTTCAATCAACAAACTCTTTACTATGCTAAAACAATCCAACTGAACTACCAAGCAGAATTAAAGAATAGGGAAGAGTAATGGGCTATGTACAATATAAACAAGTGGATTAAAGATGGTTGAAACCATGACCAAAAGAGTGATGCAACACTACCATGCAATTTTTATGTTTGAGAACCAAGGATTATCTTGAAGAATGTGGAAATGAAATTAAGTTAGTCTTAGAACCAACTAATCAGTACACCTTTAGACAACCATTCACAATGCAAGATCAGATAAAATATTATTTTAATAAAATGTTTTAAAGAATGATCTGCTGAATAAAACCAACCTTCTGGATGACTAATTCTCAACGGTGTCTCATTAGCTGCCTTTATTTATTAAATAATATTTCAAGAAATATTATTAAGGAAATGGTAAAATATTTAAGGAAATATTTTGGAAAAGAGCCAAATCTTTCTGGAGAAATGGGGCTTAATGGTGTTTACTTAGTTATCAAGTTTAGTAAAATAATGTTTAGGGAAATATTATTTACTGGATTAAAAACTAACAACCTTTCTGGGTAAATATTCTTTAGCAGGCAAGCACGTGTTCTTAGCTGTTAGCAGTTGAAGCTAACAAAAGAAACTGATAGCTTAGCACCAGAATCAAACACAAACCTTTAAAATACCGTCAATAAAAGGGTTAAAATGCATAAGCGCGGACGTCGCGTTATGATCAATCTTCTGTGTTTAAAAGCACCCTTTAAATAAAGTTTGTCTTAACTTTAAAAACACACAAACACAGAACACAAAACTGAGCACCTGCTGAGCAGATAGCCTACTAGCACCAAGATAGCCGTGTTCAACACAAACAAAACCAAACTTCATAAAATGAAAAACGTTTAGATCATTTCATCCTAAATCTCTCTGCCCAAACCCTAACCTCGTATGTGAACCGTGCTGAGGAGGAGTTGTCCGTGCGACGACGAAGTTTGAAGAAAGGTCTGTGAACAAAAGGGTTAGCTTCCAGCTAACCTGTTTGATGGCGCGGCTTGCTCTGTCCGCTGACAACACTGCACGTTAACTGCCGTAACCATGGTGATGTGGAGCCGTTGTCCTTCCTTGGGAAACTGCTTCACTCGGCGTCATGCTGGGAACTCTCTGTAATCTCTGTAGACCTCAGAGAGAAAGTCAAGCAACTGAGCCTGTTCCTGAGCAGTTAGAGAAGGAACTCGTCCTCGTCTTGGCCTCTAAACCCAGAGATGAGGGGTTCGAGGAGGAAGCACCACTGGATCCTGTCTCTGAGGGGTTCAAGGAGCAGCTTGTCCTCATTCTGGCCTCCGAGGGTCCCTCAGAATTTGCATCTGCCTCCGAGGGTCCCCCAGACTCTGAATCTCTCTCCGAGGGTTCCGTTGGCGCTGCATCTTTCTCCGAGGGTCCCGTCGGCCCTGCTTCTTTCTCCGAGGGTCCTGTCGGCGCTACTTCTTTCTCCGAGGGTCCCATCGGTGCTGCTTTTTTCTCCGAGGGTCTCGTCAGCGCTGCTTCAGCCTCTGAGGGTTTGCCAGGCACTGTGAAGGCCAAGCCTTACTCCAAGCTTGACTCCAAGCCTCCGAAGTTCCACCAAGTTCCTGGAGGGTCCTCTAGGCTCCGTGGCAGACCTCCAGACCTCCTGCTCTGAGGGTTCTCTATGCTGCTTAGCTGCCGCAGGCCCCCCGACGAGCACCTTTGTGGGTCCTGCTGGTCTAGGCGCCGGTCTCCGAGACTTCTGCTCTGCCACCACCGGGCTCCCAGACTCCAGCTTCGAGGGTTCTCTACTCTGCTCGTCAGACCTCCTCACTGTCCGCTCCTTCGTCACAGACCTCTAGATCGCCAGCTCCCTCGCCGCCGGCCTCCTGATTGCTGGCCCCTTCGCCGCCGACCTCCTGATCGCTAGCTCCTTCGCGGCCGGTCTCCGGACCGCCAGCTCCTTCGCCGCCGGCCTCCACGGTCTCTACGTCTCTGCTGGCCTCCTTGTCTTCGCCTTCGCCGCCGTCACCGGCCGCCACGGTCTCTACGCCTCTGTCGACCTCCATGTCTTTGCCACCAGCCTGCATGGTCTCTACGCCTCTGTCACCCTCCACGCCTTCACCGTCGACTGCCCAGGACTCTGTGTTGCAGGTCCTGGCACCCGCCTGAACTGTGTACGTGCACGGGACGACCTCCTGACCTTTGTGCCTGCACGGGACGATGTCCTGGTCGCCCGCCTGACCTTTGTGCCTGCACAGGGCGACGTCCTGGTCGCCCGCCTGAACTTTGTGTTTTGTTTTATTATTCTTGATAGGTTTTCAATCATGCTTCTGTTTATCATTTTCCTAGTCATGCTTTAGTTTTTGTCTTCTAGTTCATTTTTTGTCAAGTTAGGTTTTTTGTATCTGGTTATGCTTTAGTTTCATGGTTTACTAGTTGTGTTTCTATTAGTTTGTATTCAAGAGTCTCTGTTACGCTCCACCCACGTTTTGTTCTCTCCTGTCTGCCAAATAACTTTATTCGGTTCACCTGCACCTAGCATTCAGTCTCCTCGTTTCACCTGGTTCTTGCTCCATACATTACATCTCTGTTCTGTTCATTCCTCGCAGAAACATTAAGGGTCATGCCATGCCTGTCTCGCCTGCCTGTTCACTGTTTTGTTCCTGCCTCCTCTAGTGAGTAAGTTTTTGTTTTTCCAAGATTAAATCTTTTACTTACCGTCATGCTTCCTGCTTGTCTGCATTCCAGGGTCCTCTGCTACACGAACCGTGACAATGGTATGATTCTACACTGAGAGATTCTACACTGAAGATCCCGTTAAACAAATGTTTAGATTTATAAAATGTGTAATAAAATGTAATAGTGAAACACAAAAAAATACTATTTTTAATGCTTCTTGTCTTTGGTATAATCTTATAATGAGACAAGCCTAAATATCACCAAGTGTGGACTAGTAAAACCTTGTCAGCATTATGCTACACTGATTATAGATTGTTTAAAACAATCAGATTTCTGAAACATTTTTATTATTTGTGCAAACAAAATAATCAGAGATTTCTAAAACTATTGCTAAAGTCTCATCTCCTTTTTTGAATATAATATTCTGCATCTTATCAGGAAATACATGCATTGTTACAGCTCCACTAATCATGAGTAGCATGACCCAATCCAAGCCTTTCATTTAATTCTTTAGTTATTTTTTTAACATTTGTGCTAGTGTCTCGACACCCTTATAACCATACTTTTATTTTGAAACTTGTCAGCTGTTCTCTGACCCTTTGGTTATGAATGATCAAATATGTTTTTACACTGTTTGATACAGGCTTGTGATAGTATGCATGCCGTCTCTATAATGTGTACTCTCAGGCAGGACTGGACTCTAATAGCAATGGCAGATGGTGTGGCATGCTGAGACATGCTGAGGGTTTTTTGTTGTCAGGCTGTAATTTTGCAGTCATTGAATACATTTATTCAGTCTTTACCCAGACACCCTGGTAAGATAAATGAAAAAACATATTATTCGAACTAAAGTGCAGAAATACATATTTTTCTTGTGATATTCAACCAGTTTGTTCTTTATAGCGACACGTATTTGAAGATAACCGCAAGATGCTGCACCTATGTTTAGAGGATCCTTTTTAATTAAACTAAGGACTGAACATTTTTACATTCTCCAACAACTTTTCCAACTTCAAATAGCTCATGTAGAAAAGCAATGTTATGTTCATGACAGCCATCAATGCATACGTTAAATGCACTGATGGCTTACTCTAAAGGATGATAAGATGAATGCTGCAGTCCAAGCATTAAATATTACTGCGGTGTGTCTCTTTGTGTGGCTTGATTTTTTTTTGTCTACAAAATGGCTTTTAGGAAGAGGCAGTCATGTTTAGCCAACTTTCAGAAGACTCTGACCATGGAAGTGCTTCCTTATCAGTGTACTGCGATTTTGTTACAGAGGGAATTGTTTCTTAGGCTTCTACTGATGCACGTGGATCCCTTTATGTTCCCCGGTGCAAAGCTAGCGATAACGGTCTCAACGGTTAATTTGGAACAGAGGAGAGCAGCTCGGTATGCAGAAGAAGTCTGCTAATTGGCCTTGACTTTCAAAGAAATAAAGAGATTTAATGGTGGTGCTTTTGGAAAGATTGTCACTCACACATTTACACACTTACTGTCATCCCATCTGGTGGAGATGGGTAAATAGCCCTAAAATGCATATTTTATTCTAAAAACTTAATGTCACACAGAAAATAGTTGGGAAATACAACCTTTAATTGGAATTCATTTTGTGGGGAAAAAAATCCCAGGTTAGGAAAGATAATTTTTTGTACCACAATTATTGGCATCCTAGCTGCTACTACTTTTTACAACTCTGATTTGCCAATAGGACAGCAGAGTCATTTCCTGTACTAATCCACAAGGTTGGCACACATAGAAAGAGATCTTTGACTTCTCTTTAAAGCGTCCAGAGTCCTGGGTTCTCTCCTAATCTCTCTTCGCCTCAGCTCAACTCCGTTTCCTGATTTAGGAAGACCAAGAAACATCTGCCTTACTTAAACTTGTTTTTGTCTTAGTTTCACATTTAGAAGAAGGGAAAAGTGAGGCATACATTTTAAAGAAGTTGGTTTATTTTAAAGCTATTTATTCTAAGGCTTTTTACCCATTTTTAATAGAAAAAACTAATAAATGTTGCACAAAATATTGACTGTATGTTTAAATATTCTTACTTTAGTTGAAAACTATTCCTTTCCAATTAATTAATAAAAAACACATTAAAGTCCAGTTTGGCCAGCTTTGTTTTAGATTTCCACACGGCTCTATAAAAACAGATGCCTTAATATCAGAAATCTTCCATCATCATCCACAAACCCCACTTTACTCTTTATCACCAAATTCCAACTTTAGGTGTCACTTATTTCAAATCATTACTCCCTTCTGTGGCTGCAACAGGGCGGCCCATGAGAACCACATCATTACAACAGAATCAGGCCCAGGCAGGTTTATTGATACATACCACTTTCCTGGTTTCTATAGTGCGACACAGATAACTAATTCCCCTGTCTGAGCGGAGCACTGGGAAAACGCTGAATCTATATGTTTGCCTGATTAGAAGACACAGATAAGCGAGTGGCTGCTGATGGCTGGGATATTCTGGAAGCACCTGTCTGTCTGGAGATCCGCAGACGTCTCTCTAACCATGGCTGGTTTAACAGCCATTTAATGCTGCAATCACCACAAGCCCCAGATGCCAATAAAAGCCACTGTGAATATGAAATTGTCTCAAGACATTAGAGGAAATGAAAAGCCAACTCCTCCTTGGTAATTTTCAGTAAAGACGGTGTTATGAAACACGGTGCACACAAGGTAATGGTCATTCAACCTATGCATTATTTTATTCTTGCGATTTTCTGATTAAAATTCAGCAACTGGACATGATTTTTTTTGCTAACGTATCATTTTAAAGTCAAAGAATCTGCAATTTAACATCACGAGAACTTTAGAAACATTTTGGCTAAATTTGTTTCCTTCAAGCTTCACTTTCACCAAGCAGTTCAATCTGTCATTGGATTTCCCCAAATCTTCAACAATAAAGAAGGACTTCAGCGATTCTGTTTGGGTCTTTCTCTGCATAAGACACAACAACACAAATCAAACGAGGAACAAAACCTTAAATACTGTTGTGCCTTTTGACTTAATTCAGTCTTCTTGAGTGCACACATGCAATCTGCATAAAAGCATAGTTCACAGAAAGGATACAACAGGTCCAAAGGATTTCTGTTAAGGTCTGTGCTACAGAGGAACCCAGAACGCAGACAAGCAGGCAGCATGACGGTAGTGTACTTTAGGCTTTAATTAACAAAAACTCACTCTTAGAAGAGGCAGGAACAAAACAGAAGCAGGCTGGCTTGACAGGCATGGCATGGTCCACAAAACAAGACATGAGTAGAGACAATGATTCCGCAAAGACCAACTGAACAGGTGTGTATATATGGAGTGAAAACCAGGTGGAGCAAGAAGACAGATTGACAAGGTGCAGGTGAACCGGATAAAGATAATTAACAGAACAGAACGTGGCTGGAGCAAGAACAGAGACTCTTGAATACAAACAAAAACTAAAGCATGACCAGAACCAAAAACCAAACTTGACAAAACATGAACAAGACTAAAACATAACCAGAAAAATAATAAACAAAGCATGATTCAAAAACTGCGAGAAATATAAGAAAAACCCAGAAAAACAAACAGAAACATGATTCAAAACCTTAACTGTGAAAAACAGAAAGAAAAAAACAGAAATCAAAAACCAAACAACCTCAAATCATAACAATTTCATTGCCCAAAGATATCAATCAGGAGAAGGATTATTGTTTGAATAAAGACCGGTTTTCCAGGAGAAGAAAATTAACATTTTTGAACAGACGAGCTGGAGTCCAGAACCAAATCTCACAGAAATCTGAGGGGTCACACGAGGAGGGCTGTGGAGAAGAGATGCTCTCAAAATCTGATGGATGTGGAAAAATCTGTCAAGTCAAGACATGGCATGCCGATGGACTTTTACCAATGAAGCATGAATGCCAAAATAAATCAATGTTATGAGCACACTTTGACAACTGCAGCTAAAATATTCTACAATTTTCCTTCTAAAGGATTTATTTTACAATTGTTTTTAACAATATGTATGATACATTATAAGCAAAAAAGAATGTGGAATTATTTATTATGGTGTAATTTATTTTTATCATCATTAAAACCCGACATTTACAAGAGTGAAAGAACACTGTACAGCCATAGATGTATCAGTTTTGCATCCATTGTTAGATTCCAGCTGATAGTAAAACACACTCCTTGTTGCAGTCGTTACACTTGAACTGCTTTAGCCAATTAGACCGGTCACTCCAGGATCACTGCAGTTTGGATCTCAAGTTGCACTAGACTTCTTAGTGAAGAAAAATATTTCACCTGTGGGCAACGGTGAAAGCTTTTGAGACATTAGATCTGGGTTAAAATTGGGGAGAGGGAGGACAGGGATGAATGTTGTATGAGGTATTTGAAGCCATTTGTCTGCAGAACAGGAGACAACTGCCACTTTCTGGCAGAGTGAGACTATTTACAGCTATTGGCAAAACGACGCAAATGCCGTATCTCTCCCCCAGGGAGTCTGTTAGGTAATCCTGTGACACATGGAGACGGACTGTGCCAAGCTGCCAAGCGGCGCCTGCCTGCCAAAAGCCAATTTACATACATTTCTTCATTAACCCAACACATAAACTCAAAAAGGATGCATGACACTTAAATGCTCACTTCCAACATGATACACATCCACTCCCACTTTATGCATTTATAAAAAAAAGCAGCATTTGTGTTGTGCTAATGACTCATTTAAAACCACCCAAACTAAAACTATGATCATATTCTGTGCAAGATACAGCGCAGAGATATTTCAACACTTTTACAGTTATGAATGCTAATCAAGCAGATGCCACTAAACATCTCAGCATATTAATTATTCATGATCTTTCAACAGCTCGCTTCAGACAAAGTGTGTTATCCGTAGACGATCTTTGGCAGTAATTCACTGTTTTGCAGCGAACGTGTTTCTAAAACATGGAAACATTTTGCCTATTGACGTGTAGAATGACTCTGTAAAATTGCATGGAATTTGCAAAACTGCATCATTTGTGGTACATGATACTAAGAGTCTGTTTTTTTTCTGCACAAAAATACTGTAAAAATCAGTGGCTTCTTTCCATGAACATAACTAATCTAAAACAATTCAAGTCTAGTAGATGTATTAACGGAAAAAAAAACAGTAATCGTTCAGTTTGCTTGACTATGCAACAGTAATGTTTTGTACTGTGCTACTTATTAATGACTGATTCTGCACAGCTTCTGTACAGGTTGTTGGAAAGGACTTCCCAGATAGTTTTATTTTTTCTAACCAACTAGTTCACATTTCAGGTTAGGAAATGTCTATTAATTTCACTACACTGAACTTGGAAATGAACAAAAAGTTTAAAAAGCAACATTTTAAATTTTCTGCTTTTTAACAACATTTACAATTCCAAATTCCAGACTCAATTTTCTACATTTTTTCAGCATTTTTTAATGGCATTTTGGACATACAAGTCATAGACATTTGCTTAGTTTGATTTTAACAATGCAAAATTTGGCTTTCCATTCAGCAGTGAGGTGAAGGATAATTTCACAATTTTATGGCATCTAGGGAAACTTGCATGTTTCAAAGTCTTTTCAATTAAGACAAATATGAACTGGATTATCCCTGTTTAAATGCAGATTGTTCAAATCAGGTTGTGATAAGTAATACATGCATTTTCCAAATTTCTTAAAACTAGAAATTGCAGTGATGTTTTTGGCATTTAAACCCTGTTCAAGAATATTGGGTCCAGTAAACCAGAATTAAAATGATGTAAAGGCCAAAAAAACTGAACAGGTTCCTTTTTTTTTTTTAGAATGAGTGGTTTTTTTTATCTTTTAGTTACTCAAAAACTAAAATGGTCAATAGGTTGGTAAAAAGCAACTTTGCGATGTAGAAAACCTAAATTAACATTGATTATCTAGATATAAACCAATGTAAAAAGTCATTTTGTTTTCCAGAAATTCAAATTTTATCCTCAATATAATAACTTAATTATCTTCCAGAGATTCACACATTTTTTCATACTCAGTTTTCCTTTTTTTGTACTTATCCTGACTTGGAAAATGTTTAAATCAAGCTCAACTGTGTTAGAACCCTGCATATTTATCATGTTCTAATTTGAATCAGTTTGGTTGCAAGTTTTTGCAATCTCCACAGCTTTATAATCTGCTCTGATAAAGTAGATTGATTGAAATTGTCTAAGATTCAGATTAGGGTTGATAGTCCTGCCTGGAATGAGCTGCAACAATTTATATTTGGAAATTCGCCACTGATTACCCAATGAGAGCGTAAAGGCAACCACAGAGACACTGCTCGCACCTGCTGAGTCGACTTTATAGGCCATAGTTAGAGCACTCAGCCGGTATTTGCTGAGTGGTGGATTGTTTTTGCCAGCAGCCCCTCATCTTGTCAGTCCATCAGTTCCGCCCTCATCTCGCTGTTTTAGTCACTTTTCCTTTTCATAAGGAAGAAAAACTACTGGTTTTAGTTTGATGGTTTGTAACTCATTACAAGTCTATCATTTATCTTTGTTGGTTATTGCTTTGAACGTTATGCTTGCTGTTATTATGTTTAATTGTAAATGTGCTTCTGTACAATACCAGAGGGAAGGTCATATAAAAATGGCCTCTGCTTTGAAACATGCTTTTTACATGTTTTACAGAAAGAGCCCTGATTTTACACTACCTCCTGTAAAAATAAACTACAAAAAACCCCAACAGCTTCTCTAGAAATAACCATCCAATGCAAAGATGAAAATTTGATGACTGTATGAAGGTTTATAAAACAGGATTTCCTTAAACTCTTTCTAAGGCTGGAGTTAGCTATTAAGACGGTAGTAGTCCACTGAGGTCTTGGTCCCTCTTGAACAACGTGTTCACCTTATTCTCCAGGGTAAGATTAATTTGGATTTATATTAAATAAAGATGCCAAGAGAGTTTTCTGCTGCGGGTAAAATACTAGCTACTTACAACTTTTGAACAAAACCTTATTTCAAAAACTCTAATGTCTTCATTGTAGACTGACAAAAAGGTCTTATGAAACATTTGTTCTTGTTTAGGAAAGTTTCTAAATGACCCAGAAGTATTAAGGTGACAGCCCTGGTAAAAGCTGGTTAAACTGTGTCAAATACTTTTTGTTTTTTTAAAAAGACGCTGTACTGTTCACCTTATAAGAGGAAATTATATAATCCAGTTCTATGATTTTTGGTACAAACATGGTGGCCTGTTTTGTGTTTTCTCTGGGTTGACCTGTGATGGACTGGTGACCCTGTCTTTCGCCCAGAAAGGGTCCGACCTTATGTATGCAGTCATGGACACATGGATCTTTACTAAATAAAGCACCAACAGCAGTTATTTACTGAATCTAAGCTAATAACCTCTGATGAACTTTAATAGAACCTCACTTCAATATTACGCAACTATTACGCAACTATCTTTAAAAAGTTGTACATTTAAAAGCAGCTCAGAATGACTCAAGTACAATAAGCAACTATTTTAAAGTCACATAGCACTAAGCACCAGAAAATGATTACAATCCCTTTCTTCCTAATTTCACATCAAAGCTTTCTTTGTGTTCGTGCATCCTTACTACACTCCGCTCTCGTTTCCTGCCAAGGGAGATGCCGGCAGATAGAAGTGGCAGACAGCTTGTTTTCGTCACGTCACAGCGACGATTGCTCACATTAAACAGATCGATATCATGTCCCTCTGGGGATATTTTAAGGATTGATATTTCAGCGCAGCACGGTTTTGCCTCCCACGTTGGGGTTTTGCGGATTATTCCGTTATCAAGGGAATACAGACGGGGATGCATGTGGCAGGAAAGGTGCATGCACAGCTGCTTCAGCACATGGTAATGTTTCGGGTAGGTTGCACGCAGCATGTCTTCTGATCAGTTCACCACCGAGATCAAATCATCCACCGTCATCCAAGCTGTTGTAGTTTAACACAAGTCATAAGCTTATCATAGTTACTAGCTGGCCTGTTATCACGTATGAATGGCAGCAAGTAAATGAGAGACTGCATCTGTTGTCAGGATCAGTGTGTCTCTTGATAACGTGGGAAGATAAAGTGATGAAACCTGCTCAGGAGTGTCCGCAGCTTACAGCAGCAACATAATGGATTAATCACGCTCTGCAGCTGGGCTTTACTTTTCGCTCATTGTGCCTTCAAAAAGTCTACAAGAAGGCTGGGCATCGTCCCAAAGTGTGCCTGCCTCTTGTTTTTGATGGCAATAAATGTAATGTAGCTCAAAAACCAGAGGGACTGAAGGGAAAAGGTCTCTTATCCGAAACTAATTAAAAATCTTACCCAGGACAGAGTGTGTGTCTGACTGGGTGCCATCAGGCTTTTTCAGACATCACCTCGACAGATGCCTCATTTTCTAAAATTGAAGGAGGCAGTGTAAAGATGGTTCAATTCAAAATAAATTTTTACATTTCTGCAGTGCACCAAGATTAGCCATGGATCGTTTTGTTTTGGCTGATAAAGATTTTGTACAAAATACTTACAGAAGGTGGTGAAGTTGTATTAGAAAATAGTTAACTACATAAAGCTAGAAACATCAGCTGCTCTAAATTACTTTTATATTCATAAACCAAACAGTATCAGCAAAATTCTAATCACTATCAATTTAGGAATACCAATAGTTCATGACAAGGCTTTAGACTTTTCATTTGCATTACCAACTGCACTCATTAAGAGAAGCTAGTTTATTTTATTTTAGGATTCATATTTATGGAAATAATCAACATGGAAACTAATAGTTTACAAGATAATACGTATATGCCCTCTTACCGCATCCTTCTGTTTTTGCATTGCATTTGCATAAATGTTTCACATCAAACACGTTTAAATATCAGACAAAGATAATCTAAGTAAATATGAAAGGCAATTCTCAACTGATAATTTTGATGATTAAGGTAAAAAAGTAAATCCAAAACATCCTAGCCATATGTGAAAATATAATTGTCCCTTGTTTATTCATAAATTAACAAGGATTGACTACATTTTTGGATAGCTGAGCTTAATTTAACAAGGCCTGATTACTGTCAGACCTTTAGAATCAAGAAATCACTTAAAAACAACCAGTGTTAAAACATGAAGTATACATATACTCATGCCAAAAGATCATAAAAAGCAACACATAAAAAGCAGATAAAAAGACGCTTCTAAGCTGTTTCTAAGACTAAGTAAACCAAAGTGAGAGTTATTATCGACAAATAAAGAAAACATAGAAATGTCAACCTTCCGATTAGTAGTCAGCCTCCCAGTATTACTCCAAGAGCTCGTCGACAATTCTTTCAGGAGGTTTTAAATGAACCCATAACAACATTTAAATAAAAGCAGATTTCACTTGCCTCAGTTAACGCCACTGTTCATGATTCAACAAACAGAAACAGACTGGCAAAACCTAGCATCAATGGGATCATTCCCAGGTAAATAACACAAAGGTCCATCTCGCATATCTTTATGATCCTCAAGACTTTTTGGAAAATATTTTGACATAAGTGGAACTATTTAGGAGATGTGTACCATTAAACTAATAGCATTTCAGGAGAACATCATTACATTGACAGTTTTATCCACATTTCATCTAAACCATAATATTGCCTTCTAGGCATAATTGTGCCCATTCAGGATATTTTAATCATAATGCAAGAAGCTTTACATGCATAGTTTTTATAAAATAAACATTCAGCGCTGAACTTTACGGTGATTTTGTATTTTGTATCTACTAAATGTTATCCTTTTCTTCAGATCACAATATGAAGCATCACTGAACAGCTGTGGGAGATTTGCATTGAGGCAAACAAACTATAAAATAAAAAGTAGAATACACGAGCATTCCTGTAAAAGATGGGTCTATGAAGCTGCAGATAAGTATCTGTACTTAAAATCTGACCTGTGGCAAAGCTGCAGATCTAACTGTTGCCCTTTGCTTCTGAATAGAAACTTGGATGTTTCATTACATTCAAGCGGTCTTTTAAATAAGGTGTTTTTGTCCTTTCAGCAAAACTATATCTGTTGCTTTCAGTCACCGTGTGCGCTTCACATCCTTTAACAGCTCTGTGACATGTTAAAATTGCAGATTTTTAGATGATAAACACACAGCATCTAGTTTCCATAAATTTATTTATTTTTCTTCCTCTAGTAAAGACAGAATCTATCTCAGCATGGGACAAAAGCTCCTAGTAAGCTAAAAATACACATTCTAATGCTAATCCCCCAAATAATATTTAGTTAGCTCACACCAGTGAATATGTGTCACTATATATCCACCTGCTGTTATTTACACAGTTCCAAGACTCCAGACTACTTTGATTATTTATGCAGGGACACGTCTTACTGTTGCAATATTCATGTCTGTAAAAATGTATGGCCCACTGCTGCAATATGGGAAGTTTAACTGCATTTAGAACCCATTTCCACCTAATGCTTTCTCCTAATTAAATCCAGACGTCTGTCAACCCCCCCGCCCCGCCTCCCCAGAAAATCTATTCCCTGCCTTCACACTGATGTACATACAAACACATCCACGTGACGTGCACAACCCCTCTCACCCTGGATGAATTTGGAGTAGAGCTGAGTTGAAGGCAACATAGGTAATTGCATTAGCATCAATTTACTGGTGCGGCAGAGGACAGCTGTGCAATCCGGTGATGTGCGTCCTCTGCTAACAGACCAAATAAAGACAGAAAAAAAGCAGCACTCGTATGTGTGTACACCCGACAGAGCGTATATTAGCCCCTCCAGATGTACACAACCCAGCAATTGCATTTCCACAGTAATTATAATGATCAGTATAATTTTATTAAGCTATTTACATGCATTACAGATGCTGTAACTGACATTTCTATTCCCTCACAGTTTTCCCACTGCTGTTGGAACAGATTTTCAGGATGCCTTGACACTGACAACATAAATCATTTCTGGTCTGCCACCACCTGTGGCTGCCTAACTGAAACTGCCCATTTTGTTTTTCTCCATCTAAGCTTGTCACAATGCATCAAGAGGGGAAAATTAAGAGCTGGTAAATTCTTGTCTAAATACTGATGGCAGCAGGGTTTGGAATACCAATATGGGAGTTCAAATTATTTGCAAGTTTACTTTGTTTAAGCTTCTTTAGAAGTACCTACTTAGGTGGATTCTACCTCATATTATGCGTGTGTGTAAAGTCATTTCAAAGAGATTTAACAAACACATTTGGAGAAAAGATCTGCTGTGACTGGGGTCTTAAGGTGCTGTTTTATTTTAAAATGCAAATTTTGGTGTGCAGGTGCCTATTCATAATGGGTGGATTCGGAAGACTGATGAATTCAGATTGGTTACCTGGATGGAGATGACGCATTAAGACACTGCTGCAGACTGCCCATTATTCATCCTCTGCTCATCCCACCAGCCACACCTTTGTCTGCGCACCTGCGCACGCATTTGAATACTTTGAATCTTTGTTGTATCAAGGAGTTTGTAGGGGTGAGCTGCCATTTTAGTTTGTTCCCTGTTTACTCCTGTTTATTTTAGTTAGGGAGGCAAGTAATTTTCATTTTATTTATTTTAATTAGGTCACTTTGGATTAATATTTCAGATAGTTTGCTTTTGTTTGTTGTTGTGGCAGGGAGCTCACCCTAAAGTTATCATCTTAATGAGTTTAATGGCTCCCAGGTGCTTCGATGGTTTGGGTTTTACATGTCTCATTGTGTCTTGTATCATACCATATTTTTTTAAGAAATCTTTTGCCATTGATGTGGGGTTCCACAGGGCTATGTTTTAAGTCCACTGCTGAATCTAAAACACTTTTTTCTTTACTCCTGACTTTTGGTCAGCTTTTTTTTTATTTAGGGTTTTCTTTGCACTGCTTCATATTTTTTCATGGCTTGTGAGGCTGCTTTCAGAGTATGGTTATCCAAAAAAAAAGAAAAACAGCTACTCACCAAAGTTAAAAACAGAATAATAGTTACTGGGTGCTCGCTTAACTTTGTCTCTTTACGGCAATGCAGTGCTACACTTTATTGAATACATACAGAAAAGGTTATGTTCCTGTCATTTCATTCGTGAGCTTTGCTTTCCGGCTTAAATCATTCAACGCAACAATTAAGAGCAACCCCCGCCTTATTGCAGACTAGGACCCATCCATCCATCTTCCAATCCATCACTCTAAGATTCCAAGATACTTGAACTCCTGTACTGGTAATATTCTGATGTTTCAAGAGAAATTTAAAGAATCCCAAATATTCAACAAGGTATTCAGGAGTAATGTTTAAACATCAAAAAAGAGCTGAAGTCAAAATTATTTTAAAATGGAGAAATACATGAGGGGCAGTTGGTAGCACTGTTGCCTTGCAGCAAGAAGGTCCAGGGTTCGATTCCCGGCCGGGGGTCTTTCTGCATGGAGTTTTCATGTTCTCCCCGTGCATGCGTGGATTCTCACCGGGTACTCCGGCTTCCTCCCACAGTCCAAAGACATGCCTGTCAGGTTAACTGGTCACTTTAAATTGCCCTTAGGTGTATGAATGAGTGTGTGCATGGTTGTTTGTGTGTTGCCCTGTGATGGACTGGCGACCTGTTCAGGGTGTACCCTGCCTCTCGCCCATAGACTGCTGGAGATAGGCACCAGCTCCCCCGCGACCCACTATGGAATAAGCGGTAGAAAATGACTGACTGAAATACATGAGACCTGATTGTTAGAAAATGAGAATTGGTTGCAGCTCGGCTGCTAAACATCGAGCTGTTTAAAATGAACCAAGGCCAAGACTTGCAGTTTGTGAGTGGGTGGAGGAAATCACAGGGAGTGTGATTGGATTGACTCACTGTGTTTTATGGAGAACATAAAGGCTAAAGAAATGTGAAAGACGCTGATCTCACACTCTTACTGCTGATGTGTAAAAGCGGCTATATGAGATTATAACGCTGCTGTAATAAAGGTTGTGCAAGTTTTGTATCTAGTTTTGCTTTAAAGTTTACGACAGCCATCGTCGGGTATAATGTGGACCAGAGCATCAAACCAAGTCTACACGTATTTTTAAAAATGAGCAAACAGAACCTTTAAGAAGTGAGCGAACAAGTGTTTTTCTTTTTGAGACTACAAGCACTTCCCCATGCCACTGCAGAGAACCATGAGTCATTCATATGACCTTGAGCCAATGTTTTGGTTAGTTCAGAGGGTGCCTTCAAATACCATGTCACATCATCCTAACATTCCCAATCTGCTGTCCCCATATGTGCCCTAAATGTGCCAGGCACGTGTTCCATTGCATGTATGCGCCCACTGGTGCTGCTTTTTGTCATTAGTTTTTCCCCAGAACTTAACATCACAGCCGCTTCTTCACACCCCCTCCAGTCAGACAGAGCAGGAAACGAGAAAAATGAAGATAAATCCCAGTAACAATTATTATTTCCTACCTCGCTGGGTATGCTCAGCCTGTGTGAAGGCTGATAACACTTTTAATAACCCCCGCTTGCCGCTAATTGTTGGTGAGACGGTGTTTGAATGTTGTGAAAGGTCAAAATGATCAAAATACCAAAAGTCTTCCTGAGTTATGAAAAGAAGCTCCATACATGATACCATGATGGCGGGTTTTGACAGCACTGATTATGACGTTCTATTTCAAGGCAATGGCAAAATATGATGCTGTATTTTAGATTACTGTCTTGGCCAAAAAAACTAATGAAAGTTGGGACAGTGTGGAAAAAAAAATTCTAAATACCACTAAGAAATTTTTTTTCATTTTTTTAACTGCAGAAATCACAGAGCTGTGATGTTTCATGTTTAAAATATTTAATTTCATTCCATTTCAAAATACCTACAACAAAATCATTTAAGCTGGAAAAGAGGTAAAGAATATGGCATATGGAATATGACAGTTGCTTATATCTCAAATTCTTTACACAATATTGTCCAAATGAGTTAAGGGAGGCCATAATGGATAGATAGGAAGTCCAACACTGATATTTCTGACAGCTGTTCACCGTTCTGATGAATAGGAAAGCTCACTGAATGTCAGCAGAGACAAAATAACTTGAGGGCTGTGAGGTTTCTGGGAGAGACCATCACAGATCATAATCCTGGAACTTTTTGAGGGGAATATATATTTTAACTAAAAAATAAAAGTGATATTCGGATAGTAGCATAACCTCTAAAAACAAGATAATATGGAGTCTTAAGGGGTGGGAGAACAGATTTTGGAGCAACATATGATGCCATCAATGCAGGCCTCCTTCCAAGTCTGGAAAAGTATAGAATTTTAGTAGTTTCCATATCTGGAAAACTGTGGAAAATTAAACTTTATTTGTATTTACACAATAAAAAAGGGGCAAAAACTGCACTGAAAATGCGAGAAGTTTCAGTATGGAAAATAATCCAATATTGACATGAACAAAGATTTTTAGGAACCCTGTAAAAAACATTTTCCAGGGAAATTCAATAATTTCTTCACCAAGACAGAAAAAAACACCTACTGCAAAACTTTCCTAAGGCATGGAAGAAGAAGGCATGGGTGAAGTACGGAAGAGAATTTAAAAATCAGAATTACTGCAAATAAATACGAGAACCTTCTAACAGTGTCCACCTTAACAAATGTTTGCAGTAAAATTTTCACAAAATAACTATTGATAATTTGATCACTTGGTATCCTTAATCTCAGTTTCAAAGACGTTAAACTTGATTTTCCTTTGGACTGTGCTGCAGGGAGGAACATTAAATTAATAAATATTAACAATAAAAATGTAAACTGATGTAAAATAATAATTTACATCACACTCATAAAATAAAACAAACAAAATTATTTATTGAGAAAAGCCTGAGCTGTTACACAATTTCAACTGAAAAATACAAACCACACAACCTTTAAAGGATCTCTCCCAATGCCACTTCTTTATTGTGCAAGTCTGAATGGATCACAACCAAAGTGAGACAATGTTCTTTGAAGTTGGAAGTCTTCTGAGCTTTTATCCATCTGAGTGTGTTCCTCTGTACGCACATCAGGCTGCTAACCTACGCCACCGCTGCCCACACATTTAGAGGCTGTCAGAAATAAACTCATCACGCCTGCTCATTGCTTCCTCTCTGCAACACTCAGCAACTTGGTGATGCTAACAAAGTTACGGCTTTGCTCTCTCTCTCATCCATGTATTAATCGGCTGGCAAGCAGAAAATGTTTTAACCCACAGAAATCAATATAAAAACTGTACAACAAACATTACCACAGAGCTGGGAACACTAATCAAATATGCAGTGAGTGAATGTGACCGAGAGAGTCACATGCACGGCTAACCCAGTGTTCTTCATATTTTTCTTCTTTGTTATGGTTTTTGGTATAGTTTCATTTTTACCCTGCAAAGTGACAACTAATGGTCTGCTGAGGTATATGGAGGGATAACGTGCAGCGTTTCAGTAGTGGGCTTTGTCTCCTGTCTGGAAACTCTTAGTATTGCTTGCTAAAGCTTGCATGACCTTTAAACATCATTAACAATATATTGAGCTCCGTTGTACCTGCATAAGTAACAGCTAGCAGCACTACCACACACTTTAAACACTCTTCTAAAGAGCTGGAACTAGGGACACACACACATGCGTGCAAATACACTAATCCCTTCCTCAGCGAGGGGCCAAATCAATACAAAATACACCACACCAGTTCTATTTGCATGGCTTTGATCTCAGTCTGAGGCTCTCTGGAGAGTCTCTAATGCTTGGACACATGCAAACACACCCAAACAAACATATGCATAAAAATTATGGAAACACACAGAGCACTGAGGACAGGGAGGTTAATATTGGTAGGCATTAACAGGGGCTGCTTTATTCCCCATTGTCATTACAAAGCAAATTGTTCTGAATTAAAGTCAGCCAGTCAGTCACGTAAAAGGTGTCTCTTTTTAACATGGGCAAAACAGTTGGAGGGATTTAAACAAAATATGCATGTTCGTGAGTTGTTGATTTTGTATGTGTGTGGTTAGTGTGTGATTTGAGGCCTTGTAGGAAAATAAGAAGTCTTAAACTAACAGCACCTCAGAATCTTTCTGAAAGCTGCACCTTGACATTAATAAAACATCTGCGCATGACTTTCAAACTTATGAATATTCAGAAATATTCATTACCTTTAATAAAAAAAACACCTAGAAGGGAGTTAGTTGGGCGGATTTATTGCACAAAAGAAGGTTGAACAAAGTAAAAGCAGGAGACCATTTTGTCTGCACAGTTTCTACTGACCCACATTTCTTCTTCTATCTGTACAGTTTCTGTCCTTTAAATTCCGGTTGCACACTGGTTAGCTTTTCGGTTTGGCTATTAGCAACTATTAATAATTAAAATACAAATGCACTATTAATTAAGTTAGAATAATACATTTTCAGTAACTAATCAGTTAATCATTCAAATTAAAATATTTCAATTAGGCTCTTTAACTAGGCTGGTTACATTGAACTACACTACTAAGTAAAAATGAAAGAACAGTTAGAACTAATAAACCACAAAAAAGGAAAAAAGAATAAACCATAACCAATAAAATTATGCAATAATATCACAGTTCAATGCTAATATTTATGTTTATGCACCAAGGTTTGTTTTTGATGAATTTGGAATCAGGCCAATTTTTTTTTATAACTAATTAAGAACAACAATTTGTATGGGTTCAAGCAACCAGCTCACAATGCAAATCAGATAGGTAAATTAAATATTATTTTAATAAAATAATATTTTAAGAACAACTTGCCGAATTAGGAATCAATAACCTTTTGGCCAATTGATTCTTAATGTTATGCTGAATTAGCCCTTACAGTAAATTAATTTTTATGAAGTAGACACTACCAAGATGGTGATGTAAAACATGTATGGGCTCTCACAAGATGGATAGTGAACAAATGAGCTGTGTTGTGAGCAAAGCATGGCTAATTGTGGCTACCGTTTAACCATAGCAGAGCTATTAGCTTTCGCATTGGGGTACCAAATGCAATTTAGCACATTTTCAGGCACATTATTGAGAGGTTATGAGGAGAAAACACAGATAAAATGGGCGGACTTAGGTTACCGGACCATCAGTGTTTAAACCAATTATTTAAATAAAGTCATGAAATAAACAATATTTAGATTGTTTCATTATAAACTAAATTTCTCTGCCCAGACACAACCTCCTACGTGAACCATTCTGGGGACAGGAGGACAGGAGGTCCAAAGGGTGATGAGTTGCGTGGTGGCCGGCATGCCGGGCTGGGATGAGCATCTGCTTAGACTGGCACACACGGTTCCTACGCCATCTTCTCTAAGATAAGAAAGGGGAAAGCCGCATGGTGGACATGATTAGAGACACTCTCTCTTCTTGGGGAATCACTGGCTCAGTTTTTTTTTTCTGCAGAAGCTCAGACAGAAAGGCTTAAGGTGAGTAGACTTATCTTTGGCTGTAATACAGTCTCTGTGAACACAGACAGCAGACTGTACTTAACTGTTCTCCATCCATGGCTGAGCCCAACACTTGTAACTCTGACAGACATAAAAATATGGAAACAAAATTAGCCAAATTTGGAAAAAACGTGCTGCTGCAGTGCAATACAAGGTATCAAAAAATTACAAAAGCTTCAGAGATTCTTCATCCACTAGTTCCATAAAGCTATGACCTGCTCAGCTTATAATTATAAAAAATGCTTCAGAAACATCTCTTTCCTTTATCTTCCAGTCACAGCCAAGTTTCTTTACTGAACAGGTTGTACTACTGGCGGTCAATGCTTTGGAATATGTGTTGTTTTATATATGAGTGTTTTAGCAAACTAGGAACAAAACTTCCGATCTTATGTCGAATACTAGACTCCCACTGGAGCATCCTGGTTTAAGCAAAGAAACAGGTTGATAAGAAACTTTGTTAGGGCATGTAAAGGGTCACTGATCAGGATGCCTCCTTAGCGCCACCCTTTGCAGGGGTCCAGGGCTTGCCTCACTAGGAGGAGACTCCTGTCGGATCTTGGATAAGCGGAAGACAGCAACTGGATGGGCAGACGTAAAGGGCTCTACAGTGATGGTTTCCTGTTAAAGTTGCAGATCCACAGATGGCTTCAGATCGGGTCCCCTTTAAACTAATGTTGTACCCACACATTGCAGTTTTGTAGCAACCTACTTTCAGTTGATACCTGTAGATTAACCATTTTGTACCCAAGAACTTAAGCTATTGTGTGCAGGTGCCTCTTGAATATCTTGAATTCATAATCATAAATCCATTGTTAATTTAGATTATTTCAAAAATTCAGTTAAATTTTGTTCTGTTTTAAAAAGAATCTGATTAGTATAAACATCCTTTGATAAATTATGGAAATTAATCAGAAAAAAAGCTAAAATCTGATGCATAATTTATCTGCAGACTTTCATTCGTTGTGGTTCTCTCATAAAATGAAAAATTAAGGGGATCTCATCAAAACAGAAAACCTCTAGGTGAGCTCCTATCGGAGGATATATATTCAGACAAAATTCAGAATGTTTAAACACCAAAATTGCAAAAGCATGAAAATGGTGAAATGACCTCCCAAAATTACTATAGACTGTAAATGTAATAATTTGTCATTGCCAGTCAAATTGGTGTTTTTAATTCTTGCAATTCAGAGATTGTTTAGCATAAACCTTTCTGACAATGCACTAAGCACCATTTGTCAATTCCAGATCAAGTTAATTAACCAAGTTTTTAAAAGATATAAAAGAAATAGGTTCTTCCTTCTTGACTGGACCTGAATGCCTATTTTGTAAATGTTCAACAAATATGCAAAATCAATTTTGACTAATTTAGCAGGTTTTTTTTGTGAACTATTTTTGACCAATCAGAATGGATCTTTTAAGAGATACCACAGAAACATTTCACTGGGGATATAGCAATGTGGGAAAATACAAAATAACACCAACGTTACAGCATTCCAGTTGGAAGTCAGAAAGCCTCTATCAATGTTTTTTTCCTCTGCACTTTTTGCATTTGTGCACCACAGCATCTTTACAGATTAAGGCTGTATAGCATACTACATGTGTGTCACTGGTTTAATAAGATACAGAATAACAGCGGTAACAAATATGAACAGTTTATTACTGCTGACACCAGATCTGTGCATGGCAAGCTTGAAGTTGGGTTTTGAGAAACCATATACATTCCCAAGTTATAATTTCTGACATATGGAAGTGTTTCAGAGGATTTGAATGATTTGTGTGTCAAAACAACAGTATGTTGATAATAAATTTAAAAATTAATTAAGAGAAAAATTTAAAAAATTGTTTATATTTAAACCAAGTGGACTGACATTTAAACTTTACCAATAAAAAACTGCTTTTCTGACCCATGTTAAAACAACAGTACATTAATATTAACTGTATTCGCTCCTGTGGCCCTAAAAGTGGCAGCAGATTGGTTAACACAAGGCTTAACCTCTCATGTCCACCATGTAGCAATATGCCCTGAGGCATAAACTCCATCATCCCATTATGCAGATTTGTGTGTCATGACTTTGATGACAGCGTCTACTAAATGTAAATGTAAAATGTCTTCTGTAACCAAAATAAATACCTTTAAGGAAAGTGCTGCCGTAAGGTAGAAGTGTGCTCTGAGCATTTCCTAGTCGTTCTGGAGCTTTAAAGGTGTGACTGAAGCATAAACAAGACATCCTGGATGTTTTTAAAGGCACTCCACTCCTGCTATTTATCTATTCCTTTATAACATAATGGCTCTGCAGAGTTTGCTCGTGTTGTAATAGCAGCACTAACCTGAAGACAGTTCGGCTGTGTATGGGACATTATTTTTACGACCATATTTTCAAAGACGGATGCACTTTATGCTCAGCTTCTTAAATCTTTCCAACATTATGCTTTTGTCACAAATAGGCATGTTTCAACACTGTAAGGTCACAAAAGTATGGAGACTCACAATTAGACTGTGGGAATCAAGATTAGGCATTTTTATATAGAGAAATTTACAACCAAGTGTAAAACAAATGGAAATTGTCCTATCCTAGCTGTTCTCCACCACTGTCTCTGCTAGATCAGTTGCTTGTTTATGTACAGAATTTAACAAGACATTCATCAAAATGTTGAATTTTCTGTGAAAATAGCCCTTTGACAAAAGTCACATGTCCGCCACATTAATTAAATTTAGTCATTTAATTCCGATTAGAAAGTTAGATATAAGGAAACGTTCGTCAGTAAAGCCGTTGATTAATTGCAGTTGGAAAAATGAGCAAATTGATGGAACTGAATTTGCTGTAAATCCTTCTTGACATAAAACTGAGAGCGATTTAGGAGGACTAATTGCTTTTGAGAGTTTGTTTCATTAACATTCAGCCAAATGAGTATGAATGTTATACAGGGCATCTACAGTTCAATCCTAACCAAACAGCAAGCCTTTTTTAAATCTTTTTTTATGCTCTACACACAAAACAACTAGATCTTTCAAACAGCTAAGAAAGTAATTGTGTAACATTTTATATTTAGTTGCAAATTCTTGGTGTGTAACACCTGCATCAGTTTTGCAACCCAGCACCATCAAAGTTTTTCATTCTTTTTATGTGATGCTCTTTCAAAGCATTATTGCAGACTCTTTTGGGTTGTGTGTTTTTTTTATTAGGATGAGGGGTTCTTCGTTCGATCTCCTTCAAGGCAGATACAGTTTCAGCTCAGTAAGCCTGGAGATCACTTCCACAGTCTGAAACCTTGCTCCTCTTTATCCTGATGAACTCCTTGGTGGTTTTAGAAGTGGGTTTCTGTTGGCAACAAACCTCCTTTCATGGTTTTCTTCACTTATTGCAAACTCCTGTTAAAAATGTTTCTTGTTTAGAAATTACTGGTGCAAGAATTATTGGTTCCTTCAATTTGTTTAAAACAAATTCAATTTAAGTGTTGTTTTTTCTCGTGTATAAGGAATTTTGCTAGAGTGCCTGTTGGCATGACCTCTTGGGCATATCAAGAGATTTTTAATCAAATCTGACACTTCTACTGTAAATGTAAAAACCAACAATAAGTTAAAACAAATATGTCTCACCAAAAACATAATCGACCATTATTTATGGCCATCACAATCCCAATACCTAAATTCTCTTCTCTGGAGTGACCTCAAGAGAAGGGAGGATCCAGGACCCTGGGTGATCAACAAAAATAAAGATTTCTTTCTGTTTGCTCCAACCTAGTGAGATATAGTAGAATACTTAATGCTGTCCTATTGGTAAGAGGGGGTTGTGCAAACTATTAGGTAGCAAGATACTAACAAGTGTGGCATCTGTGATGTAAAAAACTATTTCTTATTGTGTATTTGTTTTGCCCACTGAATAAATTAATTCAAATAAAAGCTGGGACTTCCTACTACAATAAAAGCTGAGGTTTTTAAGGCATTTTTCAAATCCTTATCAGGGGTATGAATAAGAGTGGAGGGTGCTGTAGATGTGAAATGTGAAAGTGACATCTCCAATGCTGACCACCTGCTGTGAATTTAGACACGAATATTTTGCATGCCCAAAATAAAGGAATCAGTGTTGTTGCTTTAATTAGTTAGGAGGAGGGAAACTAGCTCCCATTAGCATCTCAGCTGTTAGATCAACCAGATTCATTATGAGAGGTTTCCTACAATATTTACTCTGCCTTTCCTTCCCATCTATTTCCACTGACAGCACTACTGCAGATATAAATATCTGTTTGATTGAAGTGAATTCGGGTATTCCTGAAGCAGCATTCTCATGTTTAGTATTCCCAGCTCACTTGTGCTTGGCCACTATATGCTGCAGATTTTCTGCCATGTATGTACAAGCCAATGTCTACAAAACGTGGAGCATAAAATAATTCTTTTTGAGTTCCCTGTGATTCCTGAAATGAGCCCGATTTCAGGCAAATGTTCCTGCTAGCCATTGGTGCTGTTTGGAGTGTGCCTCACTAAACGAAAGCACCTATTGAGATGTTTCTCAAAGCTGAAAAGTAAATGTTCATGGTTGTTGCTTCTCTTGCTTACTAAAAACAGAAAAACCAAACATTTTATTTTGAACTCCAGCACATGCCTTCAGTTTTAGAAGTACACGATGCGTAACATGAGCAGGAGAAAATGTGGATTCCGGTATATGATCGACATAATTGACTAAACTTATACCATTAAAGCATTTTATAGCATTAGAAGCTACTACATATGCAAATTGGCCTTTTTATCTTGTCAAGCTGTGGGTTTAATCGATTGATTAATTGCAAATCAAAGAAGGCTCTGCCTACAGACCGTAAGTTATGCAAATTCTGCTTGTGCATAAAGCCACTCAGAGTGCCCCATCACTTATAAGTACAAGAAAAAGGTGTGTTTGTGAATCTGAGTGAGAGTGTCCCCCATACTGCCTCCTCTGTCTGAGATCAATTAGATCTCAGCCAGTAGAGCAGGTTTTAATTATGCCTGTGAATGTCGATGGCGTGGAACAGAGGCTGTCTGCTTGGCTGAGAAAGCCTCACAGGCATGTACTCCATTTAAGGGCACTCTCTTAGCCCATCATATGGCCATTTGAAAAGAAGAAAATTAGATGCAGGAGCTACATTTGTGACTCTGAGATGTCTGCTGTCATCCGCATCAGCATCTCTACAATGCAGTAAATATACAGTACCTTACCAACAAACCCTTTTCACAGGACTTTGTGTGATAGATCAACACAAAGTAGTACATAACTAAAGCACAAGTGATATGACACAAGGGTCTAAAAATTTCTTCAGAAAGAAATTTTTAGTGTGGTGTGCATCTGTATTTAGCTCCCTTTGGTAATTTATAGAACCACCTTTTGCTGCTCACAAATGCAGTGTTTTGGGGAAGGTCTCTACCAGCTTTGCACGCCTGGAGAGTCATTTTTTCATTGTCAGCCTCTAAAAGGACTGCACTGTACTTAGCTTCATCCATCTTCCCATTAACAGTTTGCAGCTCTGTGAGATTTTCATAGCTTGGGATTTTGTTTTTATAACCTTAACCTGCTTTAAACATCTCTATAACTTTATCCCTGCTGTGTTCCTTGGTCACCAATCTCTGAGGCTCTCAGAAAACAGCTGTACTCAAACTAAGATTAAATCACACACTGTTTTACTCTATTTACTAAAAAGGCAGCTTCCAAAGGCAAATGGTTGCACTGAATTTTAGTTAGGGGTAATGAGTTAAAAGAAAAATGAAAAGTATGTATACTTTTCCTTCAACTATGTGCCACTTTGTTTTGATCTAGTATCTGTTTAAAAATACACTGGACTTGTCACAAAACAAAATGTGGAAAGGCTTACAGAGTGTAAATACTTTTGCAAAGCCCTGTAACATTTCCTCTTTTTTGTGGAAAGAATTAAAAATCGTGTTACAAACAAATCATGTCACTTTGCAAGGCACTGCAGCATCAACAAAATTAGAAAATAGTAGTATATACTGAGCGTTTCCTCACTTGAATCCTACTAACTGCATCAGTGTTGACTGTGCGCTCTGATTAGTATAATAGCCATCATTAAGTCCTAATTAGCACAATGTCCCAAATTTACATTTGTAAATACTATGGATGGGTAATTTTAAAGCAAACTCTTGACTTTGCTTCTTTTACAAACCTTCTTTTGAACCACTAATTAGCTGTTCCCTTGCACTTCACTGTAATTGCCCCATTTGATGTGTACCAGGAAGAAAAATCACTTAAATTCAAAGTCAAATTTGTTTTAAATGATTAAAAGCATTCCCCGCGACCCACATGGAATAAGCGGTATAGAAAATGACTGACTGACTGACTGATTAAAAGCAGAGAACGGGGATGAGAATCTGTGAAACAAGACAATTGTCGTGGTCACGTATTCGTCACGCATTTTGATGTAGCTATTGCAAATTCGCAGCTGTTTTATTTGGATTTTGGACCCCCCCAAAAAAGGTACACATTTGCACATTAACATGCAAATACGAGGAGGAGGTGAAGAGCATCTGGCAGAGCTCGCCGTGTTAAGACAAAAGCATACAAATAAAGACGAGGGCTGCGTAAGTGGTTGGAAGCTTTTAATTCCAGCCTGTGGAGAATTGCAGTCTTGGTGCCTTTTGTTTATGAGGACCAGAGGGAATAAGGCTTGCTTAGTTTCCCCAGATATGCCACCTTGTTTTCTGTTACACAAGCACACACTCACACGGCGAGATACACACAGCCAGACTCCAAAGAAACAATCTAGGTCATCTTTCATCATCTGCTTCTTCCCGCTCATGCGAAGGAATGAGCTCGGAGTTAAGTGGCCACAGTGAGTGCACAAAGTCAGTGAGCAGAGCCTGAAAACATGAAAACAAACCCATGTGTGAGTTAATGACAGCACAGAGCAAAGCCTTGAATTATCCCTGATGTTTAGCATGGAAACAAGATACAGCAGGCTGCGAGAAATTTCTTTGTAAATGTTGGATGCACGTTCTTCCTCCACGCACGTTTGATTGTTACAAAATCTGCAAGCTTCTCACAGTGAAAGTTATATATCCAAGTTATGTCAAAGTAAATTAAACATTTGCAAATAACTTTCTATCTGTTGCATTTTTATGAATAAAATCCTTGTTATAGTGGGAGAAATAAATGTTTGTTCTTCTGCTGATTATCTCGGCTCTCTCGCACAGAAATTAAAGTATGCAATTTGTAAAGTGGTTTGATTTTAACCGAGTGACACAGAAAAATAAAAGAAATTCCAGAAAGGATTTGCATGTGAGTGAGTGATAGAAGCATTTGATCCTCAATAACCCAGGCGGAATTCTTCCTTTCACTGACTGATTATAATCTGTGTGCTACATGATAAATCAGTTACAGGTACTAGTGATCTCAACTTGTTGGGGCTCATTTATCAAAAATAGGTACAGATATGAGCACAGATATTATTGTAATTAATATACTGGCCAATCTGTCTGCATGATATATCCATCAGTTGGAAACTGTTTTCATTTACAGGCCATGTCCCTATTTATTCATGGTCTGAGTGACTTTTCCAACTGGATTTGCAACATGAATGGATGCAAGACAGCAAAAAAGCCCCCAAAACCCCCCACAAATTACTCTTTGATTTAAAGTGAGAGAAGTGCCGTATAAGCCCTCTGGCACATATTAGGTATATGGGCTGCAGAGGATCAAATTAAAACCAGCCGTCCAGTGCAATATTGTAGAGAACTGTGAAGACCCAAATGGACCGACACACCTTCTCTGGCATGTACAGCAGAGTTCCTCCAGCTGATCTAAAGCAGATTTCCCATTCAGTACCCCTGAAGTAGCACTCCAACATGGCCTGTGTGTTTCACATGTCATATTACATAAATAAAGCTGATTCATTGTAGATCGTTGCACCTGCGCTTTGGACACGGCCGATTTGTCCTCTTTGAAGCTCTTCCTCATTGTCTCTTATTCAAATTTTCAGCGCTGCTTTTCAGACCTGACACATGTGCCATTCAACCCGGTTTGCCCCGCTTTTCAGAGCGTTGTTTGGAATCATGAATATTTGAGAGCTAAAAATAAGTATTGTTTAACCAGAGCCCCTTGCTGTGCTGTATGCCACAGTTTATGTCAGGCCTGGCAGTTTTTCCTTGCAGCTACTGTACAGAGTGTCTGGCAGTGAAAACAAATACTTTAAACAAACTATCAGTGGGTATTGTGTTTCTGTAAGAAAAGCAGCATTGTTGCCACACTTGTAGTTTTCAATTGAATGACGGCTATTACACGAACGCTGTTCCCTCTTGGGTGCAAAGAGGCAAAGACCCACCAAATGTCTGGGGGGAAATTACATATTGGTTTTTCTGTGCTATGGTGCCCCATTGATTCAATATTCAAAGACACAGCGAAGCAGGCAACGAGCTAAATCAAAGCCCGGACATTTCTCGCCTTGCCTCCCCAGACACTCCAGCTTCAGCATATTTTCTAAAAGTTCTGGATTTTTCCTTAAAGCTAAGACGAATGAGAACAACTTCAAAAGTATAGGGCTCAGTTATATGGAAAGATGGAATTTTTATTACTGTTTCGCTTTGATTTTTTTGGTGTATTTGAAGCTCATTAAAGTTTGTTTTTAAAAACTTGCAAACGAATGACAATCTTTGCTGTTTAGTGGTATTTTTTTTAGGCTGCTTGATGAATAACTTCGGATCTTTGGTAGAATATCATTTAAATCCATTAATTTTTATCAAGTTATTTCTCTCATGTGCTGCTTTAGTTGCTTTAGCACAAATTATGTGTTTTATCCCCCTTAAATTCAAAACTTTTTATTTTTAGCTGGAAAGATTTTTTTTTAAATGTTATGTTAAATTTAAATACGCTCATATTTTGTCAACTTAAACTGAATTTTTAGGCTTAAAATGGCACATTTCATGCACAAAAGAATCTTTACCTTGACTTTATATTTCGGACAGACTAGATGGCAATCATTCATTGTGAGAATGTCCCTTTTGTAAGGACTCAGTAAGTTTGTTTAGCAGAGCTCATTTGGAGGAGGGTTTGCTCTTTCCAGACAGTTCTACATCAACTGAAGGATGGCCATCCTTTGTTTTTACACTGTCTTGATTAATTTAAAAAAAAAACACATCTATACATGTTTTTAGTTTTGTTTTTATTTTGTTTTTGTTTTGTTCTGGTGAAGCCATTCTTTTTGATTACGACTCACTATGATGCTGAAAAATTGAATCACTCTTCATCTGCAACATTCCTGCAGAGACCTTAAGGTTTCAAGTCTAACTCAACAGGTTTTTTGACTGATAATTACATTCACCTTGACAAAAAAATCCAGCAATCTCTGAGCATGATGCTGCCACCTCCATGATTTACTGTAGGTATACACTACGTTTGGAGATTCTGGGTGTTTTTTTGTCTTTTGGGGGGAAATTTTGCCACAAAAGTTTAAATTTGCTTTCATCAGATTATAAAAATAAACTATTTTTTATCACAGAAAAGGCTCCACCTAAACTATGTCTCCCAACTATACTCCTTGGTCCAGACATGTGGACAATCCAGAGACTGTTGCCACATGCAACACAGAACCAGTACTTGACAGGAATTTATGCAGCTCCTTTCTTTTCTAGCTTTCCTTTTGAACGTTTTGGACAAACATTTAATACTCGAGTAATTTCATTGTTGTCCCAACAACCTGAATATTTAAACAGAATTAATTATTACTGTAAGTTCTTAAATTTAACATGCAAAAGAGTTATCCCTGCTTTAATTTTTATTTCAAATTCTTCCATAAGTGTGGAAAATAGTGCAGATAAGCAGGGGTGAGCTACATTTATCTGTCAGTAAACATTTAAACTTTTCCCACTTTCGTATTTGTTTTATAGTCTTTTGGACTACATCACTCATAGCCATACCTCAAAGAACCTTAAACATGTACCAAAGCAAACATTTTCTATCAGGGAAAATAAGCTAATGTTAGGTATTTGGTATACCCAAGAAAGGGCATGCTGTTTTAATAGGGTGCTTAATAAGTGTATAGAAAATAGATTTTCATTCTGCTTTCCTCACAAGTAATATAAAGACCAAAAAAGCAGCATGAATAAAGAGTTTTCATGTTTTATTCTGAGACCAAATAAATAACTCAAAGTTTGTAATTAAACAAACAGCGACACATTTCTTCCTAATATTCCAGCTTCCGATCCCGAGCTCACCTTACTTTTCGCCGTCCTCCCGACACGTTTATTTGATTGTCTATAGTCCCCTGTTCACTTTCACGGCAGTCATCTGTCGATGTTCATCAAATAAGACTGCTGCAGAAGCTGCAGTACGGCCATGCAAGTGTGTTTACACAGGAAGAAGATCTATAAATTAAAACAAGATTAACTTGTGACTGAACAAAACCTTGTTAAAGCAATGTTACGTGTGCTTACATGACAATTTCTCACATTGGGTGCATGGTGCCTTATGCTGTATGTGTCCACTGCATTTTAAACTCATCTTACTTTGAAACTTATTGGGTTTTTTTTTCTGAAGACATTGGTAAAAAGCTTGTCTTTAAGTCTCAAAAAAGTGAGCAGGTACCATTATGGTGTTGCTGCAGTAGAAATGGCTGATTAGAATCTATATCAGACCATTCAAGGTGAATCATTGGTCCCCTGACATTCTAGCCTCTTGGGCTAAATGCTCAGAAGGTCATTTTGAATAGGATTTCCTCAAATGAGAATAATGAAGTTCAATCGCTCAAACCTGACCCTTGTTGGAGTGCAAGTACCCTGTCAACAAAAGTTGTATATACCAGGGCCGGATTTAGAGAGTTTTGTATTTAATTGACTTTAAACTCCTGCAGACCAGGAGGACAATAACCCTGTCCTGGTAAAAAAAATTCTAACTTTAATAAATTTGTGGAATTAGAGAGATTGTGTTGTAGATGGCATAGACATAAGAGCAGACACTATGTGAGCATCTGGCCACATGAACGCCAATGTCACGACCACATAAGGAGGCGTTTTTGTTGAAAAGCTATACAAAAAGGTTCTGTTCCAAGGGCTTCAAGTGAAGCATTAGCAGCACAAGACACCTCGGTTCCACACCAGAGAAGAAATGAATAAATAAAACTAAAATCTCACCCACTATAAATTAGGAAAAAAATCTTAACACAATTATCCTTATCAATAAGACCTTCAGTGTTTTTTTGTGTTGCTCTGTTTAAACTGTAATATTACATTTCATTACAGAGAATGAACCTCGATACCAATGAAAATGAGGGTTGTCCCCTATTGAGTTTGATGGAATATACAAATACTGTGAAAAGCTTCCCATCCTTCCATAATTCTTCAAGGGGAAAATTTTGCATAATTTGAATACAGTTCAGTTATTTAATCATTAAATCATTATGTGTTTTCAGGGGTAAACTAAAGAACATGTAAGTGTATTTTAAGTACATTGTGTTTTGTAGTGAATGTACTTATTTTGATCAGCTGACATTCTTTTTATCCAATGATCTCCATTATTGGTACAAAAATTAACATAATTCTGTGTATAAAAATTATTGAAATGAAAATGTAAAATTTCAACGGGGCCAACATAGCCAATGTTGACCTATACTCCCAGAGGTTAAGCAAAAGAATTTTAAGATAGCATAACAACTTAGTTTTTCCCAACATGCTCTCTGTTCTTTCTTAAAATTGAAACTATACATGTAAAATCCAAATATTGTTAGAAAAATAAGAAAATTCAAAAACTTTATACTTGGAAGTCGAACACCTCTAGCCAATACGGAAACTTAAAGTACCTCAGAAACAGGGTGCAACAAGCATTTTGTATGTATGTAGATTTTTGCAGGATTTTTCCAGTACATGGTGCGTGTAAGCATAGACTTAAAAAACAACAAGACATATTTTTAGTTGGCGCTCACACCTATCCTTAACTAAAACATTGTGACAGCTTAAAAAAAAGCTAAATGAAATTCATGCATGGCTAGTGCAATGTTTCCACTCATTTTAATGGCTTTGCACTCAACATGTACAGCTTTCATCTACACTAAGGCAATGAACCATGCCTGGTCAACACGAGACCCTTTTCTGTATCGAGTTTCTTCATTGCTGAGAACCTTAATTGTAAGAATGTTTTGCGTTTCTCCCTTCATCCATGCTGTCCAAGTGCTTAAACCCTAAATTAGAGACAATCACGGTTCAACACCTTGCCTTTCAAAAGGTTTTGAGAAAAGTAACGCTAATGCATGTGTTAATAAGAACATGACTGGAATTATTACCACAAACTGATTAGTTGAACTCAATTTATTATACTTTTAATGGCAAAAGCACCATACTGCTGATAAAATGGCAGCAGTTTGAGCAGCCATTTATCCCGAGGACATTAGTAACCCTGCCAAATGGAAGACAATGCATTAAGATCTACTTAATCACCATGTTCTTGCCCAGCCAAAAAAACGGAGGGAAAAGACTCGATGAGCAGTTTTATCGGCTTAGTCAGTGTTCAGAAAGGTTCGACTTAAGATGCAGGCTGTAACTCATGTAAAAGCAGAAATCTTCCAACACATCGATTTTTCACTACACCACTTTTAAAAGGCTTCAACTGATTATATTTCCAAAGACAGGTGCTTTGTGAATCACGTCTTTGCTCTCATTAGTGGCAGTTGGACCCAAGCTTTCACTTCCTCTTAGGTCGTTCAATCCCACACTGCTGGTGGAACAACTCTAAGCTCCTTTCTGCCTCAAAGTGTGCTGGAATGGTACCATGACCCGAATAGTAGAGAAAACCAGAGGACAGCTCCTTTGAGCACGTTGATCACATTTTAGTGATAAAAGGCTTGTCTGGGTGCCAGCCAAACATACAAGTGGTGGAAAAATAACGCTTTCTAATCATACCTTAGGTTTGTTCCCCCAATCAGCTACATCTCTGCTATGAGCTTATTATTATTTTTTAAATTCAGTTAGTCTCATTTTAGCTGCTTTGGAGATGATATTCCTTAGTCTTCCTGAGGCTTGAACATACTTCTAGGAATTCGTGAATGTGAGCTCCTTGGACCTCACACACACTATTTTTGGCTCAGCTGAACAAGCACATTCCATTTAGAAATATACAGTTTTCACTAAAACGTCATAATGCGATGGTTCAAATTCCGCCTGTTCAGAAGAGAAGAAGAAAAGGACTAGAAAGGAAAAATAATGTGAACTGCTATCAGGACATCACTGCATGTTTGCATTACTTAGAAAACAAGCATTGTCGCTGTTCCTTCTGCTCATATTCTGACTCACCTTTTTTTCTGCAGAGAGTTTGACACCACCATTTATTAATTAGGCCTTGGAGGAGTGCAGGGGTTTCAAACTTTGTTCACTTAAGACTGCTGTCCTTCAACTTTTAGACGTGTCCCTTGTCCTATAAACCTGAACCAAACAGCTGAATTTCTTCCTCAGTATACAATCAAGTGATACAGAGTCCTGCAAGCAGATAAAATAGGAGTTGTACCTACATTCTTGAGACAAAGTCCATCATGTTCCCAGAGCAAGTTAGACTCTGCCTATTGTATCCAATCCCATTTGCAGTGTTTATTGACGGGATCTCAGAACATAGCTCTGTAGAGTAGTGGTTTGGCAGCCTTAGGGTCTCATCTTTGATTTTGGGTGAGGATTTGGTTCTGTTGGCTTTTTGACTTTTAGCAGGCACAGTTTGCAGCAAAGTGTGAGTTGGCAAAGATTAGAGGCAGCTCTAAATTTCCTGGCCTGTCTCTTGGGTCGTGAGATTGCAGATAAAAGTGGTTTAAATAAGGTTTCTTTGTAAGGTGGCCCTTCTCAGTCTGAGAGCTGAGGAGCTCTGTCATCCGGGGTCATTAAAAGAAGTCAGTTGAGGTGGTTTTGGCATGGGATCAGGTTGCTTCCTGGAGGACTCTCTTTGAAGGTTGCCTTCAACAACCTTCAGCTGGTTTTGGGCGTGTTCAACTTTGGATCCCCCTGGACAAGCTAGAGTGTGTTTTTGGGTAAAGGGGTGTTTGGGATAGTGAAGTTTGGGTAAGTGAAGACAGACAGACAGACAGACAAAGAGGTCTATGCTAAGTATACTAAGGTCAAAGTCATAAAAATTGTATTTTCCTAATAACAGATCATTAAAACAGGATGTAGTTTGTGTTTTTTGAAAAATTTGTCCACCATGTCTCATCTGATTCAAGGCTTTTAACTGCTCCCCCTTTTCCTTCTAAGCCATCATCTCTCCTTTACCCCCTCCGTCATTAGTTATTCATTCCAGCTCCTCACTGTCTGACATCCCTGGAGGATCTCAACCCTTGTTCCATTCTTCATCGAGACATATTGACTCTTGATGGTCTTCTGCCACTCTTCAAAAATAGTCCCCACTTTTATTCAAATGAGAGACAGTGTAGAGAGGGTGAGAGTGTGGATCAATGAGAGAATCTCAACAATCTCTGCCCAGCTGCACATGCGTTACACACCGACTCGTTGAGAGATTACACTCTGCTGAGAAGTCTCTTTTTCCCCAGTTTGCCAAGGCACAGTGAAAAATCAATAACTGCACTCAGCTTGGTGGCAGGAACCTCGGCGACCAACCTTTTGGCTTTAAAACTGCTGGCATCCACAGGGATGGACCAGATGGCTGGGTACCCAGGGCAGCGAGCTTTGAAATCAAACAGGCGGGGTTTGCACTTTAGGATATGCAGCAAAATCTTTCAAAGTAGCAACTTTCCAACTGCCTCACATCTGTGAAGAATAAATGATTAGTTGTGTGCTGCCAGCTGGTAGTGTTTAGAAACATGCTAATGATGATATTCTGTGAAATTCAAGTGCATTTTCACTTCGGATTTAACATTTTTATGGCTCATTAACCAGTCATTTCTCCTACAAGTTTCCATAAAATAAATTTGTAACAAAAACAGTTAAATTGCCCACATTTGGTAAAAGTGTATACAATAAAAAGCTGTTTTTTTGCCTGAATGAATAAAGGTTGGTGATAAGTGTAGTTAACAAGCCTGTGCATCTAACACTGACTTTTCTACCGAAATATTACATACTGTAATTCAGTCGATAAAAGTATTTATTTGCATTTAGTTTTCCAGTCTGGACCCTGGAAAAAAGGTCTAAAATTGTGAATCTTCCACCGGTTTATACAGAGAAGAGAAAATGCTTTTGTTTGATTTTTTTAAACTAATTAAAATTTACCACAGAATCTCCTCTACAACCCTGCCGGTGCTCATTCCAGCAGTTAATGGGTGGGGTACACCCTGGACAGGTTGCCATCACAGGGGAACAAAGAGACACACATGACAAACAAATATGCCCTCACACACTCACACCCAATGGGGTAATTTTAGAGAAACCAATTAATCTAACAGTAAATGAGAACCAGGCATTCACAGGGAGAACATACAAACTCCATATAGACAGAACCCAGGCAGGGATTCAAACCCTGTACTTTTTTACTGCATAGCAACAGCACTACCAACTGTTCCAATAAGCAGTCCCAAATCTGACCAGTTCATATAGTTTTAAATACATGTTTTTAATCATCAGAATTATGCTGTGCAATGAAGTCACTGAAGTCACCTAATTTTTATATATAGTCCATCTGTATTCAACTTAATCTAAATCCATATGTTCTGATAGAGAACATTAGTGAACAAACAGCCACATAAAGACCAAGGAACATAGCAGACAGGTCAGAGAACATTGTGGAGAAGCCCAACCCCCAGTACTTGGAGCAGAATTTAACCTTTGTTTTCTTCTACTTTGTTTACTGTTACATAGTTTAACATAAACATATGTGGTATCCACAGAAATAGTAGAATCATGGTTAAAAGCTGAAAAAAACCATTTCTACAAACACCAAAAAACAGGTAAAACTAAAGGCAGTTGAATCAGAAAGTAAACAAACTCCACAAAATGACGTAACCGCAAAACCTGGTCTCAGCTGTTCACCACATGGCTTCTACAAACACAACCAGCATGTCTACTGTAAGCAGAGAGCTCACAGATTTAGTCGATCACAATATTCTCTTAGAAAGGCTGGAATATGCTGTAGGGATCAGGGGAACGGCACTAGGCTGGTTTAAATCTTATTTGTCTGACAGATTGCAGTTTGTGCATGTAAATGATAAATCATCTTTGAACTCCAGGGTTAATTGTGGAGTACCACAGGGTTCAGTACTTGGGGCAATTCTCTTTACTAAATTTTCACTGTTATGGTGATGATACTCAGCTTTACTTATCCATAAATCCTGATGACCCCAACCAGTTAGATAGACTACAAGCATGTCTTAAGGGCATAAAAACTTGGATGACTTTAAATTTTCTGCTTCTAAATTTAGACAAGGCAGAAGTTGTCGTTTTTGGACCGGAGTCTTTAAAAAATAAACTGCTTAGTCAATCACTTAACCTGGATGGCATTAGGTTGACCTCCGGTAATAAAGTAAAAAACCTTGGTGTTACTTTTGACCAGGACATGTCATTTAAATCCTATATTAAATAGGTTTCTAGGATTTCCTTCTCTCACCTCAAGAACAATGAGAAAACTAGAAATATCCTATCCAGGAGTGACGTTGAAAAACTAGTCCATGCATTTGTTACTTCAAGGCTGGACAATTGTAATTCTCTACTATCAGGATGTCCACAAAATGCAGTTAAAAAGTCTTCAGCTGATTCAAAATGCTGCAGCAAGAGTTCTGATGAAAATTAAAAAGAGAGATCATATTCTCCTATTTTAGCTTCCCTTCATTGGCTCCCTGTTAAATCCAGAATAGAATTTAAAATTCTCCTCCTCACATATAAAGCCCTTAATGATCTAGCTCCATCATACATCAGAGATCTGATTGTTCCATATGTTCCTAACTGGGCACTTCATTCTCAGACTGCAGGTTTATTTGAATAAATAACTAACTCTGACTGCACTGTTCAATGGTTAGGACTTATTGGAATGTATGTACCTGACTTTTGTGAAGTGCCTTGAGACAACATGTGTTGTGAATTGGCGCTATATAAATTTAACTGAATTGAATTGAATTGAATTGAATAATGTTACAAACAAACAATATGGGCTGGTATTCCATATATTCCTAACAGAGCACTTCGTTCTCAGACTGCAGGTTTACTGGTGGTTCCTAGAGTCTCTAGAAGTAGAATGGGAGGTAGATCCTTTAGTTATCAGTCTCCTCTCCTGTGGAACCAGCTCCCAGTTTTAGTCCGTGAGGCGGACACCCTGTCTACTTTTAAGGCTAGGCTTAAAACTTTCCTTTTTGATGAAGCTTATAGTTAGAGTGGCTTAGGTTATCCTGAGCTATCTCTGCAGTTATACTGCTAATGGCTTAGGCTGCTGGAGGACATAATGACAACTTTCACTCTCTTTGCTACATTCTCACACTACTCTCCAATTTTGCATTATTTGCGTTTATTTCAGCTTTTAATTTTATGTTCTCTCTCTTTTCTCTTCCTAGAAGCTACACCTGTATGGAGCTAAATTGGGGCCATAAAGTTTGTTCAAACGAAAAAAATTTGAACCTGAAAAAAAAAAGTTTGTTTAAACAAAAAAAATTTGAAGCTGAAAAATAAAAGTTTGTTCAAAAGAAAAAAATTTAAACCTGAAAAATAAAAGTTTGTTCAAAAGAAAAACATTTGAACCTGAAAAATAAAAATTTGTTCAAAGGAAAAACATTTGAACCTGAAAAATTATTTTGAACCTGCCCCAAGAAAATGTGAAAACTGGAAAAAAAGTTTTGCAACTGAAAAAAACAGATGTGAAACTGAAAAAAAAAACTACTTTTCAGATTCAAGTTTTTTTTCGAACTTGCAGATTTTTTTTTCGGCTTCAAACATTTGGCCCTGTTTTGCCGTGGGGGGCGGGGCCTCAGATCACAGGGGTGCGGAATCATGACCGAAAGCTCAAAACAACGGCTGAACAACGTATTCCCAGCTGTTGCATTCAGGGACCGTGGAAACTGGGATTATCTGTAATACATCATCGATATTCTATAAATATGTGATTGGTTTTGAAAGATAACATGCTTCACCGATAGAGGCAGCTTACGTGAATACACGGCGCGCATCTCAGAGGAGAAAATATGATCTTGACAGATTTGCACAGCATTTTAAGTCCGTGTTGGAGATTTACCATGCTCTCAACATAAAGCAAAAGAACCGGCAGACTAAGTGACGGTATGAAACCAGATGCAAATTTTCGAATATCCTTGCATAAGTAAGCATGGACTTGTTTTCACATGGACTGGACTCGGGTTTCGGTTTCTGGTGCATTTTTGATCTGTTTGATCTTCATTTAGTGAAGTGACTCACAGCCAGGGGCAAACTGGCATACAGGCAACCGGGAAATCCCCGGTGGACCGCTAGTTTAGTGGGACCGTGGCTCACCTTAGCCATTGAAGTGAACCACCGTTTTTTATATATATATATATATATATATATATATATATATATATATATATATATATATATATATATATATAGAATATATATATATATAGATATATATATATATATATAAATCTCCGTTTGTGTCTGGCATTCAGCAGAGAGGTGTGCAGTGCATCTCTCTGCTATATATATATATGTATATATATATATATCTCAGCTTCCCCTTAAACGTCAAAAAATAAGTGATCGAATATATACTGATGTGTGTACATGTCATTTACTAAATATGCGCTACAATGCGCTCAACTTTCGTTCAGAATCAGCTTCTTATCACTGGTAATGATGCGGCTTTCCTCTCACTCATTCCCGCAGCTTCACAGTGCTTTAAACAGTGAGTTCAATAGCGAAGCAAAAATGCTGGGCTTTGTCCCGCCCATCGGACGCTCAGCGTCTCTGGAGCTACATCCATTAACATTTACTTTTCCTTCCCATAGAAAGTACTCCTAGATCAGTGCTCCTGTGTTCTTTTTGTGTCTCAGCTCTGTTCTCTCAAACCCCCAGTCTGTCGTGGCAGATGGCCGCTCACACAGAGCCAGCTTCCGCTGGAGGTTTCTTCCTGTTAAAAGGGAGTTTTTCCTCTCCACTGTCGCTACATGCATGCTCAGTATGAGGGATTGCTTCAAAGTCAACACCAGTGACTGTCCACTGTCGCTACATGCTCATCCAGGAGTAGTGACTGCTACAAGTCTCTGACTTGATGCAATCTGCTGGGTTTCCTTAGAAAGAAAAACTTTTTATCCAATTTGAAAAAATAACTGAATCTTACTGCACTGTTTAATGATTAGGATTAATTGTAATGTATGTACCTGACTTTGTGAAGTGCCTTGAGACGACATGTGTTGTGAACTGGCGCTATATAAATAAACTGAAACTGAAACAGATTCCAAAACATATATTTTGTCGCAATCCACCTATTTTTACTCAACCAGCAGCAAAGAAAGGCCAGAATCATTAATCCCACACTCCATTATTAACATAATGATTGTTTAGATAGAGTGTGTCAATTCTCAGAAAAATTCTGTTAGATTTGTACATGTTATTATTTGCTCAAACTTCACAAAACCCCTTTGGGCTTAAAAGGTTAAAGCAGGGTTAGGATATAAAGCAATATAACAAGCTTTAAATATGTGCTGCCCTGTTCAATCCACCACCTGAAAAAAAAGATAGTAAATCATAACTGCAAAAATACCAAGACAATGCCAACCACCTGAACTGACAGATCATGCAGAGAGACATTTTATCAGAGAAGCAGACAGGAGGCCCATGGTAACTCTAGAGGAGCAGCAGAGTTTCATAGCTCAGGGGGGAGAATCATGTTACGCTACAACATTAGTTTTACACTCCACAAATCAGGCCTTTGTGGAGTAGTGGCAAGAAGAATGACATTCTTCAAAGAAACCCACGAGAAGTCCTGTTTAAACTCTCCCACAAGCCAAGTAAGAGATACAGTAAACATGTGTAAAGGAGAAGGTGCTCTGGTCAGATACAACTAAAGTAATACTTTCTGGCCTACATGCAAAACACAAAGTGTGGTAGAAAAAAAACACCGCTAAAATCTAAACACACCAACCTGACAGGGAAACAAGGTGGGGGCAAATGCTGTAGGGTTGCTATTCAGCATGGAGTCATCTTCTGTAAATTAGAATACGTGTTCCGATGAGGCTTATTTGTCAGATTGAAAGTACCTTCTGAAAACAACAACCTTGAAGCAGGCATTACACATACTTTTTATAAAGCTCACATTTCTTTATTGAACATTTTTGTTTGATTGGTCAAATGTAATATTCTAAGCTTAAATCTCACGTTTTCATTAGCTGTAAGCGGGAAATCATCATAATTAACAGACAAAGGCTTGAAAACCTCACACTGTGTGTAATAAATCTGTATAATCTGTTTTACTTGGTGAATTGAGTTACTGAAATAAATGAACTTCTCAAAATTCAGATTTATTGAATTGACTAATATAAATGATGTAGACACAAGGCAATACCGGAAGAAACATTGGTGTATAAAAGCAATGCAGCAGTGGGTTAGAATTCGTAAAAGAGATTGGATAGATTGGATTCCCAGTTTCTAGTGGTTCACTTTACACAGAATAACCCACTAAGACTCCAGGCATACTTGTAATTCACAACTAAGCAGGTCCTACTTTTTAGATCCATTATAAGGTTTTCATTACTACATTAACAGATCTAATAAAACAATGCAAACTCGTCAATAAATGTTCTGATGAGAAATGCTCTGATCCACACTCCTACAAATCCAGTGTAGTTCATAAAAATGCCCTTTCATTTATTTCAACAAGGTTATCTTTGTGTGTGATCTATTGAGTGCACTTCAGATATAATTCTATAGTCTCAGGGTCTTTAGAAAATGTATTCTTGGGTCGTATTTATAATTCGTCATGATCAAGCATGGTCATCAATCAGAGTACTTGTATTGTACTCTTTCCTGCCTTGAGCCATTTGTGTGAAGGTACTTTCACAGCTGCTCCTCTTTGGTGAAGAACAGAAGTTCTGTTGATTTCTGAGAATCAGTTGTCTTTTCTTTTGCTAAGCTCGCACAACATGTCGAGATGCGGGTAAGAAGAGCGAAAGCCCACCACGCTGGATTGCGTCTCTTTAAAGCGAGAGCCAATACCATCCATCCCTGATAGATTTCTACCCACTGACTGCCGTGATGTTTAATCAGAGTAAGAGCTGGATCTTGTTTTTCTCCTGCTTGGATCTATTACTCTGGTCGCTCCTTTTCATTTGTTTGTTGTGTGTTTTTTTCGTCCTTTTGGAGCGCCAACAGCCAGTTGGCATTCATCGAGTCCCATTCGATGTGAAAGCAGCAACTGAGTAGAAGACAGATGGCCCAGAGTCACCACTGGTCAATGCTTATATTCACTAGAATAGAGGAGGAGAATGGTTTGCCAATCACTCCCAACTCCTTCATTAAATGAGTGATATGACTCCTCCTTTGTAATCACTAAATGACCCATCCATATTTTGTTTTACAACGAGTCGGGTCATCCTTCTTTGCTCCAGCATCCTCCATCTTAGCTGTCACAGTTCTGGTCATTACAAGCCATTTACCGTATATGCTTTTGAACTTGGCAGAGATGCAGAGAGAATTTAGCTGCATGCGCCACATTACATTAATGTCAAAAAGGATGGAAAATCTCCATTAGGTTGGAGATTCAAACCCAAACGAGGTGTCCATTAATTCAACGCGCGTGCCAGAATTTGTCATTGTCATGTTTGGCTCAGCCCCTGATGGGGTTCGCCATTAGTGATGGCACGGAGCTATTCAAATTACACTTGTTTACTATAAAGATACAATAGTGTTTGCAGCATAAATCACTGTAAATAGATAGCCTGAACTATTGTAACAGATTCATGAGAAGAGAGATTAATATCGTGTGAGCAAAGGAGTAAAAATTAGAAATTGGTATAGCCAATATCGCATTTCATTTTAATTTAGTAATAGCCACACATTGTTTCGCCCAGTCATTGAAAAATGTGCCGAGCTTTGTTTAGTGTGCCAACAAGCAGCAGTGAAAGATGAATGCACTGAAGGATTTAGAAAAACAGAGGAGGCAAGACGAATCAGTCACAGATGAGCTGCAACCCTTCTCAAAGTTTGTACTGACTTGGTGAGATAATTAAAATAACAGTGATGCATATTTGGCTAACGCAAAATCTTCGTATTTGCTTAAGCAAATAAGTTTTTAAGAAGAAAATTAAATGCTTGTGTTTTGTAGAACAAAATGCTGGAGACAAGATGTGATTAGCTTGGCAAAGTAAAGTAAGAAGCTACAGCAGTTCAGTTGATCTCCAGACTGGGTCTACCTGTGTAAGCTAACACTGAATGATAGGATTCTCATTATTCAATGGCCTGGAGTGAAATCAACAGTATTGTGGCACTAAAAAACAACAATTCAAAAATGTACAAAATGAACAAACAGGCAACAATTTGTCATAATACTGAAAAAACAAATGCATAATTAAAACAAAAAGACATAAGGGTTAGGGTTAGGGTTAATAGATAAAAAAAGACTTAAGCACAAAGCTAGAATAAACACCCACTTAATTTAGTAACAGTTTTATGCTAATTACATAGAATATTATACATTTATTTAGTAGAACAAGTAAACTGCACGGGACAGGTGCAGTAGTCTTCTTAGAGCATGCTGCCTGGCAGTGTGCAGCAGCAAGCAAGAGGAGGGGCAGCGCTCCGTTACTCTACGGAAGGAATCAGCAAACTCTTCAGTCTAAATAGTCATTCTTGCCCTAATGAATAACATTTCTTTACAGATAACTTGTAAAAGATTTTTTTTAAGCACTTACTATATAACATTTGTTTAGTAGTTAAAGAGGCACACCTCTATTTCTGTCTATTGTTTTAGATCAAGCAAAAACATCAAAAATATAGAATCCTTCTCATAAATATTCATTTATTATTATTATTTTTTTTAAAAGCACAACATATGATGAAGAAAAAAGTATTCCCTGTACACTTAGTGGCAGTCGTTTGTGGAAATTCAATGCAAATGTATTGGATTAAAACACACAGGAAAACTGAAACTATCCTTTTTTTAAAACCTTAACACTGTTTATTTCTTCATTTTTGACCAAAGTTAAAATTCCCTGATGGACAAAAAAACCACAGGTTGCAGACCCCTGCTCTACGCTCAGTAAAGCTGGAGAAAGCTCGACTGCCTCCAGCAATTTCTCTGGCATCTCATTAAAAAGATTTTATACCACAGCAGTGCTATGGCAGAAATTTTAAGCAACTGGAAACCGGAACATTTTAAAACTTTTGTGTACCCAGGTCTGTTATCTCTGAGGGGGTTGACAGCATCTCTAGACAAGGAACACACAAGACTTCTTCCTTTTCCTGGTAAAGTATGAAACTGAATTCTTGTGAATGTAACTCCATAAGGGTAGTATGTGCCAAAGTTTTCTTAAAAAAATCTCTCGTTCATGATACGGATCAGTTTGAACAATAAACAGAAAACAAAAAAAGTTTATCTCAATTCACAAGAGAATGGTAACTAAGAAAGAGTCCAGAGTCAAAAGCGGGTCTCACTGGAGTGATTTAAGGATACTTAACCCTGCCGACATTTAACCAGCATTTTGTTTTACTGGATTCTATAAAAAACATGCTCTGGTGTGCAATGAGAACTGCAGTCATGCATCAGAATGTATTCTGATGCATGAGCTGGTGGAGTGTTTGCTGATTAATTCACTTTGCATCTGGACGTTTCTACAGCACGAAAGTAAAAGTTGACATAAACTAGATCTCCAAATATTGCAATAAAGTCTTTACACCAAGAAGTTGAGTGAAAAATACAGTTTTTTTCACATCCAAACTCCTTCAAATCAATTTGTATTGAAAAGTATTTTAGGAATGATTAAGGGGAAATAAATGTTGCACTACACATTGTTAATAAATATGAAGAGTTAAAAAATATAAATGTAAAGGAAGATAGTTTGTGCATTTTATCCTAAAGGAGTATTTTTGCCTAGCCCTCAAAAATCACTGTAGACAGAGCAATAAGCAATAAGCAGGAATGATTTCCCCAGGCTCCAAAGCAGTCTCGCCACCTTTCTGTTAGCAAATTTCAGCTCCATTAACTCTGATACCCCTAAATAATATCAAGCGCAACCATATGCATCTTGCATATAAACATCCAAGGATTACTACTTTTTTTTACACAGAAAAAAAAATCAGTATATATATTAAAATGTTTGATGAACTATGTTTACCAGCTTTAATGAGCCAACAGGAGTATTTATATACAGTACCTTAAAACAGCAAACTTAAAACTGCATGAGTCACAGAGCAATATGCAAAGGTGAACTCATTTCACTATGCTTGCATATTACTTCCAGACCCTCAATCTGCTGTCTAAAATAAAAACATGGCCTCGACGATGGCTCTGAAAACAGACATTTCTTGCTGCTACAGATAAGACTTTCATCAGCTGGTCCATGTTTGTTGCAGTACAGCGTGTTAATATTGGATGGTTAAATGAGGATGGGTGACTAAAGGGAGAAAACCTAAACTTCGTTTTAAGTTCCTCACTTCAAAAAGTGATCAGATTCTGTGTGCAGCTAAAAATCTTACCTCATCTAGCACCATCAATAGACGTCAGGCTGCTCTGGGGCACAAATAAAAAAAATGACCAGGCCGAAATTTCCATTTTCCTTCATTTATGTGGGTATATTTTGAAACATTCTTTAAAACATTTTCTGTTGTAAATATATATCTCCAAACACATGAAAAAATAGATTAAAAGAAGATGAACAAAAGTACATGAACAAAATAAATGAGACTGCTTTCCTAAACCACCAGCTTTAAGAGCTTTATCAGGAAAGCATGATCCTTTCGGAAAGCGTTTTTCCCATTTAGATGATCTTACGGCTTCAAGTTGGGACATGTAGGTATGGGACATTTCTGAATTCTATTGCATTTATGTTTCTTTACTTTTAGGTGCAATAATATACCTAGCTTTACAAAGCAATTCACCCACACATAATGCTTTAGCAAAAAAGGTCTGCCAACCCTTTGTCCTTTCAGGTCATCAAGTCCAGCAGGTCATCTCTTGGAGGACTGCTGTCCTTGAATCATGTCTGAGGCAGTCGCACTACATAAAGTTGCAGCATCAGTCCCAAGGCTGAATCATCAGCGCTTCATCTGTTATGCAACTTGTCATTGCTGGGAGAAGATGGAGCCAGCCACTCATGTCATTTTACTACCCCCCACGCTGCTGTATGTGCACCCAGAAAAGAAGAACAGTTGGAAGAATTATACCACCATCTCTGTAAAAAAAAATCTTTAGCCCATTTTATTCCACTGTGAGTAGTGAGAGCTTGTGTAATGGACAAAGAAACCAACAAGAAATACAGTCTATAACTTTCCTTTACTAAGCCAGTCTCAGAAGAGCTGCATTTCTTCCATCCCTCTGATCATATCTCAGTAGCCAAGCTTTTTTATAATGAAAAGCCTGGATGGTGACGGATAAGGTCCCGTCTCATACTCGTCAGTCAGCGGTTATGCCCTGTGGAAGCTTGAAGCGTGAAGCAGTGAACATCAGATGAGAACAAAAGGTTTAACAGCATGCTCCTTAAAGTGCTTGTTACCTGTCGGACAACTCACGAATCTTCATGCCCATTCACTCGCTTTAGACAGTTTGTCTAAAGACAAATATGTCATGTCACGTGTTTTGATATTTGGAAATTGTTGTTTAATTAAAACAAATCTTCCCTCCCAATAACAAGTTTTGACACATATGCTTCTGCTGACATCACTTAAGGCACAAACACCTGGGTTGAATCCTTTGAAACTGAAATTCAACTAAAATGCTTCAGATCTACATCAAAATCTGTGAAAGTTTGCTCATCTGCCTTTGAGTTTACCAACACCAGCTGATAAAGTTGATTCTTGTTCCTCTTATGATGTCATCAACCCAAATACACAAACATTCAAAAATATATACACTGCTCAAAAGAATAAGGGGAACACTCAAATAAGACATCCTAGATCTGAATAAATGAAATATTCTCATTGAATACTTTGTTCTGTACAAAGTTGAATGTGCTGACAACAACATCACACAAAAATCATCAATGGAAATCCAATTTATTAACCAATGGTGGCCTGGATTTGGAGTCACACACAAAATTAAAGTGGAAAAACACACTACAGGCTGATCCAACTTTGATGTAATGTCCTTAAAACATGTAAAAACGAGGCTCAGTATTGTGTGTGGCCTCCACGTGCCGGTATGACCTCCCTACAATGACTGGGCATGCTCCTGATGAGACGGCGGATGGTCTCCTGAGGGATCTCCTCCCAGATGGATGGCAGATGGAGGGCAGATGGAGCGAGACATGATGTCCCAGATGTGCTCAATCGGATTCAGGTCTGGGGAACGGGCGGGCCAGTCCATAGCTTCAATGTCTTCATCTTGCAGGAACTGCTGACACACTCCAGCCACATGAGGTCTAGCATTGTCCTGCATTAGGAGGAACCCAGGGCCAACCGCACCAGCATATGGTCTCACAAGGGGTCTGAGGATCTCGGTACCGAATGGCAGTCAGGCTACCTCTGGTGAGCACATTGAGGGCCGTGCGGCCCTCCAAAGAAATGCCGCCCCACACCATTACTGACCCACTGCCAAACCGGTCATGCTGAAGGATGTTGCAGGCAGCAGATCGCTCTAGACGGTGTCTCCAGACTCTGTCACCTCTGTCACATGTGCTCAGAGTGAACCTGCTTTCATCTGTGAAGAGCACAGGGCGCCTGTGGCGAATTTGCCAGTCCTGGTGTTCTCTGGCAAATGCCAAGCGTCCTGCACGGTGTTGGGCTGTAAGCACAACCTCCATTTGTGGACGTCGGGCCCTCATACCATTTTCATGGAGTCGGTTTCTAACCGTTTGTGCAGACACATGCACATTTGTGGCCTGCTGGAGGTCATTTTGCAGGGCTCTGGCAGTGCTCCTCCTGTTCCTCCTTGCACAAAGGCAGAGGTAGCGGTCCTGCTGCTCGGTTGTTCCCCTCCTACGGCCTCCTCCACATCTCCTGGTGTACTGGCCTGTCTCCTGGTAGCGCCTCCAGCCTCAGGACACTACAAACCTTCTTGCCACAGCTCACATTGATGTGCTATCCTGGATGAGCTGCACTACCTGAGCCACTTGTGTGGGTTGTAGAGTCCGTCTCCTGCTACCACAAGTGTGAAAGCACCACCAACATTCAAAAGTGACCAAAACACCAGCCAGAAAGCATAGGTACTGAGAAGTGGTCTGTGGTCCCCACCTGCAGAACCACTCCTTTATTGAGTGTGTCTTGCTAATCGCCAAAGATTTCCCCTTTTGTCTATTCCATTTGCACAACAGCGTGTGAAATTGATTGTCAATAAGTGTTGCTTCCTAAGTGGACAGTTTGATTTCACAGAAGTTTGATTTACTTAGAGTTATATTGTGTTGTTTAAGTGTTCCCTTTATTTTTTTTGAGCACTGTCTATATATATATATATATATATATATATATATATATATATATATATATATATATATATATATATATATACATAATGTATTGCTATGTACCTTAAAACCTAAAGAAATGCTGTTTAAAAATTCAGAATTATTTTTTGACCCAAGTGAAAAAATTGGCTGTAATTTCAGTTCTGATGGTTCTTGTTTTTTTTCTATCCCATCGGTATATTTACAGTACATGAGCAAATAGATTTACTTATTGGAAAACTAATTGTGAAATGTTGCAGAGATTTAAAAACAACAGAATAAAAAATAAATAATAATCTAAATGGAATGGTAATTTAATAAGAAATTAGTTTTTACAGAAGTCCATGACAAAAAAATTGAGACTCCGACTGCTCTGTTTATATAAAAAACTTTAACCTAAAAAATTTTGAATTAAAATATTCCCTAAAATACACAAACTGATGTACAGTTTACATTGCACTGAATTTGACCAAAACTTTGAAAAATAACAAAATAATGTCAATGGATCCAGAATGGTTAAACCCCCATTTCCTGGGACTTCAACAATGTGTTATCTAACTGAAAATAAAACAAAGAGGAACAAGGAAGGGGGAAATAAGTGGCACCCTGGATTCACAAGCTCCTGCTTCTTTAGCAAATGATTTACTGAAGCACCATGCTAATGAGCCTCCCTGCAGAGCTTCAGCCCTGTCCAGCCAGAGTGACTGCTTGCAGCATTGCAAATCCCTCCTAAAGAGGAGAGGGCTCTTATCCTCAATGTATTCACAGGTCAGCAAAACCTTCATTATTTTGATGAGCAAACCTCTGCAGCACAATCGACGGCTCCACTGCCCAGAGGGTAAACCATTCCCCTGGCCATTGTCAGAGAAGCAATACTTGTTTTGTGCAACTCCACATTTTTGGAGCTACTTTACACCACAGGAACAACACCAAGGTCAGGGTTTAGAAATAATACATGCTGTGCGTGTGTGTTTGCTGGTAGAGGTGAAATGTGTTGATTTTAGGGTGCTGAGGCAAGCGCTGTGGCTTTATTTCATGGACTCAGTATAAACATAGTAAGGTCAACAAGGTGTCATCCAGCTGGCATCAACCAAAAAAAAAACTGAAGGGTTGATCTTTGGTTTTCTCTCATGTTGCACTGCAGATGTAGCTGCTGCTGTTTTAGCAAGATCACTTTTTGTTTTGTTTTAAAGCACTGCAGTAATGATGGAAGTGCATTCATAAATGACTGGAAAAGCACCACAATTAACATGAAATACATTGCAATAGTTTTTATACAACTTTTGTCCTAACATGATCACAAACTAAAATCTATTTTATTGTGATTTTGTTTGCGATAAAGCAGCACAAAGTAGTGCAAGACTGAAGTGAAAGGAATATTATACAGGGTTTTCAGAAGTTTTACAACCCATGACCGAAGGTGCTCTGGTCAAAATTGAACTTTTTGGCCTACATGCCTATGTGTATTAAACACACACACACACACACTCACACATCACAACACCAAATCGTGAAACACCATGAAGATGTATCACCATCTTCATTGTGAAACATGGTGGTGGCAGCATCATGCTGGCAGAATTAGTGCTGGGCAACATGTAGCTAAGATTATAATAACAATATTTTGTGGTATTTATTGTGGTAATAACAGAAATGTATCTAAACATTCACCAGATAATAATAAGCAACACTGCCTCAAAAACACTGCTTTACAACAGAAGAACTAACAATTCTAACCACAGTAAACATTTTGTGAACTTGCAAGCATCACTTAGAATTTAGCTTAATCACAATTCTTATCAGAATAATATTTTTCCCGAATACTGTTTGGGATGTATTTCTTGTCTAGAGACCAAAGTAGTGAACCGAGCATCTGTGGACAGACTTAAAAATGGATATTTGCAGATGCTCACTAATCAATTTGACTTAATTTCAGCTATTGGACTAAGAAGAATAGGCAAAACTTAAGTCTCTGGTGACTCTTATCCATTTACGGTTCCAGCACGGCACAGCTCAACCTCGCTCTACTTTGCATGATACCTGTTGTGTTTCCATTAAAGCCCCACCTCCAGTTTCAGCTCTGTGTGCTGTTCAAAATAAACACTCACCGTAAATGTGTGCATGAATTCGTACCACTGCCACGGCTTTCTGTTTCACCCATTCCAGCAGCTGTGGTCCCTAATGTTTTTAATTTTCTCCGCTACCTTGGTAAGCACCTTCTCATTTCTCATCTCCCAATCGAGCTGCCACTGAAACTAATCAGTGGCCAATCAGTGAACACCAATCTGTTTGAGTCACATTCCAGCCCTGCTTATCCCCAACGGGACCTGCTAGCGAGCAGGTACCAAAAAAAGCCAATACGGGGCAGGTGAAGCCAGTAATGGAAACAGTTGCAAAAGTAGAGCAAATGGAAAAAGAAGATAAACAGGGGTTGGACAATGAAACTGAAACACCTGTCATTTTAGTGTGGGTGGTTTCATGGCTAAATTGGACCACCCTGGTAGCCAGTCTTCATTGATTGCACATTGCACCAGTAAGAGCAGAGTGTGAAGGCTCAATTAGCAGGGTAAGAGCACAGTTTTGCTCAAAAATTGAAATGCCACAACATTATGGGTGACTACCAAGTTCAAAAAGGGGACAAATTGTTGGTCACGTCTTGCGGCGCAACTTTTTTGGCCCAAAGACAGCAAGTTTTTTGGGTGTATCAAGGCCACGGTATCCAGGGTAATGTCAGCATAACACCAAAAAGGGACGAACCAACCAACAGGATTAACTGTGGACGCAAAGGAAGCTGTCTGAAAGGGATGTTGGGGTGCTAACCCGGATGTATCCAAAAAACTAAAACCCAGTGCCCAAATCACGCAGAATTAAAGTGCCCCTCAACTTCCTTTTCCACCACAACTGTCCGTCGGCGTCCACTGGGTCAATATAACGGCCGGGCTGCTAAAAGCCAAATTTTTGGTCACGTCGGTTTCAATGGGGCAAGGAGCGCAAATTTTGGGAGTGGACAATGTGAAACATGTATTGTTTTTCCCGATAGTCCACCTTTACTGTTTTCCCCCCCATCCGGGAGGTAACGGGGTGGAGAAAACCCCCAAAAAAAGCGTACCACCCCGACTGTTGCATGCCCAGAGTGACGCATGGGGTGGATCAGTGTGTTTTGGGTGCATATCAGGATTTCCCTTGGCCCCAAACTTGGGCAGTGGGCGCGTCACTGCCCGAAAAACCCAACCTTTTTGAGGCCAGTGCATCCAATGCTCAAACATTGTTCCCGCAAGAAGAAAGCTTAAAAACCCCCTGAACCACTGTGCAGGGCTTGTATATGTCATTCCCAAGACGAATTGACGCTGTATTGGCCGCAAAAGGAGGCCCTACACCATACTAATAAATTATTGTGGTCTAAAACCAGGTGTTTCAGTTTCATTGTCCAACCCCTGTATGTGCACAGCTGGTAGAGACAGACCCCAAAATACTTGCACCTGTAACTGCAGCGTGAGGTAGTTCTACAAAGTAAAGACTTGTGGGGGACTAAATAGAAATCCACACCACACTCCTTTTATTTGCACTACAGTTTTGCACTACCCTGTCTTAGTCTGTCACATAAAATCCAAATAACATACATAGAAGCTTGTGGTTGTTACAATACTTTTGAAAGTCATTTTAGATCCACCAAAACCTCCAACCATCGGGATCAAAAAACTAATGCCAAATTTATAGGGGAAAGGCCTGTAGCTCAAAAGGTTTTAAAGTTTTAGGGAGAGGGGAAATTTTTTTTTAGTTACCCTGGGACATCCTTTGTTCAGCCCCATAAATATTTTAGAACATAGGGGTCAGAGAAAGGGTTTAAATAAAAAAAAACAAGAAATTGGCGGGCCTTTTCGGGTTTTTAAAGGGAAAAGAACAATTGTGCAAAAAAAAAAGGCCCACGAAAACAGCAAAGCTTTTTTCAAACAAGCATTCCACTGGTAGCAGGGACACCTGGTACATAGTTAAATGCATGATGCAAAGGAAGAAGGTGACTGAAATAACTGACCCTGTAAACGGTCTGAATGGCCAAGAGAAAACTACTGAAAAACTATCATATGGAAAGAAAAGGTTGTGGGGAAAGGGAAAAAAAGCGTGCTGTAGTCAAAGAGTTTTGTAGAGAAGAATGGCCGGGGTTTTGTTTTTTCCTTTTGGCGGGTGTAAAAACACACATTTATTGGACATTTTTTAAAACCTTTTCCACCACAAAGGGCCCCCCATCTTTATAACTTTTTTACAAAAATGGGAATAATAAACAAAAAAGCTAAAACCTTTTTTGCTAATTGATTTTTTCCTTCATCCCTACTTTTTCCAAATTTCACTATTTTAAAAAAAAAATTTACAAAATTTTTTTAAAGGAGGTCATTCTGCTTTTTTTTTTTCCCCTGTATAGCCAATTTGGAACCAGGAAAAAACCCTTTTCCCTGGCCACCCCTTTTTGGGCTTTTAAAAGGGCCCAAGGGTTTGGGGCTTTCATTCTAGATTTTGTGAGCGATGTTTCAGCAACTGCTTCCTAAACGCTTTGGACAAGGGTTGGGCAATTAAAAGTCCTCGAGAGCTGGCATCCTGCATGTTGCAGATGTCCTCATGCTTCAGTACGTGCCTGGGTCATTAACAGGCTCATGCAGAACTTGACTATGGGCCGAGGGAAGGATTTAAGCTCTTGAATGGGGATACTTCTTAAACATGCAGGACCTAAGCTGTAGACATTGCATGTTTTCAGCAGGTTTTCACCAACCTGACCCAGTTCAGAACATGACTCTAAACAAGCCTGGGCTAAAAAGATCAACCAGTAACAATGTTTTGTGGTTCACAATGAGACAGTTAGCTGGTTAGTAAAGTAAGGGTGCAAAGCGTTTTTTGTTACATGGTTTCACATAGTTGGGATAGTTGGGACTCTACCCCGTCTGTGATTTTATGTAGCAGTAATTCACAACAATGTCACATTAAGAAAGTCTGCAATACTACTACATATCTAATTGAAGTCCATATGAAATCCAAAATGCTCCAAATTCTATTCAGATTATTACCCCACAATCCTGTTATATAGTCAGATTCAAAACCATTCAGATAGTCCAATTCAATTCAATTCTAATACAAATAAAGTCGAATTCAGTTGATCAGGAGATACCAATTGGTAAAGCCAGTTGTATCTGTCCTCTTAATCCAGCATGTAGCAACAGTGAACCACTCTCTTATAAATGGAAAAAACCCAACAGGACCAGGCCCCATATAAGCGGTTGTTTGCTGCAGCAGTCAAGGGTTCAGTGGACAGCAAGGAAAAACAGGATGGTGCCAGGGGTACATTTATGGGAAAATGTTTCCTAAACAAAACCATTTACCTTAAAGAACAAACATTTAAACAGAGCATTTAAGGCAGAAGTACTCTGGGGAACTGTTAAGCACAGCTGATATTTAACAAGATAGGCTTAAGAGCTAAACCACATTCAGTCTATCACAATGTAGTTAATCTAAATTTAAAAGGAAAACAAGAAACCAACACTCAGGTCAGGCATACCCTTGTTCCTTAAAATGTAGTTTAAAAAGATTAAGGAAAACTGCTTTGACAGAGCTTCAACAAGTTATAATCCCCTCACGACCCATATCATCACATCATAAACCCCGATTTAGGGAAAAGTTATGGGATTTTTGGTTAGAATTACCAAATGAATGGCTTAATGAGTAAAATAATAAAAATAATAGAAATAATGGCTGAATGAATAAATATGAAAAGAAATTCAATGAAAATGAATAAAGATAGATGGAAATAAGCTAAATGAATAACTGTATAAGCTATAAACTGCACACTTTCCATTTAGTGGGTTTCTACTATGACCCTGCACTGTTGACAGTGAGATGATGAACTGTTAAATGAGGAATGGATGGGTGGATAAAACACAGAATACAATTCATTACTTCAAGATGCAGTATTTTAGGACCAAACATCAGTATGAATAATGATAAAGAAAAATTAAAAATAAATAAATAGATAAATAATAATAATTTAATTTGCTTAAGGCTTAAAAACTGACAAATTATTTTCCTCTCCACTCTGTGTGCTCCCTGTGAGGTCTCAGTACTGACATTGGGTATGACATACTTTGACAGATGAGCGTAATTTGTGACTAAACTTGCCTTTACACACCAGTGCAAAGCAGTACAAACAGTCCCTAAGGAGCACGTCACTCCATACTACTCAGGATTGAGTGAAGTGTTGTGGTATTCCCTCGTTATTTTGAAGAATGATGCAGACATTTCATTGAGATCTCCAGAAATTGCATCAGCTTGAGGGATGGAACATTTTATTCACAGTTCTGTGATTGATATCAATGTGAAGTTTTTCTGATTGAACCCCATATCAGAATTAAGGCCTTTAAGAGAGTTGCTGTAAGTTCTTTAATGTATATAACTAAAAGGTATATATAGGTTAATCTCAATGAATTAGAATATTCATTCATCTTCTATACTGCTAATTTCCATAGTGGGTACAAGGGGAGCTGGTTCCTATCTCCAAAAGTCTACGAGCGAGAGGCAGGGTACACCCTGGACAGGTCACCAATCCATCGCAGGGCAACAAAGAGACATACAGGACCAACAACCAAGCACACACCCATTCACACCTATGGGCAATTAAGAGAAACCATTTAACCTAACAGTCAAGTTTTTGGACTGTGGGAGAAAGCCGGAGAACCCAGTGAGATCCCACGCATACACAGGGAGAACATGCAAACTTCATGCAGAAACACCCCCGGCCAGGAGTTAAACCCAGGACCTTCTTGCTGCAAGGCAACAGTGCTACCAACTGCGCCACCCTGCAGCCCTAAATTAGAATATTATTACATTTATTTTTGTAATTCACTTCAAAAAGTTAAATACTTTTAACATAGATTCATTAAACATAGTGTGATATATTTCATGTGTTTCTGTTAATTCTGATGAAAACGGCTTAAAAAGAAAAACAAAAATTCAGTTTCTCAGAAGGTTGATTGTCTGCCTCTCCCCTCTTCCTCCAGACATCTGGAACTTGGTTTGTACGTTTTGCATGGTGGCGCAGTTGGTAGCATTGTTGCCTTGCAGCAAGAAGGTCCTAGGTTCGATTCCTGACCGGGGGACTTTCTGCATGGAGTTTGCATGTTCTCCCTGTGCATGCGTGGGTTCTCACCAGGTACTCCGGCTTCCTCCCACAGTCCAAAGACATGCCTTTTAGGTTAATTGGTCACTCTAAATTGCAGTCTCTTTGGACTGTAAAGCTTGCTGAAGCAAATTAAACCCTTGAATCAAATTACTAAAGTAAATTAACTTTTCATTGATATTACAATTTATTGAGAAGGTAAAACATCCTGACCAGTCAGTCAGTCAGTCAGTCAGTCATTTTCTACCGCTTATTCCATAGTGGGTCGCGGGGGAGCTGGTGCCTATCTCCAGCAGTCTATGGGCGAGAGGCGGGGTACACCCTGGACAGGACATCCTGACCATATAGCCCAAAAACATTTACAACCACTATTTTGTGCAGCTTGAAAATTAAATAAAATCAATATTTTTCATGAGTTTACAGTGTCAGAACTTGTAACAAAATGTTATGGTCAATTTTTGTATGAACTTTGTCCACCATGTATAAAAAAAGAGCCCTCTTCAACTTCTCTTTTTGACCTAAATGGATGAAAGAAGAGAAGCTCTGACAGTCATATTAAAACGATTTATTACTCCTCAAGCAAAACCAAAACAGCAGCAGAGGAACGGCAAAAGACGAAACTTCAAGCTTTTCTATGTCTCTGTACTCTGTCTCAGATAAGCCGTCTCGAGGCATCGGTGCGCTCAGAACAGCGAAGATGCTGCTCTGTATTCATTTCCACAGATTTCAGCAGCTAAGTGTGTTGCAGTGTCATCCCCTGAGCCAATCCAGCCCACCGAGTGAGCTGTGGCTGTAATAAGACACAAACAGCATCTCGCATGGCACTGATTCTCTGCCTCTATGTCTCTGTCTGTTCACACGCCAAACATGGCACAGGAGCAGGACAATCAGGGCATAATTCACACTCCAGCTGTCAACTGGATGGGTCAGAGGAGGGGGTGGGTATGAGTGGGTGTGGAGGTTTCAAAGGATAAGTGGGTTCAGCGAGAAACTGCTCCTCTTTGCCCTTTCATGGCGAATCATATCCCATTAAGTGGGTTTTGTCCTGTGATGAGGATCCTGCTGGCGCTCTCCAACAATCCCATTACAGATCATAAAGGGAGCTGGGGATGTGGCCTGAGAGCACTCAGGCTGCTCCTTTAAGGCTGCCAAGCTTCTTGTGTGCGGCGACCCCGTCACATCTGTCAATGGCTTTTTAACTCCGGGTTGAATGTTTGGAGTTTTTTCCCTTTCGACTTTACCTCCGAGGTTTCATGCTCTCTAAGGAAGAGTCACAATGGCTGGTTTGGTTTAACTGAAATGTGAGTCTGGCTTAGGAAGGACAGGTCTGACAACACAGAGTTGAGTGTTACGCAATCCTTATAAAGCCTCTTTACACAACTTTTAACCATCTCCCAAACTGCCTGATCATTGTAATAAAACAATGTAATGAAGAACACTGTGCTGTCTAGGTACACTACCGGTCAAAGGTTTCTCACTTTCTCACTTAATAGGTCTCTTTATTTTCATGATTATTAAAATTTTATGGAATTGAATTATGTAGTTAACAAAAAGTGTGAAATAAGTCTGCACTTTTTTATATTTTAGATTCTTCAAAATAGTCCCCCTTTGCTCTGATTACTGCTTTGCTCTCCTAGCATTCCCTCCCTGAGCTTCATGAGGTGGTCACCTTAAATAGTTTTCCGAAGAGCCTTGAAAGAACTTTCCAGAGTTTCATAGTGAGATGGCCAAAAGTTAATATATCAGTCATCACAGCAAAGGGCAGCTATTTTAAGGAATCTAAAATATAACATTAAAAGTTATTTTACAATTTTTTGTTTGCTACATAATTGCAAATGTGTTCATTCACAGTTTTGATGCCTTCAGTGAGAATCTATGGAACATGTACATAGTCATAAACATTCCAAAACGTTTGACCGGTAGTGTCATTAATCAATCCCTTATGCAATGTGATTACTCCCTAATGCATTAAATCACTTAAGACTTACGATAATTATCTACAAGATCTACCGGTAAAACCAGATGTTTACATACATTCTATAAAAAGATACATACCTATTCATCATTTGCCCTAAAATCAGACCAAACTGTTGCTATTTTAGACAAGTTAGGATCATTTTCTTTTTGCTAAATGCTAGAAGAATAAGTGATTTTCTTTTAGACAACAAGGCTTCTTGATGGGCACTCCGAAACTTTCTTGTCTTTGAGTGACTGTAACTAATTTAGCAGTATGGTGAAGGTCATTGTAAATTTGGATGACCCATTTGTTTCAAAGCTCTAACTTTCTGGCTGATGTCTTGAGGTGTTGCTTCCACATTTCTATGTAATATTTCCTCAGAAGGTCATGTATTTTGTGACGTGCATCATTCTTTACTTCAGCAAAATACACCCACATATAGATACTACTATCTCCGTACTTCACAGTTGGGATGGTTTTCTCAGGGTTGCAAGCTTCCCCCTTTGCCCTCCAAATGTAAGGATGATCATTATGTTCATATGCGACCAATTTAGTTTCATCAGACCTCAGGGCACGTATCTGAAAAGTAAGGTCTATTTCCTCAGGCAAATTTCCAAACTGCAGTGTTCTTTTATTTATTTATTTTTTTAATGTTTCTCTTGGAATAGTGGCGTCCTCCTCTTAGAGTGTCCTTTCACCCCACATTGGTGCAGAACTTGTTTCACTGTGGATAATAATTCTCTTTACCTGTTGTAGCCGAAATCTGGACAAGGCTTTTTGCCTTTGTTTTTCGGGTTGATCCAAAGAAACCCTCTGCTTCCTGAACTACATTATGGCTGGTTATTCTCATTGCATTTATAATTGCAAATAATTATTTGAACCAGTGAATGTTAACCCTTCAGACATCTGGAAATTATACTTAAGAATGAAGCAGACCTTTGGTGGACCACAGTTCTCTTTGGTAGTAAGGTAATACAAAATTTGTCTCTCATTACTCTTGCAAATAGAAACAATTTTGCTGATTCTAACTGACAAAATAGGAAAGTTTAGTCAGATTTAAAGTCAACAGTGAGTAGAAAAACTAGGTTTATATACGCTTATAGTTTTGTAACAAGTATGTAAATATTACTGTCTCAACAATATTAAATCACAAGTGTTTAACTAAAAGTTTTAGAAAGTTCCAGTAGTCAAATAATTGGTCGTAGTTTAACACTATTAAATAGCATCTGCATAGATTCTTGTTAATGGCTACCCACCCAATTACCTCTATTAAGACAGTGTCTCGCCCAACGGCCAAAAAAATTGAATAGATTAAAAATTAATCTAAAAGAGAAATCAGGAAAATCTCAGAAAATAAAACACAACTCAGAATAAAAAAGAAAAATAAAAACAATAAATGTGGCCTACTGAACATAAGCTCTCTCTCTTCAAAGACATGTTAGTTATGTGGCCTGATTTGTGACAATCAGATTGATTTATTTGCTTCACAGAAACTGGCTGCAGCAAGAGGATTTATGTTAATATAAATGAGTCACTCCTACTAATTATTTAAATTTTAACATTCCTCGAAATACTGGGCGAGGAGTGGCAACATCTTTCAGTCCGATTTATTGATTAGTCCAGACAATTCAATAGCTACAACTCTGTTTGAATATTTTTTAATCCTTAGTTTTCCTCATCCAGATTGCAAAGCACTAAAACCACTTCTGTTTGTTGTTTGTTACCGTCCACCAGGCCCTTTACTCTCAATTTTAGATCAGTTTTCAGACCTTTTATCTGATTTAGTGTTAATACAGATAAAGTTATAATAGTGGGGGATTTTTGACATTCATGTTGACACTGAAAGTGATAGCTTAAAATATAGCCTTTTAATGCTATCTTAGACTCAATTGGCTTTGCTCAAAACCTTAACAAACCTACCCACTTGTCTTCATTCTCTGGACCTGTGCTGACATATGGCATTGAGTGTAAAGACAAAACTAATTTTCCATAACCCTGTCCTGTCTGACCATTTTTTTTTAAAAACCTTTGAGTTTAAATTTAACCGAGTACTCCACAGAAAGAAAAAATCATTATAGTAGATCATTATCAGACAATGCTGTAACAACCTTTAAAAAATTTTCCACTTTTAATCTCCCCAATATCACAGAAAAGCACAGTGGAGGGCAACAAATTTTGTTTCTCCCTTCACAAATTGATTCTCTTGTTATAGTGTTACTTCATCATTGCGTGGTGCATTAGACAATGCAGCCCCTGAAAAAAAAGGAATTTTTCATAGGAGGCTAGCTCCCTGGTTTAATTCAGAGCCGCGTACTTTAAAGCACAATGTTAGAAAATTGGAGAGAAAATGGTGCTCTACACACCTTTAAAAATTCCTACTTAATCTGGAAAAATAGCCTACTGTTGTATAAAAAAGACACTTCGCCAAGCCAGAACAGCTTATTTCTCATCATTAATAGAAGAGAACAGGAATAATCCTAGGTTTTCTTTTATACAGTTGCTAAACTTACACAGAGTCATAGCTCTGTTGAGCCATCCATTCCCTTAGCTCTCTGCAGTCATGACTTTATGGGATCTTCTTAAAAAAAAATTGATCCTATTAAAAAAGAAAACTTTGACATACTCCGAAGATGATTACTTCATCCTCATCAAGTGAGACAACATTGGAAATAACTGAAAACCTGATCTGTGTTTGGGACTGTTTTGATCCTGTGGGGCTTCCTGAGTTTCAGAAATATTAGCTTCATCTAAACCTTCAACTGTATGTTAGACCCAATCCCAACCAATTTTTTAAGGAAGTGTTCCCTCTGATTACCAGCCCCATTTTAGATATGATTAATCTATCTTTAGTAAAAAGGGATATGTACCCCAAAGGGCTTTTAAGGTAGCTGTAAATTAAACCCCTTTACTTAAGCAACCTTCGCTTGATCGAGATGACTTGAAAAATTACAGACCTATATCCAATCTTCCATTCTTTTCTAAAATTTTTGGAAAAAAAGTTGATAATCAAATGTGTGAGCATTTACACAGCAATGACCTGTCTGAAGAGTTTCAGTCAGGCTTCAGAGCTCATCATAGCACTGAAACAGCTCTGCTGAAAGTCAATAATGATATTCTTATGGCCTCAGATACTTGTGTCTGTACTGGTTCTTTTAGATCTCAGTGCTGCATTTGATACAATCGACCATAATATTCTCTTAAAAAGGCTGGAATATGCTGTAGGGATCAGGGGAACAGCGCTAGGCTGGTTTAAATCTTATCTGTCTGACAGATTCCAGTTTGTTCATGTAAATGATAAATCATCTTTAAACTCCAGGGTTAATTGTGGAGTACCACAGGGTTCAGTACTTGGGCCAATTCTTTTTACTATATATATGCTTCCAATAGGTCAAATTATCAGGCAGCATAGGATAAATTTTCACTGTTACGCTGATGATACTCAGCTTTACTTATCCATAAATCCTGATGAATCCAACCAGTTAGATAGACTACAAGCATGTCTTGAAGACATAAAAACTTGCATGACTTTAAATTTTTTGCTTCTAAATTCAGACAAGACAGAAGTTGTCGTCTTTGGACCGGAGTCGTTAAAGAAGAAACTGCTTAGTCAATCACTTAACCTGGATGGCATTAAATTGACCTCCGGTAATAAAGTAAAAAACTTTGGTGTTACTTTTGACCAGGACATGTCATTTAAATCCCATATTAAACAGGTTTCTAGGATTTCCTTCTTTCACCTCCGGAACATTGCCAAAATTAGAAATATCCTATCCAGGAGTGACGCTGAAAAACTAGTCCATGCATTTGTTACTTCAAGGCTGGACTATTGTAATTCTTTACAATCAGGATGTCCACAAAATGCAGTTAAAAGCCTTCAGCTGATTCAAAATGCTGCAGCAAGAGTTCTGATGAAATTAAAAAGAGAGATCATATTTCTCCTATTTTAGCTTCCCTTCATTGGCTCCCTGTTAAATCCAGAATAGAATTAAAAATTCTCCTCCTCACATATAAAGCCCTTAATGATCTAGCTCCATCATACATCAGAGATCTGATTGTTCCATATGTTCCTAACAGGGCACTTCACTCTCAGACTGCAGGTTTATTTGAATAAATAACTAAATCTGACTGCACTGTTCAATGGTTAGGACTAATTGGAATGTATGTACCTGACTTTTGTGAAGTGCCTTGAGACAAAATGTGTTGTGAATTGGCACTTTATAAATTAAACTGAATTGAACTGAATTGAATTGAATAATGTTACAAACAAACAATATGGGCTGATATGTTGACCACAGGTTCCCCCTTTCCGAAAGTACAAACTTTCAAAATTCTGGTGCATAAAATACAGTATAAATGAAAACTAAAAAGGAAAAAAAATACCTTGGTCTTTACGATCACTTCTTCTTTTGTTGACTTTCAGATTAATCAGGCATTGATTTAGGAGAAGTTGCTGAAACCATTACATTCTCATGTCAGGCAGTTCCTGTTTTTCAGAACAATGCTGGCAGCTGTAATCAACCTAACCTATAATTGCACAGTAAACAAATTTACATTCATGCTCCCATCAAAAAAGTTAGGTAGCTGTGCTCATTTATTGGCTCTGACATCCATCTGACCCATTTATGTGATTAAAGCAAACTGGTGGTTCTGTACAGCCTGCAACATGGAGATTTTGCCAAATTTGGAAACAAAATGAGATTGTTTTTAAGGTCATTATGGACATCTAAAATGAAAATATCTTTCGATATCAATGTTTTCCAATCTGTAACTTAGAACTAAAGCCTTTAGGGATGTTTTTTCAACAAAGTGTAAGCTGATACTAATAAAACAACAGTGGTACCATCAGTTACACTGCATCAATATTTGCTCACATCTTCATTTCTGTTGATATTGACACAGCTAATAACGGATAATCTTCTGAATGATTCTTGCAGGCCAACATTCACATTCAGTAGCAGAACTGCTAAATCTGAACTACACACTATGGTGAAGGAGGTATTGGGGTCACAACGGATTTTCACAGCAACAGTAAAGAAACTCTCCTGACATCAACTCATGCCTTTTTCTTTCTTTGGAAGAAAAATGTTAGTAAATTTCTCTGAAAGGTTACTACATCTAGTGACAACTTTACTCTGAATTTAAAAAGCTAAACTGTCACTTAGTAATGACTGGAGGCGGAGCGGCACGTGGTGTAGAGGTGGAGCGGGAGTCCCATATAAGGAGACTAGTAGTCCTTGACGCAGTCGTCTGGGGTTCAATTCCCAACTTCCTGTCTGATTACTGCAAATAAAGGCCACTAATGCCACAAAAATCTTAAAAAAGCAATAAGTAGAGGTGATGTTAAGCTGCATGCTTACGTAAGAGCTTAAGAGAAGTTGCACCAAAAAACTCAATAGTTATGGGATTTTTCTATTTCAGCAAACCAAATTCAATAATAATAATAATTCATAATACAATGTCCAGTTAAACATATAGCCTTCTAATTGTCTACTGAAGCTCCTTGATGACTGCCTGACAACTGTCGGCAATAAAGGTTAAACACAATACCTCTGAAGAAGGTGATGCTGATAAGCAGATTCAATCAGCCCGAACACTGCTTCTTTAAGGATTCGGTAAAATGCGGTTAAACTTTATTAAATCTGGCTTAAATTGTATCACTGTGTATGGTTTTTTTTTAATTAAGGCATACAATATTTTTTCTCTGTAAGCCTAAGGCCACAGAGTAAGTATATTAAAGTAATGGGTCAAAACATCTGTCACTTCAGTCTGCTTCCACTGAGGTGGATAAACAACACCAGCAAGAGGACCAGAACATCAGAAGATATCTGAAGACACTGATTTATTTTTAAAAGAAAACAATGATTGTGAGGTTGTGGTAATAACTGGATGCAACTCCGTTATAACCTTTCGAGCAACAAAGGTAAGCAAGCAGCAAATGGCAATAAGAAAAATGCACAGTCGACTTTTAGTAGATGTTTAATTGATTAAAAAGGTAACCTTTAGCCTCAGAATTTATAACTTATAATGAAGCTGGACTCAACTAAAACAAAACTGAAAATAAAGCTGATATGAATGGTAGTGGACTTAAAATGTTGATTCCAAAGTACTCATAAAATATTGGATCTAGACATTTTCCACACATCAACACTGTGGTCTTTAATTACTATGACGGGGTGACTTAGAAAGAGGAATTAAGTGAACAATGGTAATTTTAGGGCTTTGATTTGTATCTTGCATTCAATATTTAATTTACTACATTGTTGCTTGGTTTAAAACACAAATAAAATTCATAAGTACTTCTTAGCTTAACAGAACTAGGGACATTTTTTGCTTACAGAGCTAAAACAAGTTTTAGATTGAACCCATGCTGGCAGCTTGGCCTTTACATTGGAAAATGCTTACAAAACCACACATGCACCATGGAGCTTCCACAAAAGGTTGGCCTCTGATTTATACACATTATTTACTTCCCTCATTATGAAAGTGGGGCATCCAAGGGTGTGAGCTTTACATTCAGCTCATGCATGATGCGCATCCCTGCTCCACACCGAGCTCTGAACTTAACACCCGCACTGAGCCCCCCAACAAGCATTATCATTAATCAACCAGGCAGTTTGCAGATTTTTGAGAGAAAAAGCAAGTGGCATTAAAAAACCAAGCATCAAAGGGGGAAAAGGGGGATAAAAAGGACAAAACAGAAGGAAATCTAAGTCAAAGTCACATTCAATCCAACTAATTCAAAAACATTGAATTAGTTGAATTAACCTAAGAATAGCTAAAATTGAGTTGAATAAAAGCAGTTAAAGCTTTTTCTGTTTTTTCCACCTAGTTTCTAATTTACTGAATGTCTATCCAGCTGTGCAGGGTTCAAAAGCTTGTGTTTAGGCAACTATTGCTTTCCGGGAGATCTTAACATGACGCAAATAACGTTGGGGACTGATCTGTGTTCCAATAAAATCATAGATGACATGCTGGTGTCCAAGTAAAAAACATGCCAGACCTTTGTGGCCAGTTCTATGTCAACATTTTCCTCAAAAACTAAAAAAAAAAAAAAAAAAAAAAGAAAAAAAGAAAAAACAGCATGTGAGAACATGTTAGTCGAGTTTCTGTACCTTTCAAATAATGAGATTTGTAGGAAAACCAACGGGCGCAAAAAAAGCCGGCCACATGAAAACAGCATGGTTTTTCTTCGAAGCTGGGTCCCTTTGGTAGCAAGAACACCAGATATGCTATTACATGCACAGGCATAGGTAGAATGAAAAGGGGACAATTGACCCCATCAACAGTCTGAAAAGAAAATGAAAGAACTGAGCCAGGAGCTATAATATATTAAAAAGTACAGAGAGTGATAAAAGCAGCAGTGTACTCTGTTAGTCTTTTGCATAAAGTACAAATTTTCTTTGACAATGTCAGACTTTTCAAGCCATGTCTTTGCACCGTTTTAACTTTACAACAGGGGCATGTGTGCATGTCAAACAGCACTTTCCTCTACTGCATATATGCTCTTCATAAGCAACCACCATCTCCAGATTCAGCCTGAGGTTGTACGACTGAATCATCCAGTTTGAGAGACAACTTCCAGTTAAGCTCATTGTTAACAATCCTGCACAGCAACACTAATGTCTATTCTATATCATCCAAGCCTGATTGTTTCTGCATTCTGTGTTCACCGTAGCTTCTAAAGTTAACTAGTGAGCTGCCAACCTGTAAAAAGGTCATTCAGATTCTGTTGAAAGGTCATGAGCAGTAAATATCTTACCTGCTTAATTAGCTTAGTGTTTTTTTTTTGTTTGTTTTTTTTTTTTTATGAACAGATTAGATTTTCTAGGAGGTGGAAGCTACCAGCCAATCAGATTCGGGCCAGGACCAGATCCTGTTTTTTTCATTTTCAAATTTCATAGCTTTTTATGAGAACACAAATATATCAATCATGAAGTGCATTGCACTTCATCACATGAAGTTTTACATTTTTCAAGCTGTCCTGTCAAATTCTTGGTGTTTTTGAGACTTTTAGGCCAGCTGGTGGAACTTTGCCAGACGCCTTGGGCTGACTTTGACTGACCCAAAAGCAAAGACATACCAAACTCCAGGCAGTTTGTAAGCAGTCATTTGATTTTGCAAGCTTTGCAGGGGAACTGCTCTGTTAGATGCACACAGCTAACAGTGTCTGGTTTAAGGCAACACTTGCACTCTGTGAGTTCTTGAGATGAACCCAACAATTTGAATTGTTCAGCATACATTTCTCCATCTCAGGCAGCCAAATTAACAATGCCCCCCAGTCAACACGAATCAGCCGTCTCATTACATGGACTGCAGCCTGGTTGAGTGCAACTGTCATAAATAAATGTGGGCAGGTTCACAGGGCATCTCATTAAAATGCATTAATATTCGACCATCTGGAATGGACACGCAGAATTGCAGTTTTCCAAACTCAGAGGAGCTGGAATAGAAACTGATCCATTAGCCATTCCTCATTTGGTCTACAAGTGAACACAGCATAGGAATGTTTATGTGATGACATAGCAGTGATTATATCAATGCTTCATGCTTAGCTCCTTCATGCAGCACTGATTGTTGAGCACTGGGGTTGGCAAAAAGCTCGTCATGCAGATACTACTGTACGAGTGTCTCATCAGCCTCACATAAGGACAAATTACTCAAATCTAGGAGACTATGGAGCTGCGTTGAGCTTCTTTCTTTCAATCTAAACTCCCCGTTTAGTCTTCACTCTTTAGGCCATGAAACTCACCTCTCGTTAGACCGCACCCCCACATCACCAAGCTATAGTTTTGATCAACAGTACAGGGTCTCCAGAGTTTCCCAAAGCCATCACAATACAATGCCAGATCCTGCAGCAAATTGATCAAACAAATACATAAATAATAAAGTGGCAGGTCATTCTGACTTCCAATTGATTTGCCCATTAGCAGCTGATTGATACACGCATTAAATGTCAGGAGTCTTATTGATTACCTTGACTCTGCATGCCAGAACTCAATGTGATGTCACTCTTCAGGTGACAATGCAGCCTTTTTCCCTTGAGGCACTAAATACAAGGTCAACAGGAAGATTGCATTTTCAAGACACAATTAGACTGCACTCCTATCACAGGTTTGCATAGGATCTTGAATGGAGGTTAATTTGACGATTCTGTAGTTTCACCACCAAAAACATGAACAGTTTCAGTTTGAGAGAATACCTGGAAATAGCTTAAAAGAAACCAACACTGCAGGAAATAAAATTAGCTTTGCACCAGTACTAATCCAGCAAACAGATTCTTGTAAAACAACTGGCATTGCTCTAGTGGACACTTAACTCCATCCTCTTTGCAACAGTTTCCAATTCATTCATGCTCTCTCTTTTCCTCTCAGTCACAGTATATCAGGCTACATAACCCAGTTGTCTTTGAGCATCAGCTCACAACAAATGACCTGATGTTCTCCCTCAGGACTTTCTACAAGCGAGCAGGATTCTCCCCTCCTCTTAATTACAATAGGTCACTATGCAGCAAGTACAGTGGCTCTGAGGGGAACAACATAACCACAAAACCACCAACACAAGCTTTCAAGGAGGAAATGCAAAAACTTCAAAATGTGTCTTTTCTGGTGCTTCATGTTACATACCCTGGTTTTGTGTGCCAAAAGATGCAAAACAACAGTTTTTCACTGAAAACGTCACATTTAAACCGCATCCCTAATGTTTAAGCATCTCTCCTGTTTAACCTTTATAACGGTCACAACAGATTATAACAGATCTTTGTGGTTCATGTTGCCAACACCTCACTGGATTCATGGTCAGCAGTTTTGTTTCTGTCTCCGCTAGACTTTCTCCAGCCCTGTGGTGCTTATAACAAGTTTACCACAACTATTGCCATCCAAACACCCACACAATCTCTTGGATGGTCATCAGTTTGGCTTGTGATAATTTTCACCAAGAGTCCTAAACAGCAAAACAAGCAATGCAGTTGGTTTTTCTCCAACTTGTTTCATTAATGCTCCAAAAAAAAATAGTAAACAGCTATCTGGTCCTTTATGTGGCAAAATTTTGGCCAGCAACTTGCCATGGTGGTTTGACAATTCAGTCAACCTGCTTACGAAAAATGCCTCATTAGGAGATGAGAGGGTCTATTCTTCACCACTCAGCTGATGAATGACTCAACTACAACTGACGAGAAGTAGCAAGGGAGGAGATCCCCTGAGTCTAATTCAAAGGTCTCCAACTCCAGCCACGGTCCTGAAGCTTAAAAATAAGTTTAAAAATAAATCTTAATTATAGACCCCTGGTTTAACATATAGACTGGAAAAGAAGGTGGGACATTCTGGTACTGTATAACTCCAAATGTGTCAGGTCTTTCAGGAAGTAATACAGGAAAAACCTTCAGGCCTCCAGTGAAAGCTCATTGATTTTAATTACTTGAATTAAAGCTGTAACAGTGGTAATCATTGTAGCGACTGATGTATTGAAGGTTAATTTATGCGCCCACCAAATGATTCATGAGTTTAAGCTTTCTGCACCTAGTGGCTACTTTGGTAGGTACCGGATACCAAACCTTGGTAGCTACCTGCATCATTCTCAATTGGTTCAGTCAAACACATCATTGAGTTAAAGGGGGATCATTTCTTCCTGCTTAATGCAGGCAAGACAGAACTCATTGTTCTTAATGTGGAATGTGGTAAAAACTACAGAGCAACCCATAACTTTTAGTCTCAGAATTAATTATTACCAGCTGCATAACTACTAAATCAGCTCTAAACCACATTAAACACATAGCCAGAATTAAAGGTTTCCTGTCAAAAACAGGTGCATGCCTTTATTTTCAGTAGGATTTGGTTATTGTTAGAGAGATATCTTTTTGACTAACACCAGGAAATAGATTATATCCCAGCAGTCCTTAAATCACAGCACTGGCTCCCTGTTTGGAAACCAGAGATCTTGCTGATGGTCTATAATGCACTGAATCTTTCTTTGATAAATCCATCTCCGAGTTGCTTGTCACCATCTAGATTTCAGGTCATCAGAAATCTTTTCTCTCAGTTTTCCCAGGACCACAACTACACATGAGAAGGTAGCATTTAGTTTCAGGCGTTTGCAGATGTAAGGGGTTGTCTTGTTGAATCTGAAAGGTCTAGCCACTGATTACTTGAAAGTGAAGTAGAGAAATATAAACTATTGTATCATACAATTTAAAACTAAAAACCTAAATTTTGAATTTACTGAAGTGGTGGTGTTTTTTTAGACAGCAACAAATGGTCTGACAGTTCTGTGTAAAATAAATAGATTACAAGAGAAATGAACACATTTTTTAGAGTCACGTCAAAAGCTTATTTTATGTTTTTAACAAATCATTAAGAAGGCACCAAATTTTTAGGTTTAAAATAAAATAAAATGTATAAAAAAGAAATCCACCACAACACTCTCTAAAACAAAGAGCATTTCATTTGTTCAACCTACAAAATTGCCCTAAATTTTAGATAGAGATTATCCACACAAATTCAACTTTTTAAAAGTGGAACCAGTAAATATTCAGCACATTCTCAACACAATTGCCAAAATAATGGTGCACATTAGTACGGTACATTAGTGAGAGATGCCGTCCCTACATTTAAACTTCAAGACCTTCAAATTAATCTTATGTTCTTGCACACTGCATGTTAGTGTGCCTGAGTAATCACATTTCCAAGTTTTTAATTGTTAAGCACGATAAACAATATTGAACAAACAAAGCCTGTAAACTTTTTCTGAAGTGTAAAACTGCTCTTGAGGCTCTCCTACCAGCTGCTTTATCAGTAGACAAGGCAAACGCTTTGGGGGCATGGAAAATTAACTTTATTCATCTTTCCAGACGCAACTTCTTGCAAAAAAGCCGCAAGCAACCTTCAGCAAACAATGTAGTAAGCATGTAATCCAACTTAAAAACAAATTTACTGCTGACTTTCTTTATGATTCAGGAGCAATGCTCGCATTTGCCTAACAGCAAGAGCTCCCACATGCTCTGATTTAGTTTTAGGCTTCTCACAGCGACAGATGCAGGATGCTCAACGGTAAATCGGGAGTGAGCGAGTTTACATTTGGGGCAAATCTGGGGGGCAAACACAGGGAGGAGAGCTGTAAAAGTACACAGCTGCTCCTCTCAAGTGTGATGGGTTCATCTTTATTTTCCTTCAGGGGCTTGGTCTGATTCTGTCTTTGCTAATGGTGCGACCGGAAACATCAACATCTCAACGTGCTTGGTGGAGGATATGTGCAGGTTAATGAAGCAGGGGTCCTCACGTTCTGCAGCTCCCTCTGCTGAGATCGTTTAATGATTCCTGTACAGCCTATTTTATGGCACCACTTGGAGAACATAACAGAGGTTAATAAAGTAGAGGTGAGTGGTTTATCACCCCTGCTGAGCATTGTTTTCCCCTCTCTTGTACTGTAACACACAGAAATATTTCTCATTAATGATGTCACCCATAGGGCCTATAAGACAAGTAGGTACAAATGCACAGAGCACAGTTTTCACTGATTCCTGCAGGCATGTTTGTAAAATTACTGTGGGTGCCATGGTGGTGATTTATTTAAAGCTAATAGCCAGCGTCTTACTGCTCGGAGAAAAAAAAAAACATGTGTTTAATGTTCATTACACAGAAAAATACCAAATATTGGCAAGTGAGGGGTGTAAAAGTGATAAAACGTAGAAGCATTTTTGGGGCCTTCAGGCCAGTTGTGTTGTATGTTGAAGTGAGAGTGTGACACTAAGAGGGGAATATGTGTTGTCAGGCAGAGAAAATGTGGAAGACCATAATATGAGTATGTGTGTCTGTGCTCTAGGAAGTTAGACAACTAGTATTTTTTTTTTCATTTTAGTTAGCAATAGGATCTCTAATCTAGAAATATTAGTGAATATTTTGACCGTTATATGCCAACAAACAAAAATTAGCATGTTAGCTATCAATAGTAAACATTGCCTGATGCTATTGTCGGGTAAAATGCTAGCTTCTCTTCATTACAGTGAAATTAAACCATATGTAAAAGCATAACTCCACCCCCCAGACAAATTTTTAAAAATGCCACCAAAGTGGGCAGTGTCAGGTGTAGAAATGAGTGGAGGGGGTTAAGCTGGGATGGACGAGTCAAGAGGACAAGGGAAAGTGGCAGCTAGCTTAATTTGGTATATTGAACCATAGAGAGTGAGTGGCGTGACGCTGGTAGTTTCACCATTGAAAGATCTTTTAAGAAGGAGGATTTCACCCCCCTCGTCACCGGAGGTTAACAGAGGTTCTACAGATGGCCAAAGTCAGCGCGGCTGAGGCAGTAGAGGAACAATTCCAACTCCTGACTCGTTACTGGGGCGTGTCTGAGTGAGATGTTTTTATACCCGAATGCGGGGGCTGTGACAGAGGCATGTACCAAGCTGTACCGTTTGAACCAACAGGAAAATTCAACTGCAGTATTCACAGTTCAACCGAAAGAGGGCAGCACTAAGACGGTTTTAGGACAAATATTGCAGAATTAAACAAGTTTACATGACATTTAAAAAATAGCACAGTAACATAAAGATAGCTCCTTAAAGCCCAGTTTATAGGGGAGTGTGGGGTGACATGTACCAGTGGGAAGGTTGTGCCACCCCCTGTTTCTAGGTAACCATAGAGAAATTGGTCATGTGACCACACATTTTTGAAGAGTTAGCCTTTTCACTCATCCTGCAAAGAAGAGAGCCTCATTGCATTAGAGGCAAGCACATTTGAGTTTAAATTGCTATGAGCAAAGTTTTTTTTTATTCTAGTGTCTGAACAGTTGGAAAACATTTCACATAGCCACACTATGAGTCTATACAGCTAGCATAATGTTAGCTCAAAACTGCTGGACATTTGTCATGTGGCAAGGCAGATGAATATATGCAGCATGACATTAAAACGTTTCATGAAGAAGAAAAAGATAGATGGAAAAAAATGGCCAGCATATAAAAGAATCAAATCAAACTAAACACATGAAGAAAATGGATGTATACAGTTTCAGAAGAAAGTGACATTGCTATTCCATTTGACACCACTGACTATGAGGGTTCAGATGTTCAGAATGATGATGATGATGATGGTAAAAAGGATCTGTCTCCTGGGGACTTTGTCACTGTGAACTTTGCAGGCAAAAGCAAACACTACAACTACGTTGGACTGGTTGAGAAGATTGAGGGTATCGACATCAGTGCAAAATTTCTTACGCAAAGTAGTTAAAGGTCTGTGGAAGGAAAGCCCAGCTTCACGTTCAAAGAAAATGATGGAGTTATCCCCAGAGAAGATGTGCAATAGAAACCCGCATCAAAAAAAACTTGTTGACAACAATTTCTATTCCTCTGTAAGCATCGACAAGTGGGTTGTTATGCAGTAGGCCTGATCTGAAGTCAATTTGGTCTTAATGAATTTTGTTTTAAAAAAGTGTCCATGTGGGCTCAATAGGCTTTTAGAAAAGTAGCTTTTGATGTAATATAACAGGAATAAATAAATAAACTTTAAATGGGTAATTTTGGACTGATTTTGCCTAACATATGGTACTACAGTTGCTGGGATAAAACAAAAAAAAAAAGTTTTACTTCAAAAATCAATGGCACAATTTACCCCAATGTATTATCTCCAAAGACACAGCCTACACATTGTGCCACAAGACCACTTTTTCAGAAAGCTATGCTTCTTAAATATTATATTTCAGATCCAGAGTGATTGTTCCCAGGGATGCACCACAATCTGAAATATGTACATATGTTTTTTTGGAACCATTACTGTCATAGCCTCACTTTAAAGTCACTTTAAGTAAAAAATGGCACAATTCACCCCACTCTCCCCTACTGTTTATCTGCAAAAAAGTTCATTTGGAGGTTTAGTTCCTCTTTAATTGTTTATGCCAGCCCCAGGTAATCAAACAGAGAATGTTTAACTTAAAACCTTGAGCGAGGAAGGAATAAATGTAATGTCTGCTTAACTTAATGAAACATAATATAGTACAGAGTATAAATGTGTACATTAGGTTCGAGCCTTTTCTTTACAATTTTACTGCTTTTTCAGTCATTTTCATTCCTCTACATGGGTATTTTCTAAATGAGTGTGGTTTTTCAAGACACTTAACTTTGAAGCATAAGGAGCAATCAAGGAGCAATCAAAGACCAAAGAAAACCTAACAAGACCTTCAGAAGTTCTGTTGAACTACTGATCAAGACTATTTTAAAAGATTACAGGAAAGTCTAGATGGTTGCAAGGAAACATAAAAAAATAGGTGGTAGTAGTTTAAAACATTAGGACAGTTTTGTTTTAGTTTTTTCGTATTGATGCTAAACTTTTCTTATCAATGGATGATCAATTAACGATCAGTTTAGTTTAGTAAGGAAACCCAGGTTTTTTGGCTCTGGATATGTGTGTGGAGCTGGGATCAGATTATCACAGTTATAAAGCAGGGGAGCCCACAGTGCCCACTACACTTATTGGCACCCATAATGTGTAAAGATATGTAAATCTTGTGTAATCGCCTGGTTATGCAAGATTTGTTTTGAAAAATTATTAGTGCAAATATTTGGACACCCTACTATTCCTAATAGGGCACCAATTAGTCTTCTTTTATAAAACTTCACAAAGTTGGAGCAGACAGAGAGAGGGATCTTTCTGCTTAAACCATCTTCCCAGATCATCCAAAATACTCGGTCCTCACTACTGCACTCTTCTCTGTAGCTCACCCCACAGGTTGAGGATAATTGTTTCTCTAGTGAAAAATTTCTTTGTTGATTTGGTCGTTTTTTGTGCCATTATTTTTTTGAAAGTCCCATCAACAACCTATTTAAAGTTTTCTGGCAGAGGCCACAAGACTTTTATTTAAAATGTCATGGTATTTCACAGGTTTGATTCAGGTGTTAACAGACAAAATGTTCTATATTGAGCTGCAGTTACCACTAAATATATCTTGCATTCATAAGTACTGTGCAATTTTTGGTTAAAAAAAATCTGTTATTATATATGTTTCTGCAGGTATAGAAGCAAGCAGAGTGTTATCTTGTATTTTCTTCATCCTTCTTTTGCTCCTCCATTCTTTTCTCCTTCTCTCCCTTTTTCCTTTTTGCCCCACCTCTCTCTCTTTCTTCTTCTTATTTTTTTTTCCTTTTCTTTTTCTTCTCCGTGTCTGTAACAATTGAAATAATCCCAAAGCAGTTTCTAATAAAGTTTATTTTATAAATATCAAGCAGAGCATTGCAGCGTTAGCTGTAATGCTCCATTTGTGAAAGAAAATCTGTTGGGCTTCTTCTTGGCACTCAGACAACAATTCTGCGAGCTACTCTGCTGGACAGTACACGGTTAAAAATAAATAAATAAATAAATTAAATGTCATGGTATTTCAAAGATTTCATGTTGCCATCTAGTCTGACATGATTTTGAGGGCATTCGGAAGAGGAAAAGGCCCACAGCATCATGGATCTTCCACTGTATCAAAGAAGGTATCAGGTTACTAAAAATGATCACATTTTATTTTCACTTTAGCATAAGATTATGAAACTGCAATAAAATTAGATTTTTAAAGCTTTTTACACATTTTTACCACAGCAGCCAATAAATATGGCACACATTGTATGAACATTAAACTTTAAACAATTAAACACGATCCACATTTCATTGGTTCAAAACACTGCATTGAGGATGAGCAGCAACAGTAGTCAAGCAGTAAATAAGAAAAAAAGAAAACCTTATTTACGTTTTTTTTTATACCTCTGAACAATGACAGTACAGAGCTGTCTGTGGCCAGACAGCAGGCAACTACATACCCTCAGGCTGAAAGATGCATGCTGAAAATAACCCCGAAACATCCAGAACGAAACCAAATATGTGAAAGCATTACATAAAAATGCATTAAAAAAAACAAGACCTTGCTGGTTTTAAGATTACTTTTATATGAGCCCAAAGGTCCTTCTCATTTTTCTCATGCTGTTCTTTTTAAAGTTAAGGCTGGCATGGAGTTGGAATGAGGAATACATGATGCAAATCCTGAAAAAAGAAGTGTGTGCACATGGTGTGTGAAGGGATTATTCCTGTGCCTGAGACTTGGGTAAACACAGCAGAGCCTTACAGAAACAGTTAATCTAATAATCATTTAGGACAATAACTGTTACTCAGCAGCTCAGTGTTTTCCTACAGGATGCTGGGCATTTAGTGAGAGGTTTAAAGAATCAGAGGAGATATGAGGCAAACCTGTGCCTTTTTACTGATTAAGTTCAATTGTCCCCCATATCAAACTCTATGAAAGCTGTTTTAAGAAACCAATTCTTCTTAACAGTAATAACAACATTGTAAATCACTGCAAACTGGACATCAAAGTTTTATCACACCAGCACATTGATGAATTTTATATTAAATACTATTCCTGGCCTTTGGGAAAGGCCTGAGGGTTCTCACAGCAGGTAACTCCTTGTCTAACAGGATAACTGATACAGAGAGAAAAGCTTTTATTTTCAGACGCACACCTACATCTAATTACACAGGCGCCAAATCACTTGTCCTCTCTCTTGATTTGCCGTGTGAGGTGTGGGAGTGAATTGTTGAGACAGCATTACTTCCAGTTTATTTTTGAATAATACTCACAGTGGAGACCAGAGCCAGGTCCAGAATCTGGAGAACCATGGAGAAGAAGAACCTCAATATTTGCAGTGGTTTAGTTATTAAAGTGTTTTTTTTATGTTTTTATTGTTATGTGCTTTGGCCTCCTTATTTGGATGTTTTAAGGAGCTTTATAAATAAATAAATAAATTAACAAATGAGTTATTGTTTAAAAATACCAAACTGGTAAGCAGTTGTGTACACAGTTTATTGCTGTAGTGTATTTAGTCATGCTTGCTTCTTGCAATTTTTCAAAATCACCATCCATCCATCCATCCATCCATCCATCCATCCATCCATCCAAATTTAATGGCAAACACCGGCATGCTCTACATTTTTGCAGTGGCTCTGATTCTGAACAGCTGTGGGCCAGATTTAGGTGGATCTACATGGGCATGCAGAGAAAAGCTTCTCTGTGATTTTAAGAAGAAAGAAATGCTGTAAAAACATCCAGCTGAGGCTCCTGCTGAAACAAAATAGATAAAATCATCTGCTGTCTTCCCACCTGCGAGTAGTAATAGCTGTGAAGGAAGAGGCACCTGCTGGTATACAACATAGGTTGTCATATCTATATAAAATAAAATATTGTTTGAAAACTATTTTTAAGTATTTTCCTTGGGATAAATTATGATTAAGTGAGGTTGTCACAGTTAAAAATGAACCACCTGACTCTATATGATGGATAAAGTAAACTATTCTGCCTAAGTCAGTTCCACCTCCCCTACTGTAGATGTCATGTTGCTCCTGTTCCTCCTTTTAATATCATGCAGATACATGCAAACAGCTGAGTACCACAGCTTTTCAGATTTGTGTGTCTTAGCTAGGATAAATTTAACAGCTGGAGTTCACAGCCTTTCCTGTTAGTTACTCAGACTGTAAAAAGAAAACTGCTCTAAGAAAAAACTAAAGTTGACCCTATCATCAGAGACAACCTACATTCTGCAATCCAGTGCGCGACAGTGCTGGTGCAGGGGTAAAGCACGCAACCCACATACAGGGCTGCAGTCCTCATTGGAGCCATTGCGGGTTTGAGTCCCGGTGCCATCGACCTTTGCTGCGTGTCTTCCCCCCTCTCTTTCCACCCCATCTCCTGTCAGTCAACTTACAAAAAAAAAAAAGAGAGCGCTACAAAACTATAAAAAAGAACAGAACTCTACATTGTGCAATTCACAGTTTCAAATAATCCTAATGTTTCCTGACAAGCTGCAAAATATTGCTTGATGCAACTGCAGTGTAACATTCAGTGTAGGTTATAAATCCAAGCCTGGGTGTTTGCCCTATGAAGTAACGTTGAAGAGAGCAATAGAAGATGATATAAAACATTTGAGACCTCAAGTTTGCAAATTTGACATAAATACTTTGATATTTTTAGGTCATTCTTGGCCAAGACTGTAAAAGTGGAGAAACTTGAAAACATGACTGAAAAAGCATGTGACCCAATACAGGGGCATCTCAATAAAATAAATGATCACCAAAGAAGTAATATATTTCATTAATGGAGTTTAAAAAGTGATATTCAAGTTTTTTTAATGATAATTCTAATAACTATGGCTTACAACGAATAGCAAAAAAATAATTTCTTCAGAACATTTAAATATTCTGTGATACTGAGAGACTGCTAACTTTATGGTTGTCCAGCAGATAGTAACTGGCACCTTCTGCTAGGAGGGTAAGACACAAAATCATTGCTGAAAAAGCTGAACCCATGCCCATCAATGAAAAGTTGAGGGGAAGGAAAAATTATAGTACAAAAAGAAAAGGATTGTGAAACAAAGCCTATTCAAGAGTTTGGAAGAGCTTCACATGACACTTACTGCAGCTGTGGGTCAGTGTTGTGGACATAATTTTCTTTAGGAAAATGTTTTTGTGTTAAAAATACTTTCTGTGGTCCTATATAATTAAAATGTCAGAGAAACTGTATTGAGGGTTTTCATTGTCTGTAAGCCATAATTCTCAACTTTTAAAATATATAACTGTTTGTACTAACTCTATATATGTTTCACATCTTCGATTAAATTACAGAAACACATGAACTTTTCAATGAAAATTACTTGAGGATCGATTGTTCCATGTTGGCATTATTGTTTTTTATTTATTCTTCATCAGTGAATAAATTGTGGTAGGGAAAATGGCAAAATAGAAATTGTTACTGCTCTTATTGTAAATAAAATATGACACAATCATCTGCATGAACTTCGCAGAATTGTTAATTGCCATTTAAATAAAGCAAACTCCCTTGCTATCAAAACTATAGATCAAATAAAGAGAAAAAAAACTTTCTATGATTTTTCTATGTGGAGGATAAATCCTTGGCATGGTTAGGATCTATTTGTCAGTCTGCAGAAAAGGACGGCTGCAAATAAAGATAAAATGTTCTCATTTATCCAGTTGTGGAACATTTCTAGTATGACAGGAGTGGTATAAACAAAGGAACTCTATCTTAAAGGGCAGGAGAAACTGAAAGGTTTTTTGAGTCTGACAATTTTTTGAATCTTATTCTAATTCCTTTATTTTTTTTCCTTAGAAGCAGCTAAAGTATTATTCAACTGACTACAATAATTTTCAAGATTACAATCCTGAAATCGTAATCTTGTAATCTCAATGTTTTGTAGGTGTTTCAGGATTTCAACATGGAGTATAAACCCCTGCAACTTCATTTCACAGAACCTTCTATTTTACCCAGGCTGATTCTTGTGAGCGTTTCCACTGTGAGGTACAAAACAGTGCTGTTTATGTAAATTATGTCTGCTTGTGCTGAAAAGGTGATTCCTCCCACTACAGTAGTGTTGCTGTACTAACCGATATCTTAGACAGAGAGAAAGGCTTCTGTTGTCGGAAACAAAACCAGGATTTCCAGCAATAAAACTGTGAGAGATGTTTTTCTCACAGCAATTACAGGGGACAGGGGAACTCTGGTCAGGATTATGACCTGGTGTTCTGCAGCTATAACTAAGGATGTCACTGTGTGTGATGTAAAATCCTGTTTAGAGGAGGTGAATAAAATAAGACGGTTTTACAGCATTAAAACCAGAGTGATGGATTCCAAGAAGACTAATCACACACATAGAGCACAAGATGCCTCATTTTTTTCAAAACCGAAAACAAAAAATAAAAACTACAAATAAAATATTTACTGGGCGAGTGTTCACTCCCTTCATTTCAGACGGGTAAAAAGGGAATTGTATCTTTCTACTGTCACTGCAAGCATGCTCAGGAGGAGGTATTCCTGAAATCCCTACTCCTGGTTTGGTTTTATAATACAACTTGCATTATAAAACCAAATGTGACTGGATTGGATTGATTTGATTGTATTATATGTTTCTGGATGGGTATTGGGTCTGTATGTCTTGTAAAGTGTGTTGATGTAAATTGGCGCTATATAAATGAGCTGAACTGAAATAAACTGAACTGAAAGAAATCCACCTTTGATTTCATTAATGTAATTAATTTCTCTATAAAGATGGGATGACTGGAAGAAAGCGCTGAGAAAAATCAACTTGTAAGCAGAAGTTAGAACCCTCTCACCACAAAACCCCACATAAAGTTCAGGGTAGATACCAAAAGTACTACCTCCCAGATTGTTAGGGTTAATCTGATGTGACCCCAATCCTTGCAGTGGAAATAAAGGGGGTGGAAGAATGGCCCAAGAAAACAACCCTGGTTTCCAGAAAAGATTTCTGCAGTAGAAACCTACCTAAAGTTTAAAGATGCTTTTTACATTTTATTTCAGTCTCGGTCTTTAAACTTGCACCACGAATAAATATCAAGACCACTCTAATCATTACAGGATGGTCTGAATTGTAAACACAAAGAAAAAGGGACTCAAAACTTTTGCACAGTGCTATTGTTGTAGTATTTAATCTTATGGGTAGTATGCAAAATGAATTCAGAACAATGTCAACATGTAGAAAAGCTCACTACTTCACAAGTATGTACTGTATTCCTGTTTCTGGATCCGTGTTTGTGTGTGAGTTCCCTCCTGCAGCGGTATCCTCTCTCTCACTGCTTTCAGCATAGCTAGCCTCTGCTGCGCCTTTTGTCTAAAAAGATTCTGGTGCATTTTTCTGGGCCAACCTCCCTCATCAAAGTGATTAAGCAATTAAACTGATTGTGCCTATGCTCAGAAGAACAAGAGAAGGGCCCTCGAGAAATGAGTGCAAACGCTTTCTTGGAGATAACAGCATAATTTACGCCTAATCAAAATAAAGCCTAAATATGCACTCCTGTTTCAGCACCAGGAATGTGACAAGGTAAGAGGAAACAGGTGAATGGGAAAAATTCCAGCCTTTTCTATGTTGTTTTTCATTCATATCCAATAAACACATTCCACTGAGGCAGCTCATTCCTTCTAGAAGATAGATGTTAAAGATGATACACACACTCAGCAGGGATGGCAGATGTAAATAACCAAAGTTAGGAAGTTGACTCAACATGCAGTTCATTTCTCAGAGTTGCTGCACATATCAATAATGAAACAAGAGTCTGGCAAGTCACCTGGATCAACGAAACAAACTAAAAATCAGTGAATTCCTTCAGAGTTATTATCCTCTGCCTCTGGGCCAGAGCTGTTAGGGAACTTTGGGTGTGCTTACAGGGCCCCTGCTGGCCTGGGGGTCCCAGAGAACACCAACCAACTTGCAACATACTAAGAAAAGCTTAATAGCTTAAATGTTATGTTAACAGAATTATAATTTGAAGCTAATCTAAAAATGACAACTGCTTGTGTCTATAAACATTTCGGTTTATAAAAAGATCCGCAAGTAAAACCTTTTTTTCATGGCTGGTTGTACATGCAACATTAAAATTGGCTCCTCCTCCCTAAACCAACTGAGTATGTTAAATGAAAAAAAAAAATCATCATGCATGGGCAATATTAAAAGCGATTGGTTGCCCTGCGGAAAACGGTGGGCTCAGCTAAAAGTGCCCCCCCAAATGAAATTGGGTTTAGGGCTACACAAAGCCTTGTGCCAGCTCTGCCACAATCGCACCCATCAACTCAATATAAAATCAAAATATTTAACGCACTCGGCTTAACATGAAGAGTTGATCATAGCAGAACTTAAATCAACAGCGAGCTGCATGTGAGGAGGAGGAGGAGGAGGAGGAGGAGGAGAAGGGATGAGAGAAAAGAGAACTCACCCCGGGAGGATATCTGGAGGTACAGGCGGGGATCTGCAGCTCGGATGGCGGCTGTGTATCGATCCTCTATCCCGGGCACCTGTGCCTTTTTCTCGGGCATTAGCCGAACCCTAAGCCGGCCCCCGTCCGCTCCAAGCCACCACTCTAGGATCTCCCTGAGGTCCACCTCCAGCAGGAGCACGGGGTTCTCCTCGTACACGGCCAGCCCCCCGCATCCGTTCTTGACCAGATCCTCTCCTATTTCCACCACCACTTGGTTGGATTTCCTGTTCGCCTTAGTTAAGCCCAGATTCAGAACTTTGGACAGCGGCCGCTTGTTGAAGAAGGGGAGCTGTCCATCAGCGGACCTGTTTCCCGGCTCTCCTGTGGATTTCGGTTCCACAAAAGTAGCGACGGTTTTCTGCAGGGGAATGCAGTGCATTTTTAAGTTTGCGCGCACTGTGTAGCAGCCGCTGAAACTCTGACAGTCGCCGTTCAGGGGTCTCTTTATGAACTCCGCCAGATAATATCGCAACAGCGAGGGTACGGCGAAATCCACGGCCAGGGTTCTCCTTTTGTTTCTAGACAGTATGGTCTGGTTCGAATCTCTCTTGGTGCCGGTTTCCCCGCTGCTGCCGCCGAATCCAGCGGGAGGGACATCCATGCCCGCTGTGGTCCTTGGCGGGGCGCAGAACAGCCCGGTGAAAAATGCCGCAGAACAAACAAGCAAAAACACCCTGACGTTCATGGTTTCACAAACGGGGTGTTTGGTTCGGGAAAATGGCCTCTTAATCCAAAAATGCCCCCCTTCTCCTGTCACATAAGCAGCGCAGGAATAAAAAAAAATAAATAAAAATAATCACAAAGTGCGTATGGATGGATGCTGCGCCTCCTCTCCGGTGCGCGCCCGAGGAATAACGGGCTTTTACATCCGCTCTCCTCTCACTGTTGAGGTCCTCAGCTCTTCAAACAGGAAAAAGTCCCAGTTCCCTCAGCACGGTTCTTTCGCCACAATGCCTTTTCTCGCCGGCGCCAGCAGCGAGACGCACTCCGGGACGCTGATTTATATGCTGCTCGGGTCTGATTCGGTGCCTTTCAAAGACTCGCTGTTTCTTGGCACAGTTGTGACGGCGGTACAAGTGGTCTCTCTGTCAGCAGAGAGAGGGGAGAGAACGCCGAAACCGCGTATTCAGAATGGGAGCAGAAAATCCGGGAGTGCATTAAAGTTCAGAAATAAGATCTGAACCCTCCTTTTGCTTCTAATATCTATCGCCTCTTCCGTGCGTGCACATGCGGTAAAGTCATTCACACATCCACGCAACGTCAACCAGTGAGAGGGGGGGGAAAATCCCTCAACAGTCACCGCGGACGCATCTCATGCGCCCTTAGAGCAGCCGTGACGGAGATTGTATCTTTATTGGAACTAGAAATGCCTCAAGGTATTCAAAAACAAATGCGCATTGTCCCTTATGACTTTTTCCCGTTTTCAATGAATCATCTAGCCCTTTACGTGTCCGGAAATTGGATAGGATTATTCGCTTTCTCCCAAAGCTGTCTGCAAATCAAATAGTTTCACAGGGCGGCAATTTGGGTTTCATTCAGCTGCGTTATATCTTACGACCAGAGGCCAATATATGAGAAGATCAAATACATGCCACGCCATTTAATTCGTTCGTGCCTCCTTAATTGGAAATCAGGAGGTCGGTGGTAGGGGGCGGGTTGCCAGAAAATGCTCCTCTGCCACCTCCCCTCACCTGAACATACCCCCACCGCGTTTCTCTGGTTTAATAAAGCTGATCAGAGAAGACACCCGCTAGATGGCGTTAGGACATATCCCTGCTTAAATACAGTTTCATTGATAAATCCCATCATTTTCTTATTGCTCTGGATTTTACATACCCGTTAAGTGTCTTATCTGCAGAAAAGCATTTGGAGTGTGAGTCAAGGAATTATACAGGTGCGTCTCAATTAATTAGTGAATCATTAAAAGTTTATTTATTTCAGTCATTCTACTGAAAAAAGTGGAACTAATACAGTACAGTGATAAAGTGTTTCACATCAAACAAGTGCTATGCAACAAATTATAACCTAAATCCTACAAAATGCAGTTTTTCAAAAGATGATTTAATTTGGCAAGGGAATTAGAAGCAAACCAACCTGGTCCTATATGAAATTGTAATTTTATCCTAAATCTGAAGACTTGTTGTGATAAGAGGCAACAAGTCTTTTTCAGCTCTGTGAATTTTGGCCCACTCCTCTTTGCAGAACTGTTTTAATTCAGCCACACTTTGGGGGTTTTGACCTTAGAGAAATCAATACAAAAACATACAAGTAGGTCTTGAATGTTGTGGTCACTATGCCAGGTCTGCAAGTGGCAACGCGTATTCATTAACTGAAATACACCACACAGAAGAAGGCATATTGCGTGCCCATAAAGCTGTCTCTTGCTACTTTTAACATCTTCGGGGGTTAGGCATTAGGTTGTATGTGTCACTATGACATAACTGTTTTCAAAACGTTGCATATTGGTTCTCTACATAAGAAAAAAAAAAATCATTAAAACACCTCACAGCATATATATGCATACATACACAAACACACACACACACACACACACACACACACACACACACACACACATATATATATATATATATATATATATATATATATACATAGCGGCCCTGACACTGAGGCAAAAACAGACGGGAAGACTCATGAGTCACATAGTGTTACCACTGACCAAACCTCTTGTTTAATAAAGCTGTTTAAAAGTCGAGCACACAAAGTAGAAGGTAAATGACGAAGACTTCACCAATGCACCAGACCGCCATATCATTCATGATAAGTACTTGAGCTTCGAACAGGGAATTAATAATCAATATTTCTTTGGAGGATATCCTTTGTCAAACAGAAATCAATGTGGTTTTTTTGGTAAGATCAAATCCTCCTACCTACACAGACACTGGTGGGGTCCCAGACTCCATGCTTAGGCTGGTCTTGCTTACACTCACTTGTTTACACTGAGAATTTCAGTTGATTCGTTTTGTTTTATATATAAGATTCTGCATCGACTTGTATCTCCTTTGGGTGAATTTTTCAAACAGAGGAATGGAAGAAATATTGGCACAAGGGCCATTGTGAGAGAAGACTGTGATTTATGGCCAAGGCATACAACATTTGAATAAAGTATGCTGTTGGTAAATTATCATAAATATTGGAAGTCTACAATCAGGTTAACCTGCTTGGGTCTAGCTGAAAATTAGCTAAATCTGTCACATTTCCAAGGTCTAATAATGTTCATCAAGGTGTATTGTCCCATTATAAATAAACAAAACAGAAATGTTGGATTTTAACACACAGGTAAGCACAAAATGTGTGTATATGTCTCAAACATCCAGTAGCAAGACTACTTACTAATTACATAGTCCATCTCTCATCTTTTCAGAACATCTGGTAATGTACAGCTGAACAACAGCTACCTGAAAGTCTCTATAAAAAGCAACACAAGGGGGTCATGACAGAGAGATAATTGCCTTGAATAGTTATGTAAAATAATAATATAGCTAATATGTGTTGCTAGCAGTTTGAAACGCATTTGACACATATATCATCTCCAACTTCACAACTAGATATGATCATATAGAACCACAATGTTTTTGTTGTATTTGGGATATAAAAAATAAATAAATAAAATTTGTATCCCTTGCCAACAAGAAAACTTTTTTCACAGCCCATGAACAGAGGTTGTGATGCTACAAGTACAAACTTAATTAAATTCGATTGCAATTTTAAAGTTAAGCTTACAATTATTTATACCCCTGGTAGATTTAGATGTGAAATAATTTTCATTCAGCCAAGAAGTTTGTCTGTTTGTTAATTAGTCTAAAAGGATAATGAAACGATGCAGAAAGACTATGAATGATTGATGTCATTTCTATAGAACCACCATTTTATTTTTAAGTTTCAAAATAAAGAGAAACATAAAATTGTTGCAAACAGAGCATGGATACATTTTCTTCACTGGGATGCTGATATTTGTGGGAAAAAAATAAAAATGGAAAATGGAAGTTCAATGCATTTATTCCATGAAAATGCTGAAAAGCTGAGAAAAACCTGCATTTTTCTATATATCTATATATTTATAGTATATAAATATTTATAGTATATACTATTATATACTATAAATATTATATATTATATTATATTATATTATTATATATTATAGTCTATATATTTATAGTATATACTATATATTTTTCTATATATCTATATCTATATTTAGAAATATTAATCTGTTATTATTTTTTGCCTAAGTTATTAAAGCCATTGTGGAAGGTCCAAAGAGCCACTTGTAGCTCCAGCTCGGCAGACCCCTGAGCTAAACTAACAGGCTGGGCAAGGGCAGCATTAATCAGATAAATAGCTAATAAGTCATCATTACTCTGGAGGGGTGAATTGGTTGATAGGACAACCACTGGTTGTGTACTTCATAAATCTAGCCTTTATGGAGGAGTGACAAAGAAAAACCCATTTTTGAAGGGTGGGGTGGCAGCATCATATTGTGTAAATACAAATATAAATCAAATATAAATAAAATCATACAAATATAAATCAAATTATTATCATGTGCTAAAATGCCCAGTCAAAGTCAAAAGACTTTAACCCAATTGAGAGTGAGTTGAAAATTGCTTTTCATAAATGCCATCACCGAATTTGACTGAGCTTAAGTTGTATCTGCGGCAAAAAGTGGTTGAAAAAGTATGAAAAGCTGAATGCAAATAAGACAAATGTTCTTTGATTAATTATGCACTATTTTGTGCTGCTCTGGCACATGCAGTACTAAGGGAAATACTTCAAAGTTTCTGGTTATAACATGACAAAATGTAAAACAAAAATCTAGGGGTATGATAACGTATGCAAGAAACTGTAAGTAATTCAGCTGACATTTCGCAATTCAGTATCTTTCGAAGCCTGATGCCTGCCCTCATGCAAATCTATTGAGGGATGCATTCATATGTAAAAATAAATTTTTTGGATGTCAAAGTAATAAAATCTAAAGAGGAAATTCAATAAAAAATGCAAAAGACAGAACTAAAATAGAAATCAACTAAAATCATTTTGAATTAACTTGTTAAGATCACTTTGTTATTGGACTGACCTATGTCAAAAATAAGTCATCAAAGCAGAATACTAATTATGTAGTTTTATTTATTTAATAATATCTTGAATATTATTTGATAAATGTTGTTTGCAGAAACACTGGAGGCAGACTGAGGAGCAAAACCTGACTTTAATACTCAAATCTGTCTACAGAAACAGCCAGCAGACCGACTCCATATTAAGTTCAGCAGAGATAGGCAGGAGGATCTGACAACTAACTGAGAAACCACAAGTAAATAAATGTAAACTGGCAGGGGTGATTGGTAGTTAAATCAGAATAGGGCGGATGGGGAATACAGGTTGGTTGTATGAAGAGCAGAAGCGCAACTGAGGTCATGAAGAAGTAGACTCAAAGAAAAAAACATAACTCAAGAACTGTCCAGCTGACAACAATACAAAAGAAATCTGTCTAAGGCTGATTTATGTGAAATGAAGGAGAGGGACAAATAAGCAAACCATGATAAATTATCAGAGCCATACATTGGTGAAGGAGGGTCAGGTAAAACAAAAGAAAATATAACTAAAGAACATTTTTCCATGAAAAAAGACTTTCTCCAAACTCTGAATATAACATCTACAGAAATATCCAAAGAAATTACAGTGAACATTTCCACACTATGCAGGCTTTATATGTGGAATCTGCAGAAACCGGAGACTGACAGAAAGATAGGAAGGAAGGATTAAGGAAGGAAAAGGAAAATTGGACAATTTGACAAATTAAGGAAACAAGATAGTACATAAGGGAGGATGAACAAAACAAGAGATACTGGAAAAAGTGGGAAAAGGACACAAGATCACAAGTCAGAAGGAAGGATTCAGGGGCAAAGTGTGAAAAGACAGAGGGAAGGATACCAAAAAAGCATACAAAAAAGGAAGGAAAGACATACAGAGGGAAAGAAATGCAGAAGGAATGAAGGAAGGATACAAGAAGGAAAATGAGAAACGAAGAACACAAGGAAGGAAAGACAAAGACATGGACAGAAGAAAGGAAAGACGGATGGAAGTAAAGACAGAAGAGTGGATAGAAGGAATGCCTAGACAACAGGACAGGGGATGAAGTCTGAAAGTAGAAACATATTTCCAAAATCTATTTTCATCTTTCATTCTTATCCAGACTTAAAAAATACTGAAATCAAATTAAGGACTTTTCCATACCTTTCTAAATGCATGGGAACGCTGTAAAAAACAGTTATTGATCTAGGGAAAATCTCTGCCAGAAAGAAACAGACATAAAGCTGTCCTGAATGCATTTTAGAGAGAACCATTTGTGTATTATGTGTGTGTGAGAAGCACGATATCATCTGAAAATCACATTCACCATCAGTAGGAGAGAGCCGCCGAGCTGAGCTTGCTATCCTGCTGCTGTGCTTTATTATTGCCGTCCCACAGCTAGTTGGCATTATTCATAATGTAGTCCCACAATTTCTGTCCTGGTAGCTGGTCCTCTCACCTCTGTAACATCCACTAAAAAGTTCTTCTCTTCGTCTTCATATGCATATAACACCTTTTCAGAGTTAAAGAAAAGATTCTCCGCAGCTCCCATCCTTGTCCACCCGGATCCTGCTGCCCAGTTCATCCTTAGAGCAGATAAATCCGATTGTGGTGTTGGTGCTGTCATGTCCCAGAGATCTCCTTCAGATGTTAAGCTTCAGTCGTGCATTTTTTTACAAAAAAACTTTTTCCCAGCGGAAAGGAATGATGACACTGGAAACCAGGAACTGCCCAACCCCAACCCCAACATACCATTCATTTATTCAGGTGTCAATAAACTGTTTAAACTTTTCATTGGTGTCTGTAATTGTTACCTGTACAAGGATCTCACACAGAACCAACATGACACGGAGAGGTAATTTAAGACATACTTATTATTGACTGATCTCTGCTTAAAGTGTCCTTGACTAGTCTAGTCTCTTCTTCTACTCAAATCCACCTTTGCACTGTATTCAGTAGATGGGACGAGGTCCTATGGGTTTATTGATTAGACTGTTCACAAAACCGTACCCTGAACTGTAGAGAGTTAGATTCAGCAGTGTTAAAAAGCTTCCTGCTAAGGTTTCTAGACCAAATATAGAGTTAGAAATTGCATTATTGTTCTAAATTTGTTAAAATTTCATTTTAACTAAAAAACACTAACACAAGTATCCATCTTTAGACTTTAAGCAGAAGAATTTTACTGAAATACTGGATCTTAGCTTTTAGAAAATGGCAATTGTGACTCTGAGTGAAGTGAGTGCAACAGAAAGACAAAACGATAAGCGCTAAGTAAACAAAAACAAGGGAGTACAAATGCAAAATGCCACCATTGACAAGAATGAACCACTGAACCACCTATTCTGGTAAGAATTGGTTCTATCATCAACAAATACATGTGAAATACATGTATAGCATATGTCATTGTCATTAAATATTTTCAGTGAGTTAATTCAATGGCATAGAGTGCTGTGGTTTTGCTATTCAGATAAAAAGAGTTTTATATCAGATAACTATTACCAAAGTAAAGTGCAGTTTTCAAATGATTTTTTTTTAAGGGAAAAAGCTATCCAATCCAACTTGGTTCTTGTAATCACACCCCCTTCATGTAATCACATACATAAAACCTATCTAACAACATGAAGTGCCACAAGGTCTCAAAAGCATCACATTTTCCCTATTCCAAGAAATTGAACAGATGAGCAGATGAGAGACAAGATCTTTGTAATTTATCAGTCTAGAGTTACAAAGTCATTTTTATGGTTTGGTTATTCCAGAGAAGCACAGTGAGGCCATTATCTACAAATGAAGATAACATTGAAATGTGGTCAACCTTTCCATTGGAAACTCATCTAGGAGGTCACAAAAAAACCCAGAATGATATCTAAAGCTCTGCATGCCTCACTCGCCTCACTTAAGGTCAGTGTTCAACAATAAGAAAGAGATTGAGCAAAAATGACAGTTCCAAAATAAATACAACTGTGGAATAAAAAGAACAGAAAGACATGCCTCATATTCTGAAAAAAAATCTTGATGATTCCCAGGTTTTTTCGTAAAATACTCTTTGGACTGACAAGACAAAAGTGGAACCTTTTGGAAGGCGTTTGTATCATCTCACCTGGTGTAAAACTCTCTTTAGAAAAAGCACATCCTTTCAAACAGCCCACTCATCTGAGACAGGTAAGATACTGACCGCTGATAACAGCCTGGCTGAATCCCTTTGAAACAGCACAGTTAAACCTGATAGTGTGAAAACATTGGTTAGAATATGCCAACAATCTGTAGACAGGTTTGCATATTCTAACCTGACCTGATTGAAAAAAAAAGAAAGTCAGAAGCAACTCTGTGAAAAAAAGTATTTTTAGATTCATTATGCATCCACATCCTGACCACATTATTCAAAAACAAGTTGTTTTATTCATAGTGAGACAAGGTAAGGCATCAAAAATGATGGTGGATGGAGTGAATAAAGCCACATTGCAGACACTCTGTGCAATATCTAATCTCCACTGCTTGATGCTAAATGAGCTGCTCCATTTCTCTGCATAATATTTCACATTAACGCTTGAGACTGCTTCGTAATTCCCTCATTGTTCCTCAGCGTCTGGGGCCAGATAAAACATGGTTAAATGCCAGTTAATCTCTTCAAACAGGTATCTGCAGATAAACGTAATCAGACAATAGCAGATGATTTTCCAAGATTAAATGGAAGTTTGATGATTTGGGTTCTCGGGCAAATGATCAGTGGAAATTGTAAAGCCATTCACTGAACAAGACAATATCTGGACTTATTAATAAGAGATTAAACATATCCGTGATGTTGGCTAAATTGATTTTTAACTGGCAAAACCCAAAATCGAGGCTCACAGCCGGCGTTCTATTTCTCATGCTAAATTGGTTTTGATGAACAGATATTTATGCACATAATGATGATTCAGATGGGTTCATTTGGAGCTCTGCAGGCTGAGAAGAAGGACTCACTCTTGATGGCTATTGCTTTATTCCTAGTAATAAGCACACACAGACCACCAAGACAAACTTAATTACTGTGTGGCTGATCACTCATTTACACTCGTCAGCCATCATGGAGTAAAACAAACCTGAGGCTTGGAATCAATGCTGGTCTTTGCATGAATTATTTGCATGAACCCTTTACCATTTACTTTAATGACATCCCATTCTTCATCAATGTGATGTCAGCCAAATTCAATTCTTCTGAAAAGGATTTCCACAAGGCATAGGAGTGCATCTATGGGAATATTTGAACATTCATCCAGAGGCGATTTGTGAGATAAGACATCGATGTTGGACAGGAAGGCCAGGCTCGCAGTCCTCCCATTAATTTAGCACAAAGGTAATCTTTTGGGTTGAAGTCAGGACTCTGGGTAGTCAAGTTCTTCCACAACAAAATTGCCCATCTGTTTCTTTGTGGACCTTGCTTTGAGCACTGGTGCATAGTCATGTTGGAACAGGAAAGGGCCATCCTCAAACTGATCCCACAACGTTGGGAGCATGCAATTGTCCAAATGTCTTGATATGTTGCAACATTAAGAGTTCCTTTACTGGATCTAAGAGGCCGAGCCCAACTCCTCAAAGACCCACACTCTAATCTCCACTGCACCAAACGTAATACTTGACACATTGCCGTTTGACAATACCAGTCTCTTGGCAACTGTCAAACCCAAACTCATCCATCAGATTGCCAAACAGAAAGGTATGACTTGTTAATCCAGAGAACAGGTCTACACTGCCCTGAAGTCCAGTGGTGGCATTGCATTAGGCTATGCATGCAGATGGCCAGCAATGGAAACTCATCCCATGAAGGCCTCCACACACTGTTCTTGAGCTAATCTGAAGGCCACACGATGTTCTGTTACCTTTGACTCACTTGGCACACTATGCACCTCAGCTTTCACTGACTCGGTTAGCTAGAAACTAGGTCACAAAGTGTGTTTTAAGGCATCTGTAACAATAGGCTACAGGACAATTCTGTTAAGGATTGGCCTGATTTTTGTGCTTTTCACACTCTCACATATCAGTCTCTCTTATGACAACAAAAGCATTGAAAACGCTGTTCTTGTATTTTTACAAATAGAATAAAGGGTTCATACATTTTGAACTCTGTTTTTAAGAATCTATATTTAGTGTAGAAATATTCAGTTAAGGTCTGACCAGGATTTTAGGATTTTGAAGTAGAGATGAACAAATGTAGTACAGAATCCATTGGAAAATACAGAAAAAGCCCTTTGATTTTGGTTCACTGTTTATCACACACTACCTTCAGTAATACTGTCATCCATAGTGTACAGCAATATTGTCTTTTTATAGTTTTTTTATTATTTAAAAAACTAAACATGCAAATAAGCATTATTTATTTTATGTTTTTTGCCTTGTGGTGCCCAACAGGCCACGTCTCTCTGAGTAGGGAGCCATATCATCCATATTTAAAAAACAACTGGTGTTTATCCATTTTCCACATCTCCACTTCTACCCCAGTTTCCACTTTGTCCGGGCCCTGCATTTGATATCCAGCTCACAGGTCAGTCCATGAAAAAAAAGAATTGGTGGGGGAGTGGTGGTGTGATAAATTACACAGAGATAAGTTCTTACAAACACCCTCCGCCCCCCTTCGGGCGCTGCTTTTCATGGCGAGCAGGAAACCTCATAAATCAGCAGCTGAATCTCTGCAGCCGGCGGACTCTTTCGGCTGGCATGGTCGTACCTCACGGCCTGTTACTTGTATTTCCGCAGGTCTCAGTGTTCCAGAATTGGCCCAAGAAAACAAGCAAAAAAAAGGTCCTCCTTTTTTACATCCTTGCAGTTATGTTTTATATTTTGCAAATTGTACATGAACATCATGAAGCATAGGGGATTTAGAAAGGAGGTGTTGCGTCCAAGAAGTGGTTCCTGTGCATTTTTGCCACATCAAGGCAAAACCCCTACTTCCTTTTGCATTCCCACCACATGACATTTTTCCCTTTGGTTCCATAAATCAAACCACCAGACCCGCTGTGTTGAAGAAAAGCAATAAGGGCTTAAGAGGGAAAACTGTAGAAAACAGATGATTCGGCAGAGAAAGTGTTGAAGATTTTTCTGTTGACAGCTGCAATAAGAATTTGGGGGGGTGGTCAGCTTGTATGGTACATGTTTACAGGTAGAGGGGGGTAAACATTTGATAAGTGGCAATGCTCTGGGTGGTGAACTTGAAAAATGTCAGGCTTTTAGTTCAGGTCCACTGAGCTGCGCATGACCAATGCCCATATTAATTGTGGCACTGCAGGAGTTGAGCCTGCTTTATCCAGACAGTTAGCATGTAGTGTTGAATCAGACTCATAGATTTGCTGCCTGCATTCTAAAGGCAGCTGAACTCTTTAGTGTGATTCAGTTGGTACAAACAAACACAATTCAGGACACTTTAGGACAACAGTGGTAATTGCAGTAAATGGACAAATGTATCTTTTTTCTGACAATTCAACCTGTCAAATGTCACTTTATGATGAAGCCAACTCTAACTGCGAATTAAATTCAGACATCTTCGTAAAGTGGCTACATTTAGTAAGACTAATGGCAGGCTTTAGCCATTTATAAAGGCGACGCACATGTCCCTCTGTCTCCTCATCAGGGTGAGAAAAACTGTTATGTATTCAGATTCAGGCGAGGAGGATAATAACTAAAAAGGTTGCAGAAGCACACAGGATGCAGCGTGGGCGGGCTTGTTTTCACCATGACATTGTCGACCTCCAGACTCCTCTGAACCAAAGGAACTGTTTGAAAATTCTCTTTAATTTAGAACAGAGTCCTCGTGTTTACCAAACGCCAGCCTCAAAGGCACCCATGAGAAACGTTGTTTCTCTGTCTGCCTCCAACATACAGATGGAGGACAACAGTGGAGCCTAATTATTCTTACAAGATATAAACAGAGAATATCTAACTCTATTAAGATGTAAACAGCCACTTAGAGTACTGTGCAAAATTTTTAACTCCCCTATTTTATTATACCGTTCAACCCAACCAAAGGTTTTTGAAGAATTTTGAAGTTTTTTGTTTGGTTGCATTTTTCTTGTTGATTTTCTTTTATATCTGTTATGAAAAGACTTTAAAACTCAAGGAGTGAACCAGTGTTATGTATGCAAAGAGCCAGTTTTTAATGGGATCTTTGGATAGTTTGTCATCAGCAGTCTATCACAATGGAATCTGAGCATTATGACAAAAAATGATAGATAAAACAAGTTGAAAGACAGAAAATATTTTTTGTCATCTAGTTAAATGTTTTGTTTTTATTTTTTTTTATTCTGATTTAATCCTTGTTCAGTGTTCTTGTGTTCCTGTGGACAATTGTGGAATTAGGATTACGTTAAGTGAGTTACGTGACTTGACGTCTTTCACCCTCACTAGAAATTGGAAATTGTTAAACTGATATTTTTTATTGTAATATCTTTGCCAGAGCAGTTGGCAGCAGCACTGTCGGAATTAATGGAGTTTATAGAAAAAGAGGAAGGTCTTTCACATGGCTAAAACTGTTTGGTTGCATCATCAGCAAACTGATGATATCCAAAATGCTTGTTGCTCACACTTTTTTGACACAGTTTTTTGACCCTTTCCTTTAAGCCATTACAGGAGCTCCACTGTTGCTGTACAGTCCACAAATCTAGCCTTTGTGGAATAGAGGCTTAAAAAAGCTAAAATCCATAAGAAGTCTCGTTAGCAGTTTGCCACAAACCACAGCAAACATGTGGAAGAAGGTGTCTGATCAGATTAGTCTAAAACTTAAGTGATGTACATGCCAATCAACATGCCAACCCTATGGTGAAACATGGTAGTGGCTTTTTTCAGCAGGGACATGGAAGCTGGTCAGACTGGATAAGGTGAATTAAGTTAAATAAAGGACAACCCTTAAAGAAAACCTGAGAAGATAAAAAAGAATTGAGACTGAGGTGGAGGTTCATCTTCCAGCAGGACAATGGCCATGAACAAACAGCCAATGCTACAATGGGATGGTTTAGGATATTCATGTGTTAGAATGGTCTAGTCACAGTCCGAACGGCCTAAAAATTACTGTCCAAATACGCCTCCTATTCAATTTAAAATTTAAATATTTTACAAAAAATTGGGCAAAGTACCAATCTCTAGATGTGCAAAGCTTGTAGGTACATTCCCCAGGAGACATGCAGCTGTGATTCCAGCAAAAGGTGGTTCTACACATTTTTAATTAAGAAGGGCTGAACACAAATAGATGCCACAATTTTTAGATTTGTATTTGTTAATGACGCACAAAATCATGTATCTTTTGCCTTCAACTTTACAATTATGCACTACTTTGTGTTTATCTATCACTTTAAATCCCAATAAAGCACATTAGAGTTTGAGGTTGTAACATGACAAAATGTGAAAATGCACAACAGGTAAGCAATCACTTTTCCCAGTGCTTGAAGTCTCATTGTCAGATTCTACTATTGCCTGCTGGTGTTTTCTCAACGTTTCTTTTTATTATTTTTGGTTGTGCCATATATTTCTGCCTTATTGTAGGAGTTAGGACTTTCTGATAATTATTTAACTTTTATTTGCATATAAATCTGCCTCTTTAGTCTGTGCATTTAAGTCTTTAAACCACTGACATATGACAATTTTAGCAGAAACATGGTTATTGTTCAATGGCTGCAAGGTGGGGTAGCCCCATTTCCTTGCAACAAGAAGGTCCTGGGTTTGACTCCTGGCCTGGGGTCTTTCTGTATGGAGCTTTCATGTTCTGCCTGTGCATGCATGGGCTCTCTCTGGGTACTCTGGCTTTCTCCCACAGTCCAAAACATGACATGTCTCTCTAAATTGCCCTTTGGTATGATTGAGTGTATGCAAGGATTGATGTATGGATAGATGGATGGACGGATAGCTGGACTGACAGTGGGAATGATGGACATTATTGTACATTAATATGTTTTTATTTACTACATATAATTTTAATTCAATTCAATTCAGTTCAGTTCAAATACATTTACAAATACAATTGTTGTTCGACACCTGCAACATGTTCAATTACATAAGTGTTACTGACAGGTTGATATTCACACTGTAAATTACAATATTTTCTCCATAGTAAAGAAGAAATTTTGAAATGTTTCTCTGAGTTTCTAAGATATTCCAGTTTTCTATTTTTATGAAAGGCCAAACTTTCTCAGCTTGGCCTTTTCCTTTGAGCTGTTACTAACTGGATTTATTTAAATTTTTGGATTAACTATCCTAATAATTTTTTAGACAGAATCCCTTACTCCATGCTAGATTTAAAATAAACACCAATAAACACAGTCGACACCAATATTAAAAGCGAAAGGTATAACTGCTGCACCTTTCTTGATGCAGAGTTTGGGTATGACCAAACAACTTCACCCATCCCTACTCCCAAAAGTGCACAGATTCATACACTGATACACAGATCAGTAGGCAAGTTAGGGTAAGAGTTTTGCCCAAGGACACTTTGACATGTGGCAACCTTACAACTCCAAGATGACTATTCTTCCTACTGAGCGTCAGGCGCCACAAGAGTCAAGTTAGCAGTTTTCAGCGTTAATTCAATTCAGTTTATTTATATAGCGCCAATTCACAACACATGTTGTCTCAAGGCACTTCACAAAAGTCAGGTACATACATTCCAATTAATGCTAACCACTGAACAGTGCAGTCAGATTCAGTTCTTTATTCAAATTGGATAAAAAGTTTTTCTATCTAAGGAAACCCAGCAGATTGCATCGATTCAGAGATTTGGCCTTAGTGAGGTGTTAATCATAGAAAGCACAAAGAAGTTAGTTATTTAAAAGAAAACTATTTTCTACGACATGTCACTTGTGCATTCTTGCTAAGAAAGAGCAAGAGGGAGCAAGATTTACAGCAGATAACAGGACAGTCAGACTACAGCAAAGTTTTCCATTTTAGACCTCAATCTCTCATGGAACATCCTCAATTTAGGAATGTTTGCTGCTGTTGAACTTTTCAAAGATAAGGTGAGGGCATTTTCCAGGGAATGCACACATGCTGTTTTAGTAATACAAACTAGAGATCTGCATCGGGCAGGAAGTCCCGCGGGTTCCGCGGGACCCGACACAAATGTCGCAGGATCGGGCGGGATTTAAGTAGTCTCGAGCAGGATTTGGCGGTCAGACCAAAACACATTGGTCCCGACTCCCGAGTGAGAGTGAGGCAACATAACAACAAAGCATGGAGAGTGGTAAGGAGACAGTGGCTTCTGTGGAAAAAAAAATTAGAGAAGGGCAATACAACCTACTGAATAAAGCAGGGAAGTCGGACATTTGGACCTGCTTCAAAATAAGTAATAATTAACACTGTAATGATTAACTATCACCATTGTAAAAAAAAAAAAACGTTTTATAAACAGCCCAATAAACACCATAATCTGATCTACTTATTCAGCTACTTTTCCTCTCGTGCGCGTCACGTGACATACTGCGGCCTTTCAGCGCCTGTCAATCTAGTCTCGCTCAGCCTGGGAGCGCTGAAGAAAAGCTAGGGGGTTGGGGGTTCTCGGGATCGGGCGGGAGCGGTCAGAAAAGCCTCGGGATCGGGCGGGACCGGGATTGAAAACTCAGTCCCGTGCAGGTCTCTAATACAAACTGCACTAATCACTAAATCCTAAAGCCAGTTTAAAATGTTTACTGTCAGAGAAGGTGGTGGCTTTCGGAGTAGGACCCAAGTGCGGACAGGCAGGAAGCAACAGAAGACGGAGAGTGAAAAAAAAAAAAAACTTACATCCGGGCATGAGGTGAACAGGCAAAAAATGTGAGAGGGCATGGGATGAATAAAAAAGACATGGACAGGCTTAGCATGGAACAAACAGTCAATCATAGACAGAAATGACAAAACTTATAGTATACTCCTGCAAGGAGTAAACAGAATGCAAGAGTAAATATAGAGCATGGCACAGATGGAAACAGTGAGACTTATGGCCATGGAGCAGGTGGCCCGAATGAAGCCTGTTGCAATGACAGTGGCAGAGAAAAAACGCGACTGGAACTAGACAGAGACACAATGACACAATCTAACCCAAGGAAACTCTTACAGAACATAAACAAAAATGCATCATGAACGGAATACAAAAATTATAACTGAACTAAACATGAAGAATGAACTAAATCACCATGTGGAAAACAAACGATGATCAGAGGCAGGACTTAAAATAACTCAAACACCCTCAAATTAGTTAACATTGTAATGAGTTTGTCTCTTTTAAAATAATAAAACTCAGCATTACAGCAACTAAACAAAGTGACCTAATGTCGCTTCTGCTCCTTACATAAAAAAGTTATGCTGCACAGTAGATTACCTAAATAAAATAAACAAAAATCTGAATGGTTTGAATTTAATACCTTCTTGTAGTTGTCAAAGGACAATTAGAAATTCAATTAGGATTGAAACTTTTTTCTTATTTACATTCAATTTATTTTTATGTTCATTCTCCACACTTATCAGCAGCCCGGTAAAGATGTGCAAAAAGCTTTAAAATCAACTTTTTAAAATTATTTAACCTTTAATTTGACAACATTTATTCAAAGGGAAAAGATTTCCCACTTAGAGGAATAATGCTTTTTAAATTATCAGTGCCATGCTTATTTCATTTCCACCCTTACCGACTGCCATAATTGAACTATAACTGAAACCTTCAATACGTTTTACTTTAATAAGCTGGCGTGTTGAGGAACTTTGAATTAGTAATCATGACTTTCTGTTTCCGTTGAGAATAAATATGACATGCCCCAATTCTCGGTGCCACTCTTCAAAATAGGAAAGAAGAGAGAACATGCAGATAAAGTAAAGCAGATGTGACTTAATCTTTACGAGACAGGACATGGATACAAAGAAATAGCTACTTGCCTAAACTTTCCCATCTGCATAATTAGAGCAATTATTACAACTGTGAGAAACAATGCTGGATGACAAGCCAACCTGCCATCCTTCCACAACACAGAGTGGAGGATGGTAAGGAAGGTTAAAAATAATTCTCAAGAGCTCACTGTTAGACAGCTGCGGTAATACGTGACATTTTGAGATCACCAAGTTTCCATAACAACCAGTAGACAGTATCTACATGTCTGCTGGTTGTTTCCGGGACAAGAACCTTTCTTTCCCACTATCACATACATTAACATGTGAAGCTTACTAAACTCTAATAAGACTTTGACTGGGAAAGTCTTTTTGGTCCGATGGGACTAAGAATGAGCTTTTCTAAACGATAATCTGAAATAAATGAGACTAAACCAAGTCGATCAAAACAGAACCACAAATTAGAGAATCATGGAGCTAAATGATGATCAAAAACATAACATATGAACACACAAAGATAAATATCCACAACAGAAATGTTTTAGGTTCATTTGGACATTTAGCGTTGCTTTCATGTGAGCCCAGTCACATTCATTATGACATCAGAATTATTTTAAATTATGTGCAACTCAGTTTAAAACAACCAAACCTCCAGCTGAAATAAAACGGTGCAGTGGAGGCAATTTTATTATCACGTACCACACACCCGTCCCATTAGATCCCACTCAAATCAAATACTATCAGTCCAACACCCTACTAAAATCTGTTTTATTGATGTTCCTCTTTGTAACAGTTAAAATGTTATATGGGCTATTTGATCATTGTGAGTGGGTTTATGGTTTAGCTTGGGTATCTTTATATTATATCACATAAAAGTTTAGAAAATTTAAGCAGCCATCATAGCCAGTTGCCACTGTGTATAACTCAATGTTGAAGCCTTGATTGTTAGGGACATTTATCTCTATTACAGCCCTCTGTCATCTATATTTGCAGATTTCTCCCAATCACAGCATACATGGAAGCTCTGAATTGCTGGAATATCTCTGCCATCTGATGGTGTACAGTTGCTCATACTTTCTCCTGCTTTCTCATGCAAGCACGAGAAAGCATGGTTTACGAAATAATGTTGGTAAACACAGTCAGATAAGGATTAAAGTGTAAAAAAACAAACAAACATTTCTTTCTAAACATGATGCATGAAAACTGCCATATACTCTGAAATTGAGCACACTAAAGATAGTCTAGTTTCTGTTTAGAATGGTGGTGCTGTTTTTTCCTCTAATTCATAAGATCATAAATAGACATCTCTGTTGAATCAGTTACATATCTTCCTAAAAAGAGTACCACAGAGGAGTTAACCAAGATGTTTAAGATTGTGGATGGACGTCCTTGATTTGGAGTTAATTATGAGCTCGATCTACTTAGAGAAGACTCTGAAGGAGATGCTAAACTCAGTGGAAGTATTACCTGTACCTTCTGGCCTGAGAACATCTTAGGATACCCCAGAATGAGCTGGATACATATTTTGTTAAGTTGGGACATCTGGGTTTCTCTCTCTGATGCTTCTGAGACAATTTGATGGATGGATGGATGGGAACATCCAGGACAGTCTAGTATTTCAGCAAGACAGCGCCAAAACTACATTCTCTACATCCAACACCGGAATAACTACAGTAAGACTCTGTGTGCTGAATTAACCAGAAGTCCTGACCAATTTAAAGACACTATTATAATATAAAAAATGAAACAAATGAAGGCCAAAACTGTTAAGTAGCGGAATTCTTACATGAGGCAAGAACATAAAAATATTTTACATGATTACCTTCATTTCTTTCCCAGTACAAATAAGGCAACAGAGATGTTATTTTTTCTTCCATTTTCTGAAATGTTCACTTGCATCAAACATGAAATCAGTTACTAAGGCAGAATCTAGATTGTGAAACAGTAACTGTTGCATTTCAGCTTCTCCAGAAATTGGATTGTAGAATTTTTTTCATTTGCATATTATGTTTTCCATGAAGGATCATCTAATTTTATAGTCGATGTGTTGTAATCAGATGTGGTACAGTTTATATGCATCTGTACAGAAAAGCAGTCATTTTGTTTATTTCCACCATTGCTACTGACTTGATTATAAGCCAAATAGATATGGAAAGATTTAGTTCAGTTTTCCCCAATTGCTGAAAAAAAACAATTTCTCATGAAGCAAGGAAAATGAGCTGCAACTAGTTTTCCTTTGCTTCAACACTTCATACTGTTACTGTTGGCTGGACAACTCACAATGAATTCTCTGCCTCAGTGGATGCCTCGGCTCTCCGAGTGTATCAGAAATGTTTAAAAATTGACAAGCTGACCACTTCTAAAAGAAATCCATCTTTTCCTAAAAATGAATTTTTACAACCACAGGCTTCAAAGATGATGAAAAACATGTAGGTTAAAATGGGAAGCGGTTCTGGCACTAGGAGCCTCTTAAAAAGTAAAACGATACACACACTTACACACCCACACACAAACACATACAGTACCTCAAGTCCTTATCATCATGCGTGGGATTAGATCTGTATGCTTTAATATGCTTAAAGCTTCTAAATACAGCTTTCCTTCTTGTCGAGGTTTATCCCTCCATCTGTAAAAAACACATTTCCCAAAGGGCTGCTATATTCTTATATCAATGAGCAGAGTCCTGCCTTTGTGCACTGGAATGTGTTTAGCTGTGGGCTCATTCATCACTCATCTGAGAACTGGGAATTAGTGATCAGAGGAGGTGCACAGCTGTAGCTCCTCTGAGGGCCTCCAGACTACCAGAGGACGAGTGTCTTGTTTACTCACGATTTTCCTGCATGAATGAACATGGACAAAAATATTATAGTCATGATTTGTTAGCTGCAATGCAGATTCATCAGTCATGCAAACCTGTCACATAATCTCTGGGATCATGAGCAATCATTCGTTTGAGAGTCGTGGTTTGCGCACAGCTAGGCGAGTTTGTCAGTGTTAGAGCTTTTCTCAATTAGTCCACAATCGACCTGCTGGAGCCTAATGGCCCATTTGCGGTCAACACCGGCACCAGCATCTGATGAATACCCACTCTAGAGACAGAGCAGTTCAGTGGCTGGATGGTGAGGACCAATTCAATCCCCTTCAAAGACCCAGCTTGCTAAGGGGAAAGATGGGAGAGGAGACTGTGCTGTCTGGGGCTTTGGGGTGATTCTTCAACAGCTGCTTGTCAATATGACCTGGCGCCTTGCAAGTGGGCGTCAAACCTGGAAATGATGTACTGAGTGGATAGAGAAGCAGGTCACAGAATGAGACTGTCACAGGGATGACGGAGGAGATGTTTAGTAGATGATATGTTACATAAATAATCAGATTCAATCAGACTTTGATGTATATTATAATATATCAACACTCAAGTTATGATTCATGAGGAAAACAGGAAGAGGAAAACAGGAGTAATCACATCCATGAAGACAGGGCGCGTAAAGGGAGGATCTGGTGGAGAACAATGTAAGTAAAGTATATGTAGCCTACTGAGGGAGATATGGGGAATGACGTTGGATCGTTGCAGGAGTCTGGCAATCAGGCGATGTTTGGAGCAGCTGACACAGAGTGAAAGAGGGGAGCTGAAGAAGAGAGACTAACTAACCTGAATGGAGTTGAACAAAGATTATTCTAAATGTAAAAAAGAGCACAAGAATGAACTAAGAAACTAATACACAAGGAATCACTTACAACAACCACAAACCAAAACCTAACACCTAATGATCATAACACCTACCCAGTCAATGATATCTATCAGAATGTTAAGAAAAAGGAGGCTGTATATTTCTCAAAAAAATTATTGGCACACTATCAATAATTAATTTATTATCAGACTATTTGATTTATCTTATTAAAAAAAAACATCAAGCAAAGGAGCCAACACTAATTCTACTGTCTACTCCTTTAGGTAAAAGGGAGTGTTTTCTGTATAAGAAATACATTTTTACAATACTATCTAAGCTGATTAAAGAGTTTACTGCTCTTTCAGAAATTTAAAGAATAGGCTCCACAGTCTGGAATTCTGACATATAAAACCTAACATCATTTTAAGGAGGGGGAGCTTTCCAAATCACCTTAAAACATTAGTTTCTTCGACAATAACGCCAGGCTTCAGCACGGTGAGTAAGGAAAGAAGACAAGGAAGGAAGGAAGTAGGAACGAAGAAGAAAGGAAGCAAGGAAGGTAGGACATCAGGATACAAGAAAGGAAAAAGGGAAGGAACAGAGGTAGGACACAAGGAAAAAAAGCAGAGAAAGAAGGAATAAAGAGGAATGTAAGACAAAAAAGTGAAAAGGAAGTACCAAAGGAAACAGGAGGTAAGAAAAGAAGCAAACAGGGAAGGAAGAGTAGACAAGGAAGAAAGGGATTCAGAACACAAGGAAGGATAGAAGGAAGGACACAACTTTAAGACAATTGGATAGGAAACAGTTTCTGAAAATATTAATATTTATCCACACTCATGTTGTTTTTCCATGCTTATCTGGACCAGAAAAATACAGAAATCAAATTCCATACATTTCCAGAATTTCCAGACTGCATAGTAACTCTGAATCCAGGTTTGTCATTATAATGTATTTCAAAGGGCCTTGATGAAAGCAGTTAAATGTGTGTAAAAGTTCAGATCTGAGCAGTTTGAGGTCACTACAAGGGTTAGAGGTGAGTAAATAGTGACTTAACTGGTGGGCAGGATATATACACTAAGGATTGGCACTATAATAATCCTGGTCTGGATGTAAAATCTCTCAATTGGGTTGCATCCAGAGAAAATGAAAATCGAAAATAGATTAAAGCAATGCTATTCAGCTGTGCACAATCTTATTTTTGGCAGAATCATCAGTTTATATTCATCTCTATCATCTTATTTTTATCTTTCAGTCTTCCTCCAACATCCTGCTAACAGACACACATCCGATGCTTGCTGTTCCTCCATTGCAATATAAATACGGCATTTATTTAGCAGCTGTGCATACTGTACAGATTCCAGAAGCTGTATAACTTAGTTGTATGTAAAGGAAGAATACGGCAGGATGGTTTTGGATGTGCAGCATGTGCGGACCAACGGGAGCCGGCGGAAATAAGAAATTGCTCTCATCTTGGCTTCTCGTTTTCTCTAAATTGCTACTAGTAAAAGCAGATGCGACCCCGAATTTAACTGGTTGTATCCCCCAGTGTTTCCATTTTCTTTTAGGTTTGCTTGTTATCATCCTGGCTCTGGCAGCCACCCCTCCCTCTCTGCTTTGGTCTTTCTTTTGCTTTGTAAAGGAAGAGTTTGGCAGAATTCAGACTGCTACATCTACAAACTGTTCCCAAAATTGTCCCCCTTCATATCTTTTAGTGTTGTCAAGTCCAAACAAAACAGATATGAGCACCCTGTTATTACTAAATAATTTAAGAGATGGTTCTAATTTAGCATATTTTCACTTAACAACTATCAAATGCTCAAGTGTTTAACCTCAAAAAACTGAAAGGAAACCTGAGAATACACTAAAAACCAATCAGGTCACTGCCTAATGATCTGAGACTTTAATCTTGCATGCTGACTAAAGTCATATAAATTTATTCTGTCTGAAGTCTGGATTGTGCTGACAGGGAAAACCTTTTCAACAACTTCACCAAAGCCTAACCTTTTAAACAGCTCCTGACAGTTGTTTAACTTCTCTCTTTAGAAGTTACTTCTGATAGATGAAAATACGGCAGCACCCCCAGCGCGACAGCGAAGTACTTGTAGTCCATCGCCATTCCTAAGCAGTAGTAGGCAGTGATATCACTCGCCCTTGTATGGGAATGGGACAATAAATGATTTGCTGGAAGTTCTTTAGGGTCCAGAACTTGGCATACAGTGCTCTCAGAAATTGCCAATATAAGCGGGATGCTGTAGGATTATTTTCAGACTATGTGTGATGACTATTTGTCAAAGGAAACAAATCAACCAAACTAAGGACTAAACTTAAATAATCATTGAGGCGCACCATGGGTTTGTGGTTTAGGCAGTAGCCTGTTATTCAAAAGAGTCCAATATACAAACAAAAGTCTATCTTTTCAAGGGTTTATTTCCAGGGAAACAAGGAAAAAGACAATGACAAATGTGGGTTCCACCCAGTAGTTAAACTCAGCGGTAGGTTCAACACGATGAGTCGGGCATCAGGCGCCTTCTCTTTTTTTATTATTTATTTATTTATTTTTTATTATTAATAAAGTACAAAACAATACAGAGCACAATACAAGCAAACATTAGCATACAAACCCTTGTTGAGAATTACAAGCTAGGGGGCGTGAAATAATGATAAAAGAAATTAATAATTACAGAAGAGAGGAGCAAGACAAGGTTCATAGCAATATGTTGTGAGATGATTCTAGCAGTTTTCCATTTTTAAACTTTACTTAATGATGAATAATATTTTTTTAATTTGTTAATAAAACAGGGGAAGAGGCCTTATTACAGCAATGAATGGGGTATTTAGCTAAAATAACAATAACATTTATAGCATCTGAGAAAGCTGGTCTTAAGCTATGCACATAAAGTTAAATATCACAAACATCAAACGAAGGAATGTTAAGTTTGAGATTAATCTAGTTTCTAACATCCATCCAAAAAACATTGTGAAAAATGAAATAGAAAAAACAGATGTTCCAGGGATACCTCTGTTGACTTACAGAAAACACATCAATCAACATCAACATTAAATCTTCTTCCAAGAAACACCGCCACAGGATAAATTTTATTGATATTTTAAAAAAGGGCTTCTTCACTTTAGGAGAAATAGGCCATTTGACAAATTTGGAATGAGCAAAAGTCATGGTTTTGTAATTTGTCTTCAGAGGTTTCTTAAAAGGATTTCTATTATAATTAAAGTCAATCTTTTGTCTCATACTATCGTTAATAATCTTGTTACATTTAAAGTCAACTAAGTTACAGTCGTTCACTTTTAAAGCGGCCATTGAAATAGTCACTTTTGAACACTGCTCGGTCGGACAGCTGCCGAAGCAAGCTGGCGCCGAGAAACCTCAAGCCTCTTTTTTTAAATTAAGTGGAATCTTAATAAACCGAGTAGATATTTGAGTTAAACAAACCTACATTCTCGCCTAAAAACATCTTAAAAGTTTATTTGGGGTCACAGAAAGCGTATTATTTGCATTTCTTATTCACAATTTTTGCCACCATCGTCCGCAATTGTTGCCCGAGCTCGACCAATCCACTTCAACTTGCAAAGAATCATGGGAAATTGTGGGTCGCGAACTACAAAACTCCGCGGTCGCGCCAGGGCTACTGCCGTATTCCGATCTACCGGAAGTAACAAAAATTATTATTGAATGCTATGAATGATAAAACTGAAGTGGTAAAAACAGGGGCGCTAAAATCAAGGCAGTGAATGAAAACAGGCAATGTTAAATTTTAATATTTACCATGTTATCATTTTAATGACCTCAGAATTCACGGATTCTAATTTTCACAGAGGCGATATTAATCACATGTTGGTTTTTACGGCACTCAATTTTGTTACGGCACTCAACATGTTCAGTTGTCACACCTTCAATTCATTTCAAGTTAATTTTTGTGACTTTGACCCCACATGATGACAAGTGATTTGAAATATAAATTAGCAATGAATTGTGTAGGCCATAACATGCCATTTCTGTGTTTGAGATTCTTTTTCTGGTTTTCATTAGCTGTTAGCCATCAACATAAAGAACCGTTTTAAATATATCACTCTATGCGTACAAAATCCGTATAAAATGTGTTTCACTGAGTGGCAGGACCAAAAAGATGATGATTCAGTTGTTTCTTTTGAAACCGTTACCCCATAGATTTAAATTCTGCTGATCCTGTATTAAGGATTATATTGTGAGACTGTTTGTTTCATCTTTCGTTTCATCTTTTTGTTTCAAGTGTTTACTTGTAATGATTTTGCATAATTTTAATTTTCTACAGAACAGAGAGAGAAACTAAAACTAATTGTTACAAGTGAAATATTCTTTTAATTCAGTGTTTCATCTTATACTGTGTTAGTCCTTAGTCCTGTTCTTCATAACTTGATGCAGTTCCTAATTACAATTGCTGGTTTGGGGTTCTCGTTATTTTCATCAGTGCCTATGGACAAGGCATCCTCCACAATGATTGACACATTATGTAAAGGCTTAAAATAAATAGCTGTTATGGAGACCTGGTGCCACTGAGATGCCACTTCCTGCTTCAGCTCTAACAGTGAGTGCTGCATCCTCGCTGCATGGTGACAAGCTAAACCTGGATCCTTGTCAAGCTAAGTTTTTAATTGTTGCTCTGATTTTTAGATATAGGAAAGTTTAGATGAGTAGATGTTTTCCTGACTTATTAAGATCAATACATATCTGCTTCACTTGAATGATTCTGTATGTTCTTTTGTCTTTCCTGTTTTGAAGGGTGGCTAAGAGCAAGTGGCCTCAGTTTTTATGTTCTGTTCATACCTCAGAGAAACAAGAAGTTATGGATTATCAGTTAAAAGTACCTCAACACTTTGATCAACTTGTTAAAGTACAAATTAGGAACAAAAATTTACAAAAAAATTCAAAAATTCCTATAAACTGATTTTAAATGTTCGGGATTTAAATAAGTGTGGCACTGGTTGTGTTGCTCAAATTAAGGGTTTATCTTTTCTAAGCTTTCAAGTGTGAGATCATGCTATTGCTACAAAAGATTATTATTATTTTTGTTACACATTATATACTGTATATCACAAGTATGGGTAGTATTTATTTATGGTTTTGCAAGCCATAGTTTACAGACCAGTTTTGTAATAAGAAAAATGAAAAAATACTTGGTTTAGATTAGAGGCACGGCTTACATAAAATATTAAAAATATAATACAGATTTTGTATTCTTGTTTTGTGTGTGGGCCTAACTGTACATTTTTTAGATCAAGCAATAACACATGAGCCATTAATGATAGTTTCACAGACCAGGCATATCATTATGAACTCTAGAAGGTGAAGGTAGTACCACTGATTATCATTTCCTCATTTCATATGATTTTGGGTGGCAAGTAAACCTTTCGTTCCTTAAAGATGTGTTAGAAGCTGAAAAATTGGGCAAGCCTAATGATTTGAGAGAGTCAGACCAAATGGCAAAAGTTAGTTAGCTGGTTCTGTGGATCTCCAAACTGCAGCGCTTGTTGGGGCTTTCCTGCCTACAATGGTCAGCATCCAAAGTGGTCTGACTATGGAACAATGGTGAACTAGTCACAGGGTCATGGCGGCACTGATGCGCAAAATGAGAAAAGGCAGATCCATGTGGTCCAATCCAAAGAAAAACTATTATAGCTCAAATTGCTGAAGAAATTGATGCTGAAGAAATGTTACTTGGGAAAACATGGCATCAGGATGCACTAAAAAAAAAAGGCTAGAAAGTGGAGGCAGTGTGAAGCCTCCATCTTTACCTGCAAACAGCGTTTCCTGATGGATGTGGCCTCTTTCAGCAGGATAAAGTAGACTGACTTTAGAAGCACAATCGGTTATGGTGTTGACTTGGCCCCCAAATTCTCCAGGTCTCCAAGTCTAGTTCAACATCTGTGGAGTATACTGGGGAAGCAGGTCAAAACCAATAAAGCCCCACCTCAAATCTCAGAGGATGTAAAGAATCTGCTTCTAACATCTTGGTGACCGGGGCCGCGGCAGACCTTCAAAGGCCTTGTGTTGTAATTATTTTTTTTTGTGCAAAAGATAAACATTTCTTCTCTACAAAGTATAGCTCAGTATTCTACCTTTCCATCCAAGTTTTCTGGTTATAAGATTCCCTTGTTGCTCTGAATCAATTACATCCAGCCAGGAAGGCACCGAATGTGAGTAAAATAAAACATGAGGACTGTTCCAACTGCTCTATAATCAGACACTGAACCTCTACCATGTGCTGGTAAAAAACATTGCAGGTTAATGTTCCTGATAGAAAACAACTCCGGAACCACAGTCAGCCATTCATCCATCTTTCTGTATAGCATTGTGTACAGAGGCACATGGAACTGCTGCTTGTTGCAGGTCACACATTTTGCCACAATTTTACAAGATTGTGAATTACACAAAGGCAAAACTTCCCACTGCCCCTCACACCGACAGACAGTTTGCACTGTCCTTTTGTATAAAATCACCACTGGGGGTATGTATTATGTTCACAACCCAAAAATCTTTTGGTTATTGGATCGATAGAGTAAGAGGTTACACTCAAAATGGACTTGTAAAAAGAGATTATATAAACACGTAAATACACTGCCTTGAAAAAGTAATTGCACTTCAGAGATTTTTGTTTTTTGGTGAAACTTAAATGTCTCAGAAAATCAAACAAATCTTTTAAGGAACAAAAAGCTATCAAAACCAAACTGGCCCTAATACAGTCATCCATGCACCCATCCATTTTCTATACACCCTTCTTCCGTACAGGGTCGCGAGAGAGCTGATGCCTGTCTCCAGCAGCCTATGGTATGGAGGTGGGATACAACCAGGACAAGTCGCCAGTCCATCACAGGACAGAACCAACCATGCACACCTACGTGCAATTTAGAGAGACCAATTAACCTAACACTCATGTTTTTGGAATGTGGGAGGAAGCCGGAGTACAAGGAGAGAACCCACGCATGCACAGGGAGAACATGCAAACTCCATGCAGAAAGACCCCTGGGTGAGAGTTAAACCTAAGACCTTCTTGCTGCAAGGCAACAGAGCTAACCACGGCACCAGTCACATACACAGTCATATTCAATGAATTGGAATACTATTAAAAATCTGATTTATTTCAATAGTTCAGTCTTAAGTCTTTTGTAAACTATAAGAGGTCTTCCTCCATTTTCGTTCCTGCATTCAGCTCTTTCTGTCTTCCCATCAACTCTAACCAACTTCCTTGTCCTCATAAAATGCATCCCCACATCATGTTGCTCCCCCCACCATGCTTCACAGAGCATGGCAGCTCCATAGTCAGAAACGTGGCACTAGAGACACCAGCGACCATAGTCAAATGTCTGCCAGGGGCCAGAACGGGCGACATCAAATCCTACCTGAAACTGCTGGCTAAGGATAAGCGTAAATACAGTAACATTGTTATTCACGCTGGCGGTAATGACACCCGGTTACATCAATCGGAGGTCACCAAAGTTAGTGTTGCTTTGGTGTGTAAGTTTGCCAAAACAATGTTGGACTCTGAAATTTTCCCTGGTCTCCTCCCCGATTTAACCAGTGAAGACACGTTTAGCTGCATGCTGTCATTCAACCGCTGGCTGTCTAGGTGGTGTCCAGAAAACGATGTGGACTACATTGATAACTGCCGAACATTTTGGGGAAAACATGGTCTGATCCGGAGAGACGGCATCCATCCCACTTTGGATGGAGCAGCTCTTCTTTCTAGGAATCTGGCCGAATTGATTAGTTCTCCAAAACTCTGACAAACCAGGGTTCAGACCAGGAAGCAGGGTCGTAGTTTAACACTCCTCTCTGCAGCTTCTGTACTGCTACCCACCCATTACCCTATTAAGACAGTGTCTCGCCCACGGCCAAAATTGAATAGATTAAAAAATAATCTAAAAGGAAGAAATCAGGAAAATCTCATAAAAATAAACACAACTCAGACTAAAAAGACAAGTTCAACAATTAAATGTGGCCTGCTGAACATAAGATCTCTCTCTTCAAAGACATTGCTAGTTAGTGACCTGATTTGTGACAATCAGATTGATTTATGTTGCCTCACAGAAACCTGGCTGCAGCAAGAGGATTATGTTACTATAAATGAGTCGACTCCTACTAATTATTATTTAAATTTTCACATTCCTCGAAATACGGGGCGAGGAGGAGGAGTGGCAACCATCTTTCAGTCCGATTTATTGATTAGTCCCAGACCAATCAATAGCTACAACTCTTTTGAATATTTAATCCTTAGTTTTCCTCATCCAAATTGCAAAGCACTAAAAACCACTTCTGTTTGTTGTTTTGTACCGTCCACCAGGCCCTTACTCTCAATTTTTAGATCAGTTTTCAGACCTTTTATCTGATTTAGTGTTAAATACAGATAAAGTTATTATAGTGGGGGATTTTAACATTCATGTTGACACTGAAAGTGATAGCTTAAATATAGCCTTTAATGGCTATCTTAGACTCAATTGGCTTTACTCAAAACATTAACAAACCTACCCACCTTTGTCTTCATTCTCTGGACCTTGTGCTGACATATGGCATTGAGTGTAAAGACATAACAATATTTTCTCATAACCCTGTCCTGTCTGACCATTTTTTAATAACCTTTGAGTTTAATTTAACCGAGTACTCCACACCTGAAAGAAAATTTCATTATAGTAGATCATTATCAGACGATGCTGTAACAACCTTTAAAGAATCTGTTCCACTTTTAATTTCCTCATTATCACAGAAAAAACACAGTGGAGGGCAATAATTTTTTGTTTCTTCCCCTTCACAAATTGATTCTCTTGTTCATAGTGTTACTTCATCATTGCGTGGTGCATTAGACAATGCAGCCCCCTTGAAAAAGAAGGTAATTATTCATAGGAGGCAGGCTCCCTGGTTTAATTCAGAGCTGCGTACTTTAAAGCACAATGTTAGAAAATTGGAGAGAAAATGGCGCTCTACACACCTAGAGGATTCCTACTTAATCTGGAAAAATAGCCTACTGTTGTAGATAAAAAAAGACACTTCACCAAGCTAGAACAGCTTATTTCTCATCATTAATAGAAGAGAACAAAATAATCCTAGGTTTCTCTTTAGTACAGTTGCTAAACTTACACAGAGTCATAGCTCTGTTGAGCCATCCATTCCCTTAGCTCTCAGCAGTCATGACTTTATGGGATTCTTCCAAAATAAAATTGATTCTATTAATAAAATATTTGACATACTCCCGAAGATGATTACTTCATCCTCAGCAAGTGAGACAACATTGGAAGTAACTGTAGAACCTGATCTGTGTTTGGACTGTTTTGATCCTGTGGAGCTTCCTGAGTTATCAGAAATATTAGCTTCATCTAAACCTTCAACTTGTATGTTAGACCCAATCCCAACCAATCCCAACCATTATTTAAGGAAGTGTTCCCTCTGATTACCAGCCCCATTTTAGATATAATTAATCTATCTTTAGTAAATGAATATGTACCACAGGCTTTTAAGTTAGCTGTAATTAAACCTTTACTTAAGAAACCTTCGCTTGATCGAGATGACTTGAAAGATTACAGACCTATATCCAATCTTCCATTCTTATCTAAAATTCTTGAGAAAATAGTTGCTAATCAAATGTGTGAGCATTTACACAGCAATGACCTGTTTGAAGAGTTTCAGTCACACTTCAGAGCTCGCCATAGCACTGAAACAGCTCTGCTGAAAGTCACTAATGATATTCTTATGGCCTCAGATAATGGACTTGTGTCTGTACTTGTCTCTTAGATCTCAGTGCTGCATTTGATACAGTCGACCATAATATTCTCTTAGAAAGGCTGGAATATGCTGTAGGGATCAGGGGAACAGCGCTAGGCTGGTTTAAATCTTATCTGTCTGACAGATTCCAGTTTGTTCATGTAAATGATAAATCATCTTTAAACTCCAGGGTTAACTGTGGAGTACCACAGGGTTCAGTACTTGGGCCAATTCTCTTTACTATATATATGCTTCCAATAGGTCAAATTATCAGGCAGCATAGGATAAATTTTCACTGTTACGCTGATGATACTCAGCTTTACTTATCCATGAATCCTGATGAACCCAACGAGTTAGATAGACTACAAGCATGTCTTGAAGATATAAAAACTTGGATGACTTTAAATTTTCTGCTTCTAAATTCAGACAAGACAGAAGTTGTCGTCTTTGGACCGGAGTCTTTAAAAAAGAAACTGCTTAGTCAATCACTTAACCTGGATGGCATTAAATTGACCTCCAGTAATAAAGTAAAAAACCTTGGTGTTACTTTTGACTAGGACATGTCATTTAAATCCCATATTAAACAGGTTTCTAGGATTTCCTTCTTTCACCTCCGGAACATTGCCAAAATTAGAAATATCCTATCCAGGAGTGACGCTGAAAAACTAGTCCATGCATTTGTTACTTCAAGGCTGGACTATTGTAATTCTTTAATATCAGGATGTCCACAAAATGCAGTTAAAAGCCTTCAGCTGATTCAAAATGCTGCAGCAAGAGTTCTGATGAAAATTAAAAAGAGAGATCATATTTCTCCTATTTTAGCTTCCCTTCATTGGCTCCCTGTTAAATCCAGAATAGAATTTAAAAGTCTCCTCCTCACATATAAAGCCCTTAATGATCTAGCTCCATCATACATCAGAGATTTGATTGTTCCATATGTTCCTAACAGAGCACTTCGTTTTCAGACTGCAGGTTTACTGGTGGTTCCTAGAGTCTCTAGAAGTAGAATGGGAGGCAGATCCTTTAGTTATCAGGCTCCTCTCCTGTGGAACCAGCTCCCAGTTTTAGTCCGTGAGGCAGACACCCTGTCTACTTTTAAGGCTAGGCTTAAAACCTTCCTTTTTGATAAAGCTTATAGTTAGAGTGGCTTAGTTTATCAGGGAGGGAGCCTTCCTCCCTCCCTGTTGGATGGAGTAAGGGGGAGTCAGGTTTAGCCTAAACCGGCTCAGTTATGTTGAGGTGCAAACACACCCTCCATTTCTGCTACCTGTATGACCCCTTCTCTTTTCCAATGGTTATAATCAGTCTGGCAGAGAGAGGTATCCCAATCCTTATGGTTTTTAGTATAACAATGACCATCAGTGGGACCCTTTGTGGGATCCATCTAAGAGGACAACCATCTTTTTGTTAAAAAAATGTTGACAGGGAATTAGAAAACTTAAAATGACTAATTGTGTGTTATTTTAAGACATTATTGACAATACTTAAACACCAACTATAAAATCTTACAAAAACGAACGTTTAAAATACTGTTTTAACAAACACAGAGTATAAAATTAAAACAAATATCAAGACACCTTCATGAGGACCACAAAATTGAAGGACGTGTCGTCGCCTGTTACGACGGAGCCGGGGTCTCACCCTGGAGCCAGGCCTGGGGTCGGGACTCGTCAGAGGGCACCTGGTGCCTGGGTTGCTCCTCACGGGACCCGGCCGGGCCAAGCCCGAACAAGAGACGCAAGGCCATCCCCCCGTGGGCCCACCACCTGCAGGGGGAACCATGAGGGACCGGTGCAAAGAGACTTGGGCAACGGACGAAGGTGGAGACCTCGGCGGCCCAATCTCCGAATGCCTAAGCTGGCTCTAGTAACCTCGCTGGTGGGGAAGGAGCCTGAGCTTGTGCGGGAGGTTCTAGAGATATCGACTAGAAAAGGTCGGGCTCACCTCCATGCACAGCGTGGGCTCTGGAACCCATCTCCTTGAGAAGGGCTGGACTCTCTTCTACTCTGGAGTGGCCCATGGGTAGAGGCGGCAGGCTGGGGTGGGTTTGCTTGTTGCCCCCCAGCTCAGCTGTCTCGTGTTGGGGTTCACCCCAGTGGACGAGAGGGTGGCATCCCTGCGCCTTCGGTTGGGGACAGGTCTCTGACTGTCATTTCGGCCTACGGGCCGAGGGGTAGTGTGGAATACCCGGCCTTCTTGACGTCCCTGTCGGGGGTGCTGCATAGTGCCCCTCCCGAGGACTCCTTTATTCTGCTGGGGGACTTCAACGTCCATGTGGGAAACGACAGTGACACCTGGAGAGGCGTGATCGCAAGGAATGGCCTCCCCGATCTAAATCCGAGCGGTGTTTTATTATTGGACTTCTGTGATAGTCATGGATTGTCCATAATGAGCACCATGTTCAAGCATAAGGGTGTTCATCAGTGCACTTGCCACCAGGACACCCTAGGCAGGAAGTCGATGATCGACTTTGTCGTCAGACCGTCGGCTGCATGTTTGGACACTGATCAACCCCTGGTAGTGTCCACTGATCACCAGTGGTGAGTTGGATCCACTGGAAGAGGAGAAAGCCGGACAGACTTGGCAAGCCCAAGCACATAGTGAGGGTCTGCTGGGAACTTCTGGCAGAGCCCTCGGCCAGGGATGTATTCAACTCCAACCTCCGCGAGAGGTTTGACCAGATTCTGGGGGATGTTGGAGACATAGATTCCGAGTGGACCATATTCTCCGCATCTATTGTCGATGCTGCGGCCCGTAGCTGTGGCCGTAAGGTCTGCGGTGCCTGTCACAGTGGCAATCCCCGAACCCGCTGTTACCCCCCCTTCCTAAGTTGCGCTGGAAGTCGGTTAATGCAATTTATTTTGAAAGTTCCAGAAAAGTTTGTACCGCATCTTGATGTTGTAATCCATGGCTGCGGTCCCAACAAACATATTAAAAATGAATAATAATTATTATTATAATGGGTGAAAGCTCATCTTAAGTAGGTCTCCTGTGTCCGCTAAAGGACAGATGGTCAAGGTTGGGCTACTTATTTTGGGGATCATAGGTTTCACTGATGGTTACAGCTTCTTCATCTATGGTTGAAATGAGCCAGTGGCATTATGGGCAGTGGCATTGTAGGAAACCCAGAAATAGGCTTAAATCCTCAACATAGTGGCTTGTAGACCTTATATATGTACACCAGTGAAAAGGTCCAGGGTTCCCCCAAGAACCTGACTGAGCCAAATGGTAGGTCTGTGGCTTACCATCTTTTTGTAAAAAAATGGTTGACAGGGAATTAGAAAATTGAAAATGACTAATTGTGTGCATCAATTGTCGATGCTGCGGCCCGTAGCTGTGGCTGTAATGTCTGCGGTGCCTGTCACGGCGGCAATCCCCGAACCCGGTGGTGGACACCGGCAGTAAGGGACGCTGTCAATCTGAAGAAGGGGTCCTCTCGGCTGTGGTTGGCTTGTGGGACTCCTGAGGCGGCTGAGGGGTTGTGGCAGAGGGAAAAACTCGGGCCTGGGAGGAGTTCGGTGAAGCAATTGAGAAGGACTACTGGTTGGGCTCAAAGTGATTCTGGCAAACCGTCCGGCGCCTCAGTGGGGGGAAGCAGTGCTTTGCCAACAGTGTTTACAGTGTGGGTGGGGAGCTGCTGACCTCGACTGGGGACATTATCGGGCGGTGGAAGGAGTACGTGGAGGATTTCCGCAATCCTGCCGTCACGCATTCCCTGCTGAAAGCAGAGGGTGGGGTCTTGGGGTTGGACTCTTTCATCACCCAGGCTGAAGTCTCCACGGTGGCAGGGCTTTGGGGGTGGATGAGATCCGCCCTGAGTACCTCAAGTCTCTGGATGTTGTGGGGCTGTCATGGTTGACACGCCTCTTTGCCTCATTGCGTGGCGGTCGGGGACAGTGCCTCTGGACTGGCAGACTGGGGTGGTGGTCCCCCTTCATGAGAAGGGTGACCAGCCTCCCTGGTAAGGCCTGTGCCAGGGTATTGGAGAGGAGAGTCCGGCTGATAGTCGAACCTCGGCTTCAGGAGGAGCAGTGTGGTTTTCGTCCCGGCTGTGAAACACTGGACCAGCTCTATACCCTCTGCAGGGTACTCGAGGGTTCATGGGAGTTTCCCCAACCGTTCCACATGTGTTTTATGGACCTGGAGAAGGCATTCGACTGTGTCCCTCATGGTGCCCTGTGGGGGGTGCTCCAGGAGTATGGAGTCGGGCCACCTGGTCTCTGTACAAGTGGAGCAGGAGTTTGGTCTGCATTGCCGGCACTAAGTCGGACCTGTTCCCAGTGCATCCCTGGACGCCTTCCTCAGGAGGTGTTCCAGGCACGTCCCACTGGGAGGAAGCCCAGGGGACAGCCCAGGACACGCTAGAGGGACTATGTCTCTCGGCTGGCCTGGGAATGCCTTGGGCTCCCCCCAGAGGAGCTGGAGGAGGTGTCTGGGGAGAGGGAAGTCTGGGTCTCTTTAATGAGTCTGCTGCCCTACGACCTGGATGAAGCGGAAGACGACGACGACAGCAACAGAAGTAGAGATAACAGGCAAACTCAGAATTAAAACCTAACACAGGCAGATTACGACAGTCTGGCTTTAATGTGACAGTTAGTTCTTCGTCTGCTCATCGTTGTAACCTTAAAAACAGTGCTTTCAGTGGTTATGAATAATTACATCTCTAATTCAAGTGCTGAAGCAGTTTGATTATAGTGAGAAAAACTGTCTTTTCTCAGCGAGTTCTGCTCACATTCACTGTTGAATACTTCTTAAGCCTAAAGGGGTTTTGTGAAGGTGGAGCTCAAAATAATATTCGCAAATCTAACTGAACTTTTGATTTGCGCATGTAAAATTTCTAACTTTTTTTTGTCTTAATAATCATTATGTTAATAATTATGTTCTTCAAATGAGAGTGAAAATTCTGGCCTTTCTTTTCTGCTGGTTGAGTAAATCCTGTGTGAATTGCGAGAAAATGTAGTCTTTTGGAATCTGTGAGCTCTTACAGCAAAAATGCTGTTTGTGGGTGTAGAAGGCGTGCGGTGAACAGCTGAGACCGAGTTTTGTGGTAACGAGTTTGTTTATTTTCTGATTCATCTGCCTTTAGTTTTAACTGTTTAGGTGTTTGTAGAAATGATTTCTGTTAGCTTTTAGCCAAGTTTCTACTAATTCTGTGGATACCACATATGTTTATGTGTAACTAATGGAACTTACAGTAAAGAGAGTAGAAGAAAACAAAACTTAAATTCTGCCCTCAGTACTGGTGGTTGGGCTTAACAAAGTTATGTCTGGCTTTAAGGTGGGAGCTAATTCTATGTCTGTTCACAGTTCCAAGGTTAAAAACCCTGCTTTCAGTGTTTCACAATTAACATTTCTCTTATTCAAGGGGTTTAAAAAACACTTTAATTATAGGGGGGGGGCTGTATTGTCTCGGAGAGCTCTCCCTAAATTCATTGTTTAACAAATTCATGTGAGCTAATTCTATGTCTGCTTATTATTCTAAGGTTAACAATCATACTTTCATTGTGTCACAATGACCAGTTCTCTTATTCAAGTGTTTAAGCAGCACTTTAACTATAGCAGGGAAACAAAAGTATTTTCTCAGCGGGTTCTGCTGTAATTCATTGTTTAACTGTGGCTTGAATATGGGAGATAATTCCATGTCTGCTCATCATTCCAAGCTTGAAAACCATACTTGCAGTGGTTCTGAATCACCAGTTCTCTTATTCAAGTGTTTAAAAACCATTTTAATTATAGCGGGACTTCTCAGCGAGTTCTGCGTTAATTCACTGTTTAAATAATTTATGTCTGGCTTTAATGTGCTGCAGGGCCAAGCTCAATTTGTGGCAGTGGCAACTAGAAATGGCACTTCCAGCTGCCACCAGAGGGTGCCACAGGCTGTGGTTTCAGAGCTCCTCTGTCCTTTAGCCCCATCCAGACTCCGCTCCACAATGATCCACTCCTTTTTATGCCTAATCCGTCCGTGGTTCCAATGCTGTGATTGGATGGTGACTGCTTGTCAGGAGGAAAGGAGTGTTGTGTTGAGGCCGACAACAGAACCATAGGCAGTAATTCTAAAACACTGTACTTTATTAATAAACGATGGAAGTGCAAGACCAAACCACAAAGACAAATCTGAAATCTGCTGCTGTTTCTCTCTCGATACTGCGTCGCTGACTGCGGGTCACAGTATTCCAGACCCACTGCTGCTTTAACAACACTTGATGAGGGTGTCGTGTGTCGACACAGACAGAAGCCTATCTTAGGTCTTTATCTAGTCTATAATAGGCAACACGGACCAGCTTTTGGTCTTAGTAACCTGGGACTACCCGCTGAGGCTGCTGAACACTGGTTTTAAGCTCTTCATACATGGACCAATACAGCGACGAGCCACCATGTCGCCTGCTTGAAAACAACCATACAGCTCTGGTGCTGAAATTGCATCGCGGATTTAAAAGCTGATTTTTGTTTGAAGACGCCCTAAAATCCGTTATTTGAATCCTCCGGTGAGCATATAATCCTCAAATCCACCAGCACTTAGACTACAAGTAGGAATTTTAAAATGCTCTGCCGTTTTTATTCGCAGGATTTGGGAGTATTATAAATGTGTCATAGAAATGAGTTTGGTTCTGTAGCGTAGCTATCAGCGGTGCAGATTGGTACATTGGTAGGCTATGTCAGAAACTATCTAGATTAGCTGGCTTTAGATGATTTTTCAAAAATACCAAGATCACACGTAGTTTGCAGGGTCGGCTGTCCTCAGCTTAAAGTGCTGTTTTCCCATATGTGACTTTAGTTAAGCCACATGCGTTTTTTTCACTGTGTATCTTATTATGGTCTTAGTTTGGACTAAACCCCTTTTATGTGTTTTAACTATTCTGGTTGGTTATTCAAGTTCAAAGGCAGATCTAAACTCTCGGATCGCATTTCTGACCATTATGGCATGACCCTTGCTGCAAAACAAAACTTAATTTATCTCAGTTTCACTGTCCATTGTACCAGAATATATTAGGACAACCCATCTTTCTATTATACTGTAAGTGCAATAGGGACAATCGAATTCTAGGTGTGTTGTTTTTTAATATAAACTCAATAATAAGCTTTTTAAGTTTTGGAAAAAAATCTGCAGGCAGCAACATTGGAATATTTTGTAAGTTCATTTTTCATCTGCTGGTATTTATCATTTTTGCTTCCATTAAGTATTCATAATTCATTTGAACAATCATTTCTAGTTTATATATCTGTTATCTGCATTCCCAAATATTGAAATTGGTCTACCATTGTTAGTCCAGTATCCCCACATGTGTTTCTATAGCTGTTACCAGAGGTTCAATTGCTAGGATAAATAATAACAAAGACAAGGGGCATCCCTCATGGCATCCTATTTTAATGGTGAATGGTTTGATATATTCACTTGATGATGCCAGTTGTGGTTTTTGTTGTGTTGTTAGTAATATGTTTTCCATTTCTCACGTATTTAACAAATGTATCATCCCCTAACCATTTCTGAAGTAGGTGCCACCTAGGCTGATGTTTAACAAGATTTATATCCAAGCACAACAGGGAACTAGCTCTGTGATCTGATTTACTATGCTGTCATAATAACAATCTTTTTTCTGGAAATTAGATAAGCTGAAATCAAAAACGATGTAAATATCCCTAAAAGTACTGGAATAGCAGGAATAAACTGTATCACCTGACTTCAAATGCCTCCCAATATCTTTCAGATTATTCATCAGATTCTTCTATGAACTGATGAATAACTGGGCTACACCTGCTGTGTGTTTAATTGACACCTATAAACCAACCCATAGCTGCATGCAGTGTGCAGTTCGATTGCTTAGTAAAGGCATATTCTCCTGTATGGGAGGTAACCTTAAGAAACAAAAGTGGTAAAAAAAAAACTAGCTGTATTTGCATTTGGACCATAAATGTTTACTAAGTTTTAGGTTTTTAGAAAAAAATGTTCCCTGAAGAATACATCATTTAAACGTATCCTTTTTTGGATTAGTGACTTGAAAGGGCCCTTATTAGTTATTGATAAAAGTCATAACTCCCCTAGATTATGATGTATTGGAATATTCCTTTTCCCATCCGTGCAATTTCTGTAGTTTCCTTCTTTAATGTAGGAATTTCTCTTGGACCTGCCTCTTTGATTTTGATGAATTCTTGAGCTTCAGTCGTGTTGCTCAATGTGTCCTTTATATGTCACCACCAGTTCAGCTGGAGGAATTAATCACAAGTCTAAATCTAAGGCTTCTTAGATGCTGATGCAGCAAATCATATTGCTTATGATGTTTGTTCGCTTGTTTGTTCAGCATCTTAGGTACCTAGTGTACCTAAGATGAGCCAATTCCAGCGTCCGATCCCTCCGTGCCTTTTGTAAGGTTCACCTGCCTCAGAATGTTAAACTGAGATCCAGATTTCATGTAAGTGAGTTTTTCTTTCTGGTTTTTATATTCAATTTCAATTCAGTTTATTTATATAGCGCCAATTCACAACACATGTCGTCTCAAGGCACTTCACAAAGTCAGGTACATACATTCCAATTCATCCTAATAATTGAACAGTGCAGTCAGATTCAGTTATTTATTCAAATTGGATAAAAAGTTTTTCTGTCTAAGGAAACCCAGCAGATTGCATCCAGTCAGAGACTTGCAGCATTCACTCCTCCTGGATGAGGATGTAGAGACAGTGGACAGTCACTGGCGTTGACTTTGCAGCAATCCCTCATACTGAGCATGCATGTAGCGACAGTGGAGAGGAAAAACTCCCTTTTAACAGGAAGAAACCTCTAGCAGAACCAGGCTCAGTGTGAGCGGCCATCTGCCACGACCGACTGGGGGTTAGAGAGAACCGAGCAGAGACACAAAGAGAACAAAGACGCACTGATCCAGGAGTCCTTTCTATGGGAAGGAAAAGTAAATGTTAATGGATGTAGCTCCTTTAGTCGTTTCACCCAGAAAGAAAGAACAGATAAACTCTGAGCCAGTTTTCAAGTTTAGAGTCTGAAGAGAGCACATAGAGTTAGTCACAGTAAAAGCGCAGTCAATTGCCATGTCTAGGAGAGAGAAAGGGTTAAACACTGAAAGACAGGGCCATGTGGATCATCGGTAGAAGGTGAGCATTAAGTTGTTGCCAGCAGAAGCTTGGACGATGCCCCCCTGCAGAAAGGTGTCACAGGTAGAGTCAGGCCAGGTGTAGCTTCTAGGACGAGAAAAGCAAATAATAAATGCAAGATTGGAGAGTAGTGTGAGAATGTAGCAAAGAGAGTGAAAGTGGGCGTTATGTCCTCCAGCAGCCTAAGCCTATAGCAACATAACTACAGAGATAGCTCAGGATAACCTAAGCCACTCTAACTATAAACTTTATCAATATATATATATATATATTATATATATATATATATATAATATATATATATATATATATATATATATATATATATATATATATTTTGCTCCATGGCCTGACATGAATTCTGTAGTTACTTCTGGGGATCTTCCACCATTGACAGATGTACATCTGCTTGTATGATCCTTTCAGTGCAGTCAGTCATGTTTCTCCTTACTCCACATGTATATCTTTGCTTACATAGAAGGCACTTATCTGCTTTTCTAAGGAAAGTCGTTCTTCTTCAGGTGGGTCCCATTTTCTGCTGTTGTACTCCTTGCATACCATTGGTGCCTGATTTATTGCTGGCGGACTATTACATAATTTACTCTGAAGTATTGTTCCAGCTCTGAAACTCGACCTTTAAGAGACCAAATTTGAAAAAATAAAAAATTAAATAAAAACAGTAAATGATTCTGGACTTTATGGGAGAGATAAATGACCTTAAAAGGCAAAAATGAGTAGAAAAAGAAGAGGTTAAGTAAGCTCTTTATCTCTTCCCTTTACTTGTAATTGAAAACACTTCTCTTATGTGGCATTATGCAAACAGACTCATCTCTCCTACACTGGAAACTAAAGGTTCTCACAGAGTTAGACGTACTGTGCGTGTGTGCTATGAGCAGCGGAGACTCTGCACTGTTTACGGACATTTGAGCCAAATTCCTACATTTCCTACATTTTCCGCCATGTCGTCATTGGACGAGGAGGAAGAGCTAATTTCCCTTGTAGCTTTAGAAAAACAAAAGAAAAATGGTGGTACATAAGGCCATTAAACCAAGGAAGTCAGATTGACGTTCCAAATCCCCGAGATACTGGCGTTCTGACGAGAACTGCAAGCCCGTGTAGTCCGTCAGACAGATTTTTTTGAAGTTATTTTTTTCAGTTATTTTTTGCTCGGATATTTTTTCGCCACTAGAGGCCTTTATTTTTCTTTTTTTGACAGTAGGCAGACAAGAAAGAGGGGCAGAGAGGGGGAGACATAGGTCGCCAGGTCCGGGACTCGAACCTGGGTGTGGCCGCATCAAGGACTATAGCCTCTATATATATGGCCTGGCGCACCACCAGCGCGGCAAGTTCTTCTTTTTTTTTTTTTATAAATACACCAAAAGTGGTTTTCCCCTTTCTCCAGTGGTTAAAGCAGTTGCTTTTGGTGTGTATTACCACCACCTTCTGAATTGGAGTAACACACATTCTTTTTTATGTGTTTAGCAGTTTAGCGTTAGCAAAGCTAATATTTTAGTTAGTGGAATATGGGTCAGGGAAGCTAATTGTTTTTGATTAGCTATGCCCACCACTGCTCATAAACATTAAGCACTGTTAAAAGCTTGAAGGTCAAAAGATTGCGTTTTTAAATACTTTTAGGTCTTTATTGGCTTTTGTGTAGTTGTAGATAAATATATATATTTTTAATAATTATGTTGTTCAAAATAGTAAAATTTTAAATTAATATTTTAGGGGTTTTCATTTTAAATGTGTTAAAGGAGAGTAGCAACAAGAGGCAACATTCTCAAGTGTGTGGACTAGAACAAGTGACTTTAGTGTTTGTTTCAATCACATAAAGTAATGATCGAGATAACAAAAAAATAATCGGCACTAATTAAAAAAATAAATGATAGATTTGGTTGTTTGTGTGTTGCCCTGCGATGGACTGGCAACCTGTCCAGGGTGCATCCCGCTCATTGACTGCTGGAGATAGGCACCAGCTTCCCCACCACCCACTATGGAAGAAGCTGTAGAAAATGAATAACTGACTAATATATAACTGATTTATAATCCTAAAAGACTTTGGTAGAATAGTTGTTTAATTATTCTGACATGCATTTTTGCTTGAGAATGCTCTGAAGCATTCTGTCTTCTTAGTAGTGCGGGTGACCAGTTTCCTATCAGTAAGTGCAGAGTCCCTATATAATGTGAAATGTTTGTTTCTTTGAACAACTTTTTCCCTTTCCCACCTCACTTGCAGTCTCATGAATGAACCTCGACAACGTCTTCTACCTACATAGAGGTCAATTTACCTCTCAACATTTACTTCAGTTCAGAAGATGCTGGGAATATTTCGCGGGCGGAGGAAGTTCCTGGCAGCCTCTCTTGCCTTGCTTTTCATCCCCTCATTTACATGGCTTTACCTGTCAATTGGAAATTTTCAAGGTAAGAAAAATGGGCTTTCAGAATATCTGTTCATAGTTTAGTTTTCTGTCCTAATTTTGGCTACTTAACTGCACTCCCTTAAGTCTATTTTTTCCTGCACTTATTCATTCATGTCCAGAAGTCTTATACCCATAAATCTGAATTACATGTCGATCTCACTGGGCCCATTGCCCGATAAGCATCAAGATTTGGATATCTCTGTGGCGGCTGGTTTTAGTAAACAGTGCTCTGTAGCGATGGCCTGAAGGTAAAATTCTAAACAGTTTATGTGCAGGGTGTGTGGGGTCTGCAGAGATTTTAGCAGCTCTTTTCCCTACCCTGCCCCTGTATTCCTGGATGGGGGAAGGTCAGCCCTGATTTTTCTCTCTGCAAAACCGTTTTTCGTTGCAGTTGGGACCTGTCCTGTTTTGTGGATCCCAAAACCACACTGGAGGGGTTGAAGACAGCACAGACTGAATGATGGCGGTGTAGAAGATGACCAGCAGCTCCTGTGGAAGGTTGTACTTCTTGAGTTGCCTCAGGAAGTACAGTCTCTGCTGGGCCTTCTTCCGAACATTGTCTATGTGTGAAGACCAGCTCAGGTCCTCAGAGATGGTGGTTCCTAGGAACCTAAAGTGGTCTACAGCTGACCCAATGTTGTTGAGGATGGTGAGGGGGGTGTATGGAGGTGGTGTTCTCCAAAAGTCCACCACCATTCAGTCTTGAGTGGGTTGAGTTCAAGGTAGTTCTGACAACACCAGTGTACCAGCCGATCCACCTCCTGTCTGTATGCAGACTCATCACCGTCCTGGATCAGACCAAAAGACAGTGGGGTTCTTGCAAAAATTAGGAGTTTCCATGGACGAGTCCGCTGAGGTGCAGTCATTTGTGTACAGGGAGGAAGGGAGTGGGGGTAGAAACCCCCCCTGGGGGGCCCAGTACGTATTGATCTGGTGCGGGAGAAGATGCCCCCATCTCACCTGCTGCTGTCGGTCCGTCAGGGAACCCGTTTTTTATCCACTGACAATGGAGGGGGGGGACGTTGAACTGGGTGAGCTTCTGGTGGAGGATGTCTGGTATGATGGGGGTTGAAGGCCGAGCTGAGGTCTACAACAGGATCCTGGCGTACGTCCCCGGACGGTCGAGGTGTTGCAGGATGAAGTGTAGGCCTAAGTTAAACAGCATCATCTGCGACCTGTTTGCCCCTAAGCAAACTGCAGGGCGTCCAGCAGGGAGTCTCTGATGTCTTTCAGGTGCTTCAACACCAGCTGCTCAAAGGATTTCAGACCACAGGCGTAGGCTACTGGCCTGGAGTCATTAATCCTAGGATGGTGGGTTTCTGGGCACTGGGATGATGGTGGATCGTTTGAAGCAGGAGGGGACCTCACACGGTCTCAGTGAATTGTTGAAGATCGGGTGGAAGATCGGGGCGAGTTGATTGCACAGGCTTCAGCATGATGGGTGGAGGACGTGTATCAGGTCCTCCAGTTTCTTTGTTTTCATGTGGCTGAAAGAGCCTATTTACATTATTTTCTTCAGAGATCTTAGTGCAGGCCAGAGGATCTGAAGTAGGGGGTTGGTTGCTTTACTGGTGAACTTGTGCTGAATGGGGATGTGGAGGATACGCGTTGAGGTGTGACCGGTTTCGTCCCTGTTCTGCAGTAGAAGCCATTCAGACGGTTTGCAGGAGAGGATTCTGTTCAGGATGGGTGGGGGGGCTCATACGCAGTCAGGTTTCTCAGACGGTCCATACAGCCGAAAGCAATCACCAGTAGGAAAGGCTGTTTTTCAGCTTCTCACTGTCAGTTCTTCTTGGCTGCTCTGATCTCTTTGTTGGTTTGTTCCTGGCCTGCCTGTACCGCACCCAATCTCCACTGCCTGTGAGCTTCTTCTTTATCCTGCGCAGGTTCCTGAGATGTGGAAGTAAACCATGGCTTGTTATTGCCAAGGTGCAGAATGTCTTGGTCTTGCACAACATGTCCTCACAGAAACTGATGTATGATGGCCACCAACATCAGTTAGTGGTTTAAGTCAGTGGCTGAGTTGCAAAAACAGTCCAGTCTGTGCATTCAAAGCAGGCCTGTAGCGTCTGCTTTGATTCCTCAGTCCACTTCTTAACAGTGTGAACCGTGGGTTTGGAAGCTCTTAATTTCTGCCTGTAGGTTGGGATGAGGTGGATAAGAGAATGATCCGAAAATCCCAGAGCAGCCCTGGTAACAGCATGATATGAGTCCTTTAAAGTTGTGTAACAATGGTCTCGTGTGTTTTTGTCTCTGGTGGGACAATATGCTGTCTGTATTTGGGGAGCTAATTAGAGAGGTTTGCACTGTTAAAATCTCCCAGTATTATGATGAAAGAGTCCATGTATTTTTTCTCCAATCAGCACAGTGAGATGTTTTTCAGCGGCAGAAGTGCAGCCATGTGGTGGAAAATATGAGCCAATTATTATAAACGAGGAAAACTCTCGGTGAATAAAACGGTTTACAGTTTATGGCAAATGACTCTAGATCAGGACTACATGTTTTCCCCAGCACTTTTATGACTTATGGAATAATGGAAGGAATTAGTCAACTGTATAACTCTAAAGCTGCTCATTATCTATTATTTGTTAGTTGACACAAAAAATTATTTATTAACTTTTAAACAGAGTAAAGAAATAACGCCGTCTGTAGGAATGAAGCTGTATTGCAGTTTTTTTTCACAACAACCCCATATGTCATTAGGCTGATTTAAGTAAAAGGTCCGTGGCAATGAAAAAGGATGTACGAGATGCCCTGGGATTCCTATTACCCGGGTAAAAAAAACCCTGAGGCTTTAAATCCTGGGGCTTTTGGTGGAAAAAGGGGCTACTGGCTACTGACAAAGTAGCCAGAGGCCAGAACACGAGGAAGTATTGTTATTGCTTAACAAAGGCAAAATCTAAGTAAAAATCCTTTGTTAATTTGAAAGGGTAAATAAATGTAGTACTAAATGTAGTACTAACTCAAAGTTTCTTTAAACGGCTGTTATAGATGGTGATGGCTGTGGGCAGGAAGGATTACTTGGTACCGATCTGTACTGTACAGTTTAAAGACTTGATCCTCTACTGCATAACACAATAGGTGTGTGATTTATTTTAAAGAAAATTTTTATTACTGTCATAAGCAACACTCTGTATGTTCTGTTCCCGGTCTAACTGGAACCTCAAAGATGTACTCAACTTGACCATTTTATCCCTCTTTGTTGGTGAAAACAAAGTTCTCATGCGGAACAAAAAAATGCATATCAAACTCATTTTTTAGAAGAATGCAGAAATACAGTTAATGTGACCATCAGAAAAATAAATGGAAAAAGTTATAGGGCTCTCTTTTTTTATTTTTCTTTGACTTTCTTTTCAGGTCTCTTCTCTCTATTCAGGTCTGTGGTCGGTTATCTTTCATGTTCTCTTGCAGTTCATTCTGCAAATGTTCTGGTTATCTGAAGGTCTTACCTTTTCTGCTATAAACACAATGGTGTCTTTTGTTTTTGAAGGGAAGATTCAAGAATTGGCATTTTACAATACTGTATCTCACACAGCTTGGTCTAAAAAGTTGTATGGCTCCACAAGCTACCATTACGTTTGACATTAAATTCTAATTTTTATATACTCCCCTTTTTTTCTGGTCATTAAACAATTTAATGAATTAAAAATTAAATTATGAAATTTAAGGATTTAATTCAAAGTAATTAAAATTCTAAATATTGTACTTAGAGTGCTATTAAATATAGTCTTCAGGCCCTGAAAAGAAGTGTTCTCTCTGTAAATTACAGATCACCAATTGAAATAATATATGGAACTCACATAAAAAACTCGATGTGTCTGAAGATTTTTTACAAATTTTGTTAATACATTAAACAATCTGTTGTAATGTCATTGTAAACCATCCTCTGCTGGATGTAATTATTAATGTTGGAGAGGAAAAACCATTACTAAGTATTACTGAGCACCAAATGATTTAGACATCGCAAATCATCCTATAGATTCTAAAGATCCCATGTTCTAACAAAGAAATTGTCATTTTTAGATCTGTGCAGTAACAATTGATTTTAAGTGTTTATCAAAAAACTGTTTTAATATCTGTAGTATGTAAAGTATTGGGATTGTCAAAACTTGGCAGGAAGTTTCCTTGAAGACAATGGTTCTCTGGGAAATAGCAAAGGCTTAACTATCTTAAAGTGAAATTTATGATGATGAGCTTCTTTACAAAATGATTTTTATACTAACATTTATAGTTGTTTGACAGTTCCAGTTCTTGCTTCTTTTCCTTGTTACCCAAGACTCTCTTGGTGCTGAACATAATTTCTGTTTAGGTTCTCCTGTAAAATAAATTTGTGCCTCTTGTCCAACAGTGAAGCCCCTACCACTATCTTCATTGGAAGCTCAGTCACCTGCACCTTTGAGTGACACAAATGCACGGCTATCCTTAGAACTGAGAATCCGTGCAGTCGAAGAAGAGAACAGGGCACTGCGCCAGGAGCTCAGTCATCCACCCAGGAATTCATCTGCTTCCCATACAAATGGCACCAGCCGAGGGATCCAAAGCCGAACTCATTCAGAAGAAGGCACCAGTAACAATGAAGGCCCAAAAAATATAGCTGTGGGAAACAACTCTAACTGCTTACAACAGCAATTGGTGGATAAGTGTGAGGTGAGATAAGCCTCAGGTTTGCTGCAGTCCCATCACTCTAAACATGCTTATTTATCATTTACAGTTGAGATAGTGATGATTGAAGCAAGCATAAAAAAGGGGCTAATTCTTCAACATTTTTCACTGTCAACTCTTCTCACCAACAGTTAAAGGTTTGCGTATGGTAGTCAAGGAAATATTGATATTTCCAACACCTTGTTCTATTCTCCAACATAAATAGTCACTCACATTCGTCTACCAGCCATGACCTTATACACAAACCTTTCTGTTATATACCCCCAAAGACGAGCTACCTCTGAGCTGCCGCTGGCCCTTCTTAACTTACAAAAGGGGACAGTCTACACAACTGTGGGGTTTCAGAAAAGATGCAGATCGTGGGGGAGGACAGGAGATGTTGAGTGGCATTAACCTAAGCCTTATGTATAGTTTGTTAAAGGGCTATTATTTAAAAACTGTCAAATTGCTGATTTATTAGACCTTCTATCAGAGAAGAAAAGTAAAACAAATAACTACTCTGTAGCAAATCTTCAGCTACTCTTGAACATAACATCTACTCTTTTAACCCAACCCATCTCAGTTTTCCTGAATGAATAGCCTACTTATGCTGAGGGGAATTGATGATAACTGTTTTATCAGTTCTCATAAAGAACTGTATTTTCAACTTTAATTGAAGAACTAGGGGTTATGTATAGGCTTCTGTACACAACAAGTGTTAAGCTGTTCTGGTGAGTTATTCATTTTAAGCAGATGTGTTCTTAGCGCAGAGAAACATGCAAGATAAAATTTAGGCTAGAGGTCCCGATACTAAATAAGAAGTTGGGAAATATTAGTATTAAAGTGGGGAAAAACAAACCATCACAAGACAGGTTACAGTAGTCTTCACACCAGTCATAGACAAATACTTGTCGTTAACCTTAACAGGACATACTATGTGTAATAGTGATGGTGTAGAATATCTTTTCAAAAACATTAACTTGCTGTACCATAAATAAGACCTCAAGCAACAATTAATTAAAAAGACAAGTGCATTTTTAGCGTTTCCAGCACACCATGGTAGAGTTAAGGTGCATGCCTGGCATCCCTGATATAAAGAATACATTTTAAATGGCACGTGGAAGCTAAGACAAGTTGAACAGTTAAAATTCCAAGAAAATCAAGAATAGAAAAACATTTTGTTCCAAGAACAATCTGTACAATTATCAGGTTCATCTTAAACACACAAATGTCACGAAATGCTGTAGTTTTATAGGACCAAGGTGGAGAGGACGTGGCATGGTGAGGCTCTTCAAGTTTATTTTAAAATGAAGCATCCACTTACACACTCACTGTGATGGATACAGGCAAGGTACAGCAGCTTGGAAGGAACACAGTAGGGAACAGCCGGGTAGTAAGTAGGATGATCCAAATAACATGAACAGGGAGAAAACTGTTCTATAAGAAAATAAAAATTAATACATCTAACCTAAGAATCCAGGGATCTAACAAACACCTAAACAACATCTAATAACCTGAATAAATTGAAATGAAGCAAATGTAGAGAAAGTAAACAGAACTCAAAACTCCAAACACATCCAGATAATGACAGCAAATGTCAAAATTTCTATTAATATTGTTACAGTTGCAAAAAAAAAAAAACTTGGTTTTTACTGTTTTTGTTAGGGAATTTCTTAAGTACCTTTCAAATGTACCTTTTGAACTTCATATTCATGTACCAACCATAACTCCTGTGTATGTAAAGCAATTTAGTTTTTGTGACAGACCACGAACTAATGCATAATTGTCCAAGTGGAACAAAAATGATACATGCATTTTACATTTTTATTACAAATAAAAATCAGAAAAGTGTTTGCATAGGCCAAGTTCCCCTAAATAAAATCAAGAGCAACCAGCTGTCTTCAGGATTTGCCCAGTTAATAAACAGCCTAACAGTGTGTAATTTAATCTGATTATAATTGCAGGTGTTCTGTGAAGGCCTCAGAGGTTTGTTAGAGAACGTTAGAGGACTAACGGCATTGTAAAGATCAAAAAACACAGCAGACAGGTCATGGAGAAAGTTGTGGCTCAATACTTAATATATTAATGGTAAATGGACTAAACTTATATAGTGCCTTTCTAGTCATACTGACCATTCAAAAGCACCTTACACTAGAGCCACATTCACCCAGACTCACTCACAAACGCACACACATTGTGTTTGCAACTTGAGGTTAAGAGCTTTGCCCAGGAGCACGTCGACGTGTAACAGGAGGCAGCTGGAATCGAAAGCACAACTTTCAGATTGCAAGACAACTACTCTTCCCACTGAGCAGGCCACAGTCGTATCAGATGTCATGTAATTGACTGAACTACTGCATGTTATTTTTGACCCAATATGTTTCAAGTTAAGAGTTGACTGTTTGGAGTGCAAGTTAAGAACTGACCTTTTCATCAGTGGTTTATGAGAATTCTTCCATTGCTGCTTAATGTGACTTTTTATTAATGTATTATGTGCAATACACTATCTGCTGAAATTGACCATACTTTTTGCTTTGAAATGTAAAGATTGCAAGTCTTTTTTTTCTTTTTAACCATTACAGCCTCTGTTGATAATATTGTTGTTAAAAGTAATCAAATCCAGTAAGCTTGTTTTTCTCTATTTTATCCACAGACTATCCATGTGGCCATCGTATGTGCAGGTTACAACGCAAGTCGAGACGTAGTAACATTGGTTAAGTCTGTCCTCTTCCACAGGTAAATTTTTCTAAAGAACTCTCCAGATAGATTTTTTATTTTAATTTTAGAAAACATATTACTCTGTATCACTCTTGGTGTCAATATGGAAGTATGTACTGTCGTAAAGCAGCACACACACATGTATGATGTATATATAGATAAGTTAATTACCTACCTACCTTCCTTCCTTCCTTCCTTTTCTACTTTAATCCCAGATGAACACTTATTTAATTAAATTAATCAAGTTCTTAGAGTACCATCTCCAGATATCCTTTTCATAGAGCAAAGCTGGCCTGACAAATGTAGGCAAATAGCTTCTCCACAATGTATGCCGGAAATGCAACAGGACACATGAAAAGGAAAAAATAAAAAAGGAAAATAAAATGAGTAGATTCACACTATTTTACAAATATCTGTTGTGTTGTAGTTTTTCCAGACTGTTCAAAAATCCAAGCCTATCTCAGAGTGAGAGTTGTAACACATGTCTATTACTAGAACACATAGTTACATGGTGTCTGCGCATCCTTAAAAAGTCTGAAATGAATATATCTAAAATTAAGATCTTAAAATGTCTGAAATTCAGGGGAAAAAATCTAAGTTGGCCCTAAATAGGTTTTTCACAGGTCTTACATTTTGTCGTGGTCGGGCTATTTAGATCACGTATATTCTCGAATACGTACTTTTTCTCATGGGACTTTTCTGTCAAACAAAAGTTTGGGCCTCACAGACGTCTTCATTGCGTTCTGTGACTCTAGGCGGTTGATGCTAAAGGTAGCTGCCAATTTACTCTTGCTAGCAAGCTTTTTTATGTCTATTTTGGGTAAGTGCCAATTTATCGGCGGCTGGATGGGCGACGTTCATTTTCGCTACTGGCTCATTTCCATTGCTGACCCATACGAGGCTACGTGCATTCTGTGCAAAAAAACGTTTTCAGCTTTGCACTATGGGGGATGAGGCTGAAGAGAGCCAGTTGAGGTGTGAGAAGCACAAAGCCACTGCCAAGAGCCACAAACAAAACCCAGAAATTTCACTTTTAATACTTTATTTTTAATGAACAGACGAAAACTAAATTTGAATGTGTCTTATTGTGTGACACACATACCAAGCTTGGTTGTAATACAGCAGGATTCCCCAACCATGCCCTATATTTACAGGTATTTTTTCAGGTCTTAAATTTCATTCAAGGTGGCATTTTTACCAGCCCAGTATGGCAGTGGTATTAGGACAACAGAGGAAAGAGTGATTCAAGCACTGTCATTATTAGAAGAGCAAACTCAGCACACATAAGAAATAAACTTGTCCTTAAAATATAAAAATGTATTAACAGAAATCTTTCAACTTCAAGTAAACATATTTCAATTAAAAAACTCTTTACTAGGCTAGTACAATTCAACTACATTACCAAGCAAAATGAAGAAATAAAGAAAACCAATGAACTATATAAAAATAAAGGCCCTAGGGAATCAATAAAATTGATGCAGTAATGCGACAGTACAATGTGCATATTTTTGTATAAGAACCAGGGTTTATCTTGAGGAATTGTGGAATGAATTAAAATTAGTTTCAAATAATTTAGGACAGCATTGGTATGTCTTCAAACACCCAGTCAAAAGGAAAATCAGAAGGTAAGTAAAATGTTGCTTTAATACAATGATATTTTAAAGAATGGCTTAGTCAAATATTATTCAATGACCTTTTTGGATTTGATTCTCAATGTTGTTTTAATTAGTCACCATTATCTTAGCAAATAACATTTAGGGAAATATTATTTGCAGGATCAGAAATCAATAACCTTTTGCATAATTGATCTTAATGTTCTAACTCGCCAACACATGGGGTAATGGACTACTAACATGGCGGAGAGGAACGTTTATGGACTCTCATAAGATGGCAACGAGTCGGATATTAGGGCCCTGTCCCAATACTCGCACTTCCACCCCTGTGTCCCTGAATTGCGCGTTGATGGGTTTGAGTGCGTAGTGTGTCCCAATTCTCCAGAGTGGTCCTTAGCCCCGCCCCATTTGCGCCCTCAATCCACACTTCGGCGAAGTCCGCTTAGATGCGGGCTTCGCCGAAGTATATTACCCACAATTCACTGCTGCAGATGACGTTCTGAGCAAAAAACAATCAAAACCATCAACGTAATCAACCATCAAATCAGAATAATAAGAATGGCATAAACATTAGACAGCAAGCCGACAAATATATTTTTTTACTGGTTTTCCAAGCTCAACATTGTAAGATACCAGTGGCTTCAGAGTGAGTCCGGGCAGTGAGTAGGCCATAACACTGAAGTTACCTTTCAAACAAACACTGGCGCAGTGAGAGTCTGGTGTAAAAGCCTCCTTCGCTTCCTGCACTTTCTTGTCCTCAAAACAATTGCTGGTTGCAGTTTTAAAATGTTTTTTTAGCAGCGAGATTGCGAAAACAGCGCCGGTTCCCGCCCTTTTTGATGTTGCAGTTACGGTGCAGAGGTGCAAGTCGATGACGTAACCCCTACTGTCCCAATTCTCCAATTTTGCACGCTTGTAACCTGCGCACTTCAACCCCTAAGTGCACTTGTACAAAGTAGACACTTCATAGAGGGGCGTAAGGTGTAGTGTGGGAATTGGGACAGGGCCGAATATGGCCTGCCTAGCACTAGCATTAGCTGTTTGTTTAGCTAACAAAGGAAAGCTTATAGATTGTTGACCACTTCTAAGTCAAACATGTACATTTAATTCCCGGTAATATACATATTATGCGGTGCATTATGGCCTGTATTTAAAACTATTTATTTAAAAAAAGTATGTCATAACTTTAACACAACTCGGAACAAATAATAAGCCTCAAAGCGTTTAGGTCTGTTCACATTAGCACACAAAATAGTTAAACCTTTAGAACCTCACACAAGCAAAACATCATGAAATAAACAATATTCAGATTGTTTCATTTTAAACAAAATTTTTTGTGCCCATACACTACCTCATGAACCGTTCTGAACAAAGGATGGCCTAGGGCAATCAGTTGAGTAGCGTAGGTGAACAAAGAATTGTGGCTACTGTCAGTAGCAGCTGGGGGTAGCTTCCGCTACTGGCACGCAGGAAGGAATGCAATGCTAGCGGCTCCTGCTCTGTCTTCTTTCAGGCAGGAGGAAAACCGCTTCACTCGACATGGTTACAGTTGACGTCTCTTCTGGGAACTCTCTGGCTCAGATGCCTTTCTGCAGAAGCTCAGAAAGAAAAGTTACAAGACAAGCTTGTTTTAAATACTTCTTTTTATGAATGAGTGCTGGGTTCACTACCAGCAGTTCTTACTTAACTTTATTTTTCTCGATCTGTGGGTACTCAAACACAAGGCCATAGTCAACTTTGGATCCAAGGATTCTTCAAAGTAGTAGAGTGTTATACTTGCCAGGGAGTTTCAAAGACCTTCAGCTGGTGCGCGTTGCCTCTTCATTAGCTGCCAGGCAGCAGGATAGAGGATGAGGTGAGGCTTTAGAAGAGTTTTGTTCTATGACATTAAGGAGAGTCCCGCTGTGACTCGCCCTTCCTGTGCTGGGCTAAAGGTAGGGAATTGCTGCATTTACAGGTGCAGAGTTTCCTACCAGTATCTGTGTTTGCCTATAAATGTCTTTTTAAAGTTTTTTTTTGTTCTTTTTTAAGAAGAAAAATATCCATGTTGAAATATCGGAAATAGTGTGGCTGGGGTCTTGAATAGTTCCATGGTTTCAGTTTTATTTACAGAGCTCTATGTCTAGAAAACAAGATTATTTACCAGACTAAAAGGGCTGAGTGTGGACCTTTTATTATTGTGACTACAAAATTCAATGGCTCGTGACTCTTTGTCTGTTCTGTCTGTTTTTTAGGTCTTTTGATTGCACAGGGCACGCATGGAAAAAATATTATTTGCACTTTGCTGTGTTTTTGTCTCTTCAGACGGAACGCTCTTCATTTCCATTTCATCACAGACTCAATTGCAAAGCGTATTCTCTCCGCTTTGTTTCATTCTTGGATGGTCCCGGCTGTCAGGGTGAACTTCTATGATGCCGATGAGCTTAAGGTGAGAAGAAAGACCCCCTTATTTACCTGAGCAACTGTATTATCAGTTTATAAGGTGATAGTCTATGCTGTGTCGTTTCAGTCTGAAGTGTCATGGATCCCTAATAAACATTATTCTGGCATCTACGGACTAATGAAACTGGTGCTCACCAAGACACTGCCCTTGGATCTACGAAGGGTCATTGTTCTTGACACAGATATCACTTTTGCCACTGACATCGCTGAGCTTTGGGCTGTCTTTCACAAGTTTAAAGGTATGTATTTTTCATACTTTGTCCTCTTTTCTATTTCCTATTTGGGTTTTGAGGATGGCATGATGAAAATTTTGTCACATACAGATTTTAGTTTTCAGTATGTACTCCTGAAATTGCAAACAAAATACTTAGGAAGATTTTTTTACTACTTGTATCAAAGTCAGAAGTTTATATACACTAAGATTACTCTGGTTTTTCATAATTTGGGAATCTCCTAATTGTGATAACATCGCACAGTAAGCTTCCCATAGTTTAAATTACAACATTTGAGTTTAATGGGGCACAGCTGTGGACATATATTATACTTCAAACACACTGCTATATTGAGTAACATCATGGAAAGACCAAGAGAAATCAGGCAAGCTACCAGGAAAAGAATTGTGGACCTCCACATCTATGGGTTGTCCTTGGGGACAGTTTCTGGATGCCTGAAGATTCCGTGTCTTCGGTCATACATAAATAAAAGAAGTTCCCTCTGTTTTTGAATTCTGTGCAGCTGGAAGGATTTTTGCTGACACTTTTTCACTTTCACTTTGCACATCTGTTATGATGCATAACAATGTGTTTTTCAAAAGCTTGAATAATACCTCAACTATAGCCCCAAATCCTAGAAGAGTTGAGAAGGAAGTGCCGTGGATGTAAAGCAGGAGCAAAGATGCGAGAGAAAAGAAGGAAGTCCAAACGGTCTTTTCCATCGATCATAATGGGCAATGTTTGGCAAACAAATTTGATGAGCTTCAAGCTGTAACAAGGTAACAGCGAGACTATCGGGAATGCAGATATGTCTCAGCAAAACACAGCCATGTCTGTGTTTGACTAAGGCATGGCTGCAGGATCATATCCTTGACTCCAACATCTTGTTGTTGGCTACATTTCCAAAGAGTAAGGTAGTATCATACTCTGGGGTTACTTTTCTTAGATGGATCTAGACCTTTTGTCAAGGTGAGGGTAGTTATGAACAATAAATATCAGACAGTTTAGACCCACAGGCTATAGGTGTCTGCTGGAAGGATTTTGATTTTCAGCATCAGTGAGTAGAATCGAAATTTAAGTTTTGGAAGGGTCTAGCCAGAATCTAGAACTAAATCTGTGGGGTCATCTGAAGAGGGCCGAGAGCAAGAAATGTCCCAGCAGTCTGATAGATTTGGAGAACATTTGCAGAGTAGACTAAATATTGTCAATTCAGGATGAGAATGCTGATAGACCCCTACCAAACAAGGCTAAAGGCTGAAATGTATTCTAAAAGTTGTTCATCAAAGTATCAAACACACCTATAAAACCAGGTTGTTTTACTTTTTTGTATTTCTACCCATTAACAGATTTGTTTTTCAGCACAAAACCATACAATACATGTTACACTAAAAAGCTGCCGTACCACACACATATGCAATATGTGAGTACAGTGGAGGACACTAGCAGCCTTTGGGAGATGTGGTACTTCCTGAGCACACTCGGGATGTACAGCCCTCATTGGGCCTTCTTCAGGTATTCAGAGGGGTCCCTTCTCCAGCCCAAATCCTCCTCCAAGTTGAGCCTTAGGAAGTGTAAGAGGTGTTGAGAAAGATGTTGTTTCCCCTGCATTACACCATTACCTGGTACACCTCACACTTATACCCAGACTCATCTGCCCCCTGAGATGATTGTGGTATGTTCAGCAAACTTGAAGATGGTGTTGCTTTAACAAGTGGTAATGCAGACATGTATGTAGAATACAAAGAGCAGGGGGCCTTAATACACAACCCTGCAGAATAGCTGGTGCTGAGGCTGTAAATATGTGAAATCCCAGTCTAACTCTCTTAACGACGACCAGACGGGAAGTTAGTAATCCATGTGCAGATGGAGGATAGAAGACCCTGAGTTTGACTACACCATCATCCCCCATAAGGGGAAAGTACCTCATAAAGCACTTTTAATGTCTATAGCGTAAAACTGATGTTTTTGCTTTGCTCAGGACAGCAGGTTCTGGGTCTAGTAGAGAACCAGAGTGACTGGTACCTGGGAAATCTGTGGAAAAACCATCGACCCTGGCCAGCACTAGGTAGAGGTTTCAACACTGGTGAGTACTTTCTTATAACTTTAGCTATAATTTATTTAAAATCATTGACAGCTGTTAATGGCTGTCAAAGAGTAAATCCTTCATTTAAAGTAACATTTAGGATTTTAAACCACTTATGTTCTGATGCCTAATCAAAACAACCACAACCCTTCAAAGTGATTAGAATTCACAGTGGTAAACATTGAAAAATTCAAAGCTTTAAAGCTAAAACATTAGATTTGAATCTCAAACGGAACGGTCTCCTCTCTTCTCTTGGCTGAGAAGCAACAGAACATGGTTATCAGTGTCTGCAAAAATCCCTTTATTTTTTATAGTTCCACATCTCTGTTGACCTTCTTGTAATAGTATATAATGCGTAGTAGCTGTGACAGAATCATCTTTTATAGTTTTATGGGAGAAATTATTGGCTTCTTATTCTGCAGTATTTCGTCCTTTGAGTCCCTCAGCAAGACATCGGTCGACACTGCTTGGGGAGTTATCACCAGCATCGACCTGGAAAAAAGGTTACGGAGGTTACGGCTCACAATATTTTAATGAACCACATGATCAGCTAATCACAAAGGTTTTCTGCATCCAATCAGACACTTTTGTGATATCCTATGTTGGATTGGACAAAGAACGGGAATGATTTTTCTTGTGAAACAAAGTAAAAAAAAAAAGTTGAAGATAAATAGTTAAATAACTGATGCCATGAAAACTCAAAATTTATTAATTATTTTCAGAGGAGTAATTTAGGATTTGTAATTCGTAAGTTCATTTTTCAGTTTAAAGAATTCTTTTAATAATTATTTAAACTTAAGACATGTGAAAACAGGTTGATGGTATTAATCTGATTTCGTTAAAATCTGTGCTTTGTTTATTTTTAAAAATCTTTTATTTCTTTCTTTAATTGCAGTTTTTTTTTGATTAGTTTGAAATAGGGGTCAGGCAATATGACGATGTCAGATCATGAAGGAGACGAAAGTTCTCATAGTGTCCGTGTATTGTCTCTGAGGGACATTCTTTACAATGTACTGTAGTTCTGTGCTCCTGCCGAGACGCATCCGTTTCTTTTTCCTCATTTTCCTGGCATTTATAAATTAACTCTTGTTGGAGGGACTAATTTGTTACTGGTTTTAGTCAACAGCATGGCTTTAGTGAAGTATTACTATTGTGAATATTACAGTTTAAAAATAAAATTACCATTAAAGCAATCTTCATTAATCTTGTTATTGATTGTTCGTTGAACGTATTGTTGGCGTGAGCCACGGATGAATAGTAGCCCTCTATGTGCAGGATAACAAAATACTCCAAGTAGGGGATGTAATGTGCAGAGGAACTTTAAGAGCCCAGACCATAGTAAGCAAGCATTTACAACAACAAAAAGCATTTCCCCAGAACACATAGCCGCTGCCTGCAGAGTTCCGTTAACAAGGTCAAATCACAGTAGCACATTCCAACTCTTATTGTCATAGCTTGTATGCAGTGTAACATGGGGCATAAAAACACATTAATACAGTATTAATAAGTATGTACAACAGTATCGCAAAAGACTCATCACTGCAGATGGAAGCAGAAGGAGGATAAACCTCAGCGGACAAATTTAAACCACAGTAGAGTTTATTAGTTAATTGTTTATTTCAGCTGTACTTTGGACCTTTTTAAATGCACAAGTATGGCTTTTTGAAGACATTTTGTCTTGACTAGAAGCAGAAGGAACATCCACCAGCTAATAACTGCCTAACAGCTAATGCAAAGTAAATAAACCTTTAGCAGGATATTTGCACTCTTGATCAGGTTTCTCTGCCCAAGTTGTTACCAGTTTCAAAAGTAATGAACTATAGGTCATGGATCAGTTTATTTGTGGCAGGACAGCTAAAGTTACATGATTAAGTCTCAGTTTTTTTGCGTTAGCACAGCAAACATTAATAAGCCTTTTATTTGTAATTTAACCCTGACGAGTATCTAATGCAAAGAAGATATTCCAAGTGTGTTGTTGAGAGTAATTTAATGATGAAAAAAAACCCACTACTAACCTTAAATTTTATGCTGAAGTTAACTTATAACTTTGATTGATTTGGAAACAGTACTGATAATAAATAATGATAATAGAAAAAATTCAAATTGTTGTATACCTATTACCTATTATGTTGCAAGAGTAAAATTTACCTGAGCAGTGGTGGTAGACATTTTTGAAAATTGAAATACATTTTTTGAGTTAGATAAAAGAGGTTGAACATGGTACTTCAAGCATTATTGGCAAAATTGTGCAATCTGATCAGAATGTGCTGCATGTAAGTTACATGCAGAAGTTGGAGGGGCGGGGAGCATTTTTCACTTTTTTTCTTGCTACAAACAAACTAGATCTGAGGCTATGCACTGAAAGATTTTAAACGTATTTTCAAGGACAATGGTAAAAGTGTCATTGGATGGCTTGGTTATGTTCCTAATGCTTTATTGCTAATGTCTTTTTTTTATTTTATTTTCAGTGATATTGTTCAATTTATTTGTTGCATAAATTGTACTGACTATATTCTGATATAACGTTTTTTTTTTCTCTAGAGGTGCACTGATATGAAAATATGGGCCGATATCATTATTCAATATTAATTTTGCTCTTATAGCCAATAACCACTATTTAGCCACATTACATATATTGTATTATTTTACTAGCCTTTTTAATACCGTACAGAAATGACCGCACTGCTAAAATTGCCTTTCTGCTTCTCTCCACAATCCTACGCTTCATCACTATTACTGTCATATGCCCAAATAAATACCACAAAGCCGGAACACATACAGAAATGGCAAAAAGGTGGAAATAAATATCAATTATTAATATCGACCCGGTTTTACTTATAGGACCGATACCAATATGTTAGAAAATGACCAACATTGATGGCGATATGATGTGCATACCTATTTTTAATCTTGTATGTCTATTTAAAAAAATCTTGATTTTGAAAATGAGGTTTAGTGCGATTTACCTATGTAAATAAAGGGGAAACAGAATTTGAAAAAAGTTTCAAAGTTTCTCAAATTAGTGTATCTGTTTTCCTGAAATTCGTCCTGAAGTTAACCTGCAAATCTGCGCTGATGACACTGTCATCTTCGCGTCGGATAAAAACAGTATTGTAGTCAGTAAAAAATTTAATAATAGCTTATAGAGAATATCATCGTGGGTAAATGACTCCTGCTTAACTCTTAATGCAAAGAAAATGATGTGGAATTGTTTTTCAATAAAGAAAGCTCCATCACAGTCCTTGCATATTTGAATCAATGGGGATGCAATTGAACAAGTATCAAAGGAAAAATACTTAGTAATAATTATGGATGCTCAGTTAAATTTTAAAAGCCATGTTGATAAAATCTGCAAAACTGTTAGATCAAACATAAATTGTTTTACAATTATTAGAAAATGGTTAACACTGTGCAGAGATATTCTTCAACTCAATGATTCTTTTACATTTGTCTTACGGAGTTACTGTCACAGACTAACCAAACAACACTCAAACCATTGGAAAGTCTCTACAATCGGGCCTTGAAGGTTTTATATCAAAAGCCAATCATATTTCATCATTGTTATATTCTGGCTAAATTTGGTATTATGGATTTTTCCAATTTTATAAATTACAATTTTTTTAAATTGATGTTTAAATGTACTTGCACCCAAATCATTAAGCAATTGTATACAGGAACTGCAGGGCAACAGCAGATCTACCCAAGTGGCTTTAAACGGCAACTGTAAGGTCCCCTTCTGTAGAACCACTTTTGCTCAAAGTACTGTTTCTGTGAGAGGATCTGCAATTTGGAACTAACTCCCTGTCAATTTAAAATCTATGACCAGCTTCAATATGTTTAAAAAGCAGTTGGGGTTAAACAACTTCTAGTCAGCTGAAACATAATTGCCCATGCAGTAATTATCCAATGGGAGGCTCGTACCTATTTGCTTAGTTAAATCCAGGTGGCGACTTTTTCTTTTGGCCAGGCAGTGCATATTGCCTATAAAAGCCTATCTAGGGACAAGTGCTACAAACTAGGTTATGCTATAAGCACCATGATACAGGCATGGGACTGCTGTTTTATTCGGTTTATCTGTGTTATTATTATACTGTCCCTATCAAATAAACCTAATAAATAAATAAAATCATATTTTAAGTAGAATGACCGATATGGGAGCAAATCATTTAAATGGTTAAAAAAAAGGTAAACAGATGGACTTATATAGTTCTTTTCCAGTCATAACGACCGCTCAAAGCGCTTTACACTAGACCCACAGTCACCTAATCGCACACACATTCAAAAACCGATACACTGAGAACAATTAAATAAATCATGTGTTTAGCTCATAAGTTCACTTAGACTTCAGCTTAGACTTCAGGAGCACATTATTTCAAACTGTAAAATAATCTTGTGTGTGTGTGTGTGTTTTTAAATTTCTTTCAGGGGTTATTTTACTTCTCCTGGATCGGTTACGGAAGGTCAGATGGGAGCAGATGTGGAGGCTGACTGCAGAAAGTGAACTAATGAGCATGCTGTCCACGTCATTGGCAGACCAGGTTACAAACACTTACACGCATTCCTTTTTACACCTGCAGAAACTTAATGATTATATTAAAATGTATTTTAAAAACCATAGCTTATGGAACAAATGTTGGAAATATTAGAAGTTCAGTTTCAATTGAAATATGCTTAATTAATTCTAAAAAGAAGTCAAGCATAATACGTTTTTATTATCTATGTTTCTTCAAAGTTATTATGAACACCTTATCAGAACTTGGGGATGTATTTGGGGTTGGTGTTTCCAGTATTTCCAGTGGTCCATTCATGAATAGAATTTACAAGAAAATCTAATAAAAAAAATTCTGATCTGAGTCAGTCCATTCCTCAGTTTTGACTCCATTCACTCTACATGGACAGCTAACTAGACTTTTAACTTTTGGACAGTTTTTATAATGTGTAACCATGGCAACAATGTGTTTTTTTGTTTGTTTTTTACCACCGGGCGCACCTGAGTAGCTTCTTAAAAGCTCAGATAATATCAAAACTGCGACCCCAAAGCTCAGATGAGTTAAAAAGAAGGCATCATGGATGCTGGGCTGGAGCAAAGAGAGAAGAGAGGAGGAAATTGAAACTCTCTTCAATTAATCCTTTTGGTCAATGTGAGATCTTTGGCAAACAAAGTAGATGAACTTCAAGCGGTGACAAGGACCAATGCAGTGGGTCGATAGTACAGTATTATGTGCTTCACTGAGACATGGCTGCACAATAATAGACTTGACTCCATATCTGTGATTTTGAAGAGGAGCGACAAAAGCAAAGGAGGTGGATTAGCAGTGCATGTCAACAACAGATACAGGACATGCTGCTATGAAATACTGTCCCTGCAGCACAGATATTGAACCGTTAGCCTTAATTTTTTGTCCATATTATTTACCAAGCAATTTCACCAGAGTTAGCTGAAGAAGCTTTGCAGGGAGATTTTAAAGCTAATGACTAGGATGCACTGAGCAGTCAGATAGAGATGACATCATTGCCATGACTGAATGTGAGACTGACTAAATAAACTTCTGTTTGGACAATATCATCCTGACCAGAACAATTACATGCTTCCCCAGTAACAAGCCCTGGATAACCAGGGAACTGATGGAGCTGCTAAACAAGACAAAAAGAGCATTCAGTGCGAGAGAAAGAAAATTGGTGATGAGTATTTATAAGCAACCTATAGAGACAGGAGAGATCAAGCTCCAGCAGAACAATATAAGAGATTTGTAGGTCAGGGATGTGGAAGATCACAGGCTGCAACCAGAAGGAGGATCAGATAAAATTCTTTTCTACACATGGGCTGTCATGTGGCAGTAAACATGCAAGATATACATTGTCCATTGCCATCAAGCAGTTTGTTGTTTTTTAGTAAGCTCTGTCACACTGTCATGCACATCTTTGGTCTTTAGGACATCTTTAATGCCGTGATCAAGCAGAACCCATTCCTTGTGTACCAGCTACCCTGCTTTTGGAATGTCCAGCTGTCAGACCACACTCGCTCTGAAAAATGCTACAAAGATGTATCAGACCTGAAGGTGAGACCTGGTTTTCACAACTTTTTAAAGTCAATCTTTGCAACTATACACATACATGCATACATACAACTGGTCAAATGTTTTAGAACGCCTTTCTCGTTTAATGGTTTTCTATATCCTTAAGACTGTTTACATTGTATGTATGTTCTCAATGAAGGCATCTAAACAGTGAATGAACACATATGCAATTATGCAGCAAACAAAAAAATTGTAAAATAACTCTAAATATGTTATATCTTTGAATCCTTAAAGTAGCTGCCCTTTGCTGTAATGACTGAAATATTAACCTTTGGTCGTCTCTCAATGAAGGTCTGGGAAGTTCTTACAAGACTCTTTGCAAAAACATGTCAGGTGACCACCTCATGAAGCTCATTGAGAGAATACCAAGAAAGCAAAGCGGTCATCAAAGCAGAGGGTGGCTATTTTGTAAAAATCTAAAATATAAAAATGTTTAGAGTTATTTTACACTTTTTGTTTACTACATGTGTGTAGTAAATGTGTGTTCATTCACAGGTTTGTTGTCTCTGATGAGAATCTACAATTTAAATAGTCATGAAAATAAAGAGACCCATTAAGTGGGAAAGGCGTTCCCAAACTTTTGACCAGTAGTAAAATGTTGGAGTAGGCTGGCTACAGGTGGACTGGCTAAGTGAAAACATTTTCTGGCCGTTGCTTGCCTTTAGGGTTTCTAACCTCTAAGTGACACTGAGGTATGGGAAAAGTGGCTTTAACCTGAAGACCTCCTCTTTATGGTTCTCCTTAGGTGATCCACTGGAATTCCCCTAAGAAGCTGCGTGTCAAGAACAAGCATGTTGAGTTTTTTCGGAATCTTTATCTTACTTTCCTTGAGTATGATGGCAACCTGCTGCGACGAGAGCTGTTTGGCTGTCCAAGTGAAGCTGACCCCAACAGTGAAAATGTACGTGAAACTGCTTCCAAAATTTCAACTAATGTGGCAGGTTAGAGCTGTGGACATTTAAGATATTGATGAACTAAGCTCCTAGCTAACACTCATGTTCTATAAACAGATTTTTGAATTGCAAAAAATAACTGCCTAATAGTCTCCTGGCCTTGGCATGAACCATAATATTGTACCTATTGTAATACCAGAACCTTTTATGAATGCAAGAATGTTTACACATAATTACTTATGACGGCATTTGCGTAAAATGCTAAATTATCTTTTTAATTGCTTGTCAAGGATTACTCATCTACTTCAGAGAATATGCATGGATGAGCTCTTTATTATTTTTAATATTACACAACAACAGTGTAGTAGTCAGTTGTTGTAGAACCCTCAAACAGGATAAAAACCAGCAGTCAAGAAGAGGACCATAAGATAAAAAAGGCAACAACAGGCTTCAGCAATTTTCCAAAGCTCTGAATGTTTTCCTTTGAATTAGTCAAGAAGACTTTTGCATAGGTCTCACCGGTTAAGGTTTATGGCACAGGCATGACCACAGCTTTTTCAAAAACCTCACAAAAAAAAAAAGAACAATTATCCTACAATCCTGCTTAAATACCCACAAACACTACCACTGATCCACCTTAGGGGGTTTGACATGAACAGTGCATTTACACAAAACTATACCATTTGCTACCAAGGTTTTTTTTTTTTTTTTTTTTTTTTAACACACACCCACACACATTTGACCATCCAATAGTACAGATAAAATGTACAAAACAAACAAGAATCAAATTAAACTAAAATTTCAGTCCACTTCCACAATCATCCTGAGCCCACTGGCCTGGCCCAATGAGGTGGATGATTAGGAAACTTCCAACAGGTGGAGTCATTAGGCTGTCATCATGTGTGCACTTCATGAATCTTGCCTTCAGGATGTTGACCTCAAAGAGAGAGAGGTTAGTGGTCTTCAAAATAAAAGCGTTACAAAACAAACTTTATTTTAGTTAATGTACATGTGTGCCTCACCTTAGTGAGGGAGATGCTGCCCTGCATCCTCACAAACAGCCTTTTATTCTGAGTTTCTTTGTTTTACTTAAAGCTGATCAATATGGAGCAGCTGGTGATATCAAATGGGTGGCTAAGGAACATTATGTGCCCATTTTTAATTTACTATTTTGCACCATGCCCTACTTTAAAATGTGTACAAACATGAGAGACAAATAACCTTTATTTGAAACCCAAAAACTTAGCAATGTTGTAATCTTGATTGTTAAAACAGTTCTTAGAAGTTACCATACTATTTTAAAAAAAGGTTATGGTAATTGTGACACTTGGCAGAATTTGTAGGATCAATTTAAATTGTTGGGACATAGCCCAGGGATCTTGTTGGCACTCAACCAGTCACACATCCCGAAGGGACGTGCTATGTGGTGAGCCCCGTCTGGCTGTAGTTATCCATGCGTTTCTATGAGGTCATTCATCCACCTAAAAGGATGACTTCTTAGGAAATTCTAATTGCAAAGTTGTGCCCCACAAGGTGGCAGCTGCAGCATAACTGTTGCACTCCTTGTGATTTATTGTTTTTTAAACTCGTCTTCTTTTTTCATTGCTATTTTTGAAGGATTTCTCATTGTGGTTTTTAATGTACTGTGGAAACAATTTTTGCTGTTACTTTTATACTGTATTAATTTGTAAACATACCAACAAGACTGTTGTTTAGAACCAGCTGAAGCTGGTTCTGGTGTCTGGACCCCCAGGGAAGTATTTGTCCAAACACCCTGGAGAGGACACAGAAAAGACAGGTGAGTCACTTCCTTAGCACAACACTTCTCCTTCACTCACTTTTAAACAGATTTTACAAATTTTCTGTACCAGCCCACCAAACCAAGAAATCCTCTTACCTTCTTCTTTGTGGTTGGAACTGGGAAGGCCTGAATTGCCTCGCATTCTTTTCCACTGAGGTTTTATCTTCCCAAGCCAATGACAAAGCCCAAATACTCCAACTTCCCTCTGGTCTACGGTACATTTCTTGTGGGGTTAATAGTCAGCCCCAGGCCACCTCTGATGCGGTGTGCCTTCCTGCAGGTGATCACGTGCTCCTCCTAGGACGGCTATACACTACAATCATCCAGGATATGCTGCGAAATGCTGACACAAATCTCTCAGTACATGATCCATTAAACGTTGAATGTTGTTGGTGCACCCTGAAGCCCAATGGCATGCATGACTTTACAAAAACTGGTACATACCAAGAGTTTTGAAGGCGGTCGCTTCTCTTGCCTCCGGTGCCAAAGCCACTTGCCAGTATCCTTTACACCGATCCAGCGTTGTACTGTTAGCTTGCTTAACCGCTTTTCTCCAATAGGCAGCACCCTGGGCCTTGGGACAGATCAAAGTTGGACATAGCATTTAAATATCTGAAATCACCTGCAGAATCTGATGGAGCCATTCTTTCTTTGTACCCGGAGCACAACTATGCTTCATGCACTCCACGCCTTGACTCCCAATTATTCCCAAATTCAACATCAGCTTTATTACTTTTTCCAGCACTGGCACCAAGCGTTCTGGTATTCGATAGCTCTTTTGACGGCTAGGTGAATCTTCTTTCACCCGAATCTTGTGTTGAACCAGTGATGTGAATCCTGAAATTTCTTGAAACAGCTGAGGATCCAAAAGAGGATTTATGTTGCTCTAATCAATGGGGGACAAATGAGAAAGGTCAACTGAAGCACCCTCTAATGTGCTAGCTGGAAAGAATTTTTCAGTCACCTCCTCATCCTTAACTGCACGCACAAATACAGGGGTTGGACAATGAAACACCTGTCATTTTAGTGTGGGAGGTTTCATGGCTAAATTGGACCAGCCTGGTAGCCAGTCTTCATAGATTGCACATTGCACCAGTAAGAGCAGAGTGTGAAGGTTCAATTAGCAGGGTAAGAGCACAGTTTTGCTCAAATATTGAAATGCACACAACATTAGGGGTGACATAACCAGAGTTCAAAAGAGGACAAATTGTTGGTGCACATCTTGCTGGCCGCATCTGTGACCAAGACAGCAAGTTCTTTTTGATGTATCATAGCCACGGTATCCAGGGTAATGTCAGCATACCACCAAGAAGACGAACCACATCCAACAGGATTAACTGTGGACGCAAGAGAAAGCTGTCTGAAAGGATGTTTGGGTTGCTAACCCAGATTGTATCCAAAAAACATAAACCAAACGGCTGCCCAACTCACGGCAGAATAAATGTGCACCTCAACTCTCCTGTTTTCCACCATAACTGTCCGTCGGGAGCTCCACAGGGTCAATATACACGGCGGGCTGCTATAGCCAAAAAATTTGGTCCACTCATGGGCAATGCCAAACGTTGGTTTCAATGGTGCAAGGAGCGCAATCTTGGGCTGTGGACCAATGTGAAACATTTATGTTCCCGGATGAGTCCACCTTTACTGCTTTTCCCCACATCCGGGAGAGTTACGGTGTGGAGAAGCCCCAAAGGAAGCGTACGTCCACCCAGACTGTTGCATGCCCAGAGTGAAGCATGGGGTTGGATCAGTGATGGTTTGGGCTGCCATATCATGGCATTCCCTTGGCCCAATTACTTGTGCTAGATGGGCGCGTCACTGCCAAGTGACTACCGAACCATTCTTGAGGACCATGTGCATCCAGTTGTTCAACATTGCATCCTGAAGTGCGGTGCACTGTATCATGATGACAATGCACCAATACACACAAGCAAGACCTGGTGAAAGATTGGTTTGATGAACATGAAAGTGAAGTTGAACATCTCCCATGGCCTGCACAGTCACCAGATCTAAATATTATTGAGCCACTTTGGGGTGTTTTTGGAGAGCGAGTCAGGAAATGTTTTTCCTCCACCAGTATCCCGTAGTGACCTGCCCTACTATCTGCAAGAAGAATGGCTTAAATCCCTCTGACCAAATGTGCAGGACTTGTATGTGTCTTCCCACGACAAATTGACGCTGTATTGGGCCGCCAAAGGAGGCCCCTACACGCATATATAAATTATTGTGGTCTTAAACCAGTGTTTTCAGTTTCATTGTCCCCCCTGTAACTCCTGGTGCACAAGCTCCTATCAACTGTGAAACTCTTTCAACAGGTTGCAACCTTAAATGTCTGATATTTCTTAGCTCTTTCTGGCATGTGCAGTTCTAAACAACTTTACTCACTTGTTTTGGTGATCTCATATGGTCCCATGCCATTTTGTCAGCAGCTTTTTTATTGCTGTTAGGAAGTAGTACAAGTACCTTCTGGACTGGGAAGGAAGACCTATCTCTGGCCTTCTGATCATACCAGGTCTTTTGATGTTGTTTTGAGCTGCCTTCATGTTGTCCTGTGCAAATGATGCCATTTCCCTGCAGTCTCTCCCTCATGTTAATGACATATGCTGCAATGTTTTCATCACACCCTCTCGTTTGGGGTCTTTCCCAGCAGTCCTTCAGCAGATCCAGTGGGCCTCTCACTTGGCGCCCACACAATAGTTCAAAGGGTGAGAAGCCTATGGAAACCTGCGGAACCTGCCGGTAAGCAAATAGCAGGTAAGGCAGCCATTGGTCCCAGTCGGCCCCTGTGTCAGAGACAAACTTGCGCAGCATATTTTTGAGAGTCTGGTTATATCTTTCCACTAGCCCATCCGTTTGGGGGTGATAAGAGGTGGTCTTAAGTCCCTTAATCCCTAACAACTTGTACACCTGCTTCAATAATTTGGACAAAAAGTTTGTCCCACAATCTGTCTCCTGCAGCTTTTCTCTAGGGTAGGAATACCAAGAAAAATTCTTACAGTTAGCAACATGGCGGGCTTTAATGGATCTAAGTGGAAAGGCCTCTGGGGTACCGTGTAGCATAATCACATATTACCAATATGTAACGATAACCCGTAGAGCTCCTTTCTAATGGACCCACAACGTACATGCCTAGCCTTTCAAAAGGCGTCTCAATGATTGGCAGTGGTTGTAGCTGAGCTCGGGCTACTCCTTTGCCTGAAGTCAACTGACACTTTTCACAGGAACTACAACACTTAGAAATCTTAGAATACATTCCTGGCCAAACAAAATGGCTGCTGATCCTACTCAGTGTCTTGTGAAAAGCCATATGACCTGCCCAGGGAATTGAATTCCCCAGCTCCATCACTTTGTGCCTGAACTGTTGTGGGAGGGCTAAAGCTTCACACTTTCCTTTTTTTCTGGTACAAGATGCCATCTTTAATCATGTAAACTGCTTCTTCCAGAAAGTTCACCTGGCCCTGATGAGTTCCCTCGACCCCTTCACCTTTTCAAACCAGGGTTTTAGAGTAGGATCATCCCTCTGAAGTGCCCCTAAATCTGAGGGAATGTCCAAACTCCAAATAGGTTATTTAGCTTTAGACAACGGTGCTGTCCCCTCCATCAGCCGACCCTTTGAACTTACTCTTCTTATTCTGAGCTCTAGTTCTTAGTCTTTCCCACCTCTGCTTCCAGAGACTCCCAAAGAAGGGCCTCGTCCAGTACTGTTTTGCACTTCGTGCTCTTGTGAACTACATGACAGGGTTTCAATGATTCTGCTGGTATTGCTTAAACTTAACTGAGCTCTGGGGTTGTCCTCTGTCAGTGAACACCTTGGTCTGACTGATGTATAAGGTCAAATAGAGTGGGGATATCATTCCCAAGTATAACTGAATATGGCAAGAGGGGACTACCGCTACCTGTAACAGGTACGTCTGACCTCCCACTGTCAAATAAACCTCAGCTGTAGGGTAAACTTGTTCATCTCCATGCACACAACTTATTTTAGCCCGCACCCCACTTAGCTTTTCTTCTGAGATCAAGCTAGTGTGCACTAGAGACTGAAGGCACCCAGAGTCAAGCAAAGCTTCCTCTTTTTGCCCATTAACTAGAACAGGAACAGTGCAAACTTTCTTTTCTACCATCTCTGTGGCTCGTCTTGGAACTGCACACAAAAGAGATGGCTCTGATTTCAGTGCAGGGCAAAAGTGTTGTGTATGGCCAAAGTTATTACAATTATAACATCTTATATCTTGGACTGACGACTTGGGAAATGACTTTTTAACATGGTGAGGTCTTTGGGAGGGAAGCTGCCGTGAACTAGAAACATTTCTGGCCTGAACTTGAGCAGACTCCTGTTCACCCCCAGTGGACTTACTTGGTTGGGTATAGTGGGTCTCCCGGCCAAAAGAGGTGCTCTTGCTCCCCTCCTGGCTGATGTGAAAACCTCTGCAAGGCCAGCTGCTTCTTTCACCATTTTCGGGTCACGCTCACGTATCCAGATCTCCAACTCTGGATTAACCATTCTCGAAAACTGCTCCAGAATTATCTGCTCAGATATTTCTTGTACAGTAGATCTTTCAGGTTTAACCCATCTTGAAAACAAGTCTTTCAATCTTACTAAAGTTCACACGTGGCGTCTCACCTGGTTCAACCTCAGGGATTCTGAAGCAGCGTTGATAAGGTTGTCAGTTGTGATCTCATACTTTTGCCAGAATTGCTTTTTCATTCACTTTGTCATAGTTCTCCGAGTCTGCTATATCCATAAGAACAAAAGCTGTGCGAGCTTTCCCCTGTCAACAGTGGGGACGAGACGAACAGCCCACTCTTCTCTGGACCAGCGACACACCTGGGCCATCCTCTCAAATGTGGTCAAGAAATGCTCAATGTCATCATCCACAGATAAGTGAAGACATTTTGGTTCAATTATAGACCTGGTACAACGGGCCGCCTGGATGTCACCACCATCTGATTTATTTCCATGTACTTCAGATGTTGTGGGGGGAGGTGGTGCTTCAGAATAGTCAGGTTTATCAATTACCGCATTTACTTGAAGCTGAATTTGTTAAAATTGATGCTGCATGCTTTCCCACCTTTGCTCCTGGCAAGAGAAATCTTTCTCCATCTTCTGGTCTCTGGCTCCCTGAGACTGCAAAAGAGATTTCACCAACTCTCCCAGTTCCTCCAACTTGTCCTCAGGGTTGGCTGTTGCCAGGGCCTCTAGACCAGATGAAGCTCCAACTCCTTCAGGCTCGTCCTCTTGGCCTGGCTTTTTCCCACTTCTAGTCATCATCTTCTCACTGTAGCTTGAGCAGCCCTCTCCTGACACCACTTGTTAACTGGTGGCCTTTGCGGCTGGATTGCCAGTGAGAAATAATAGTAACGGCAGAGGAAGGTGGAAGTAGCAGTTGGTTTATTCAGGTGCACACCATTCAGCCTAACAGCATCAAGCCTCCTAACAAGGCACAGTTGCAGCCTTAAATAGGCACAGCTGATAAAAGGACTAAACCATTCTCTATATGGAATTTAACACCTCACAACTTCCAACTCAAACATACATTTTATCAAATATATACATATTCCCCCTTACTTTTTATAAATATTTTATATTTTTTTTAAACCTACACACCCAAACACCATAAAACCTCACAAATACTAAGTGCACAAATCCCCCACATTTTCCATGGTCTCTTCCAGAACCTATAAATGGTGTCTGGCCCCCAGGGAAGTATTTGTCCAAACATCCTGGAGAGGACACTGAAAAGACAGGTGAGTCACTTCCTTAGCACAACACTTCTCCTTCACTCACACTTTTAAACAGATTTTACACAAACATTTGCTCAAGTTTCAAAACAGTAGACATTATTTGTTCTGACTAATAATTCTCCTTTCACAGACACCCAACCCACTTCTTAATGAGGAGCAGCTGTGCAGAGCCTGGAACAAAAGGCTACATGCTCATCACTAAAATACTCAATAAATATTAAATAAAAAGATAAAACTTGTGTGCAAATTATGTGCAAATCCATGCGTAAAGTGCAGTGATAAATAAAGTGTTTGTTAAAGTGCTAGAAAAAGTGCTTTTAATAAAGTGCAAAGGTGCTCTTAAAGTGCTATGAATTACTTAAATAGGGATAGTCCAAGTAATGAAGACCTCTTCATTACACATCCCTACCAGAGTTGTGAGGTGCTTAACCAATAACAAACCCTCGATCACCAGTGACCTCCAGATACTGCTAGACAATAAAAAAAGAGCGTGACTGTGAAAATATTGAGTATACCAGAGCAACGTGGAAAGTTAAGATTAGAAACAGCAAGGAGGAAGAAGGTGAAGAGCAATCACCAGCAGAACAATATCAGACGAATATGTCCAGAGATATAGAGGATTTCAGGCTTTAAGCAGAGAGAGGATGAGCTCACTGGAAGTCTGGACAGAGACAGATTAAAGAAAATATTCCTTAGTAGGTTAAGTTCAGCTTCCTCCTCTCCTGCCATCAGCCCAGGAGATCCTAAACCCTCCCCTCACTGGCAGCTTTTCTGTCACACCTCAAATGTTAAATCTTTCATGTCGATCTTGGATGTTGCTCCTTATCTATGATTGATTTGACCAAATCAAGAGGTCCTTTTGTCTTGCTCTAGTATCTAAGAACGTTCATCCATCGGTCCTTAACAACTGTAGATCTGCTGCCTTGACATCCCACATTATGACGGTCCTAGAGAGTTTCCTGTAGGCACACCTGAGTAAGAAAACAACCACATATCAGGACCCTCTGCAGTTTGTTTATTGCCGTAGAGTTGGAGTTAAAGATGCCATCATAACCCTGCTTTAACAAAGCTACTGTCATCAGAACTAATCTGGCAGCACATTGAGGATCAGGTTATTTGATTTCTCCAGTCCTTTTAACACAATTCAGCCTAGAAACTCCAGAAGACAGAGCCTTCAATTGGCTATTTGACTAATAGATCATCATGTCTCAGACCGAAGGGTTGATTGCCTGACCTGTGTCCGCAGCAAAGGCGCACACAGGCGGACTGTACTCATCCCTTTTCACTCTGTACACCTCAGATTCCCAGTATTAATCAAGAGTCCTATCTTTTCCAGAATTACTTAGATGAGTCTTTATTATTTTCGGTGTATCAGAAATGGACAACAGGCTAAGTACAGAGAGCTGGTGGACTGCCTTGTGGCATAGCATGGGAACAATCATTTCATTTGGAATGTGAGCCAAACAAAGAAGATGACTGGAGATTCCAGGAAAAAGCTGGTCAGAGACCATTTCCATCTTGTCTGCCATCTTCTGTTGGGGTAGCAGCATCAGAGTCAGTGACTTAAAAAACCTCAACAAGCCGGGACGCCGATAAGCTAAATTACATAAATTATTCTCAAAACAAGATCATTAAGGATTTATGGGTAGTTATCCGATTACATGTGTAATCGGATAACTACCCATAAACCAGAGTTTTTTAGCGTCATTTTTGTTACAAGATGGATGATGTCAACACGGAATGCTGGTATGATTTCTCTGTGCTCTTACTGTAACTTAGTCAAGTATTTTAGCCATCTTATGCTAAGTCACCCAATTGTTTCTATCTTCTCACATTTGTCTGCAGCTGCAAAAGACTCTTTCAGAACTAGATGAAGATGACCCCTGTTACGAGTTTCGACGAGAGAGATTTACAGTTCATCGAACCCATCAATATTTCCTCCACTATGAGTATGAGCCCAGTTCTGACAACACTGATGTCACTCTTGTTGCCCAGCTATCTATGGACAGGTACCGATATAAAACTACAGTCACATACTCTGAATTTTAGAGATGCACAATGAATTTAAGGTGCAGCTTCTTTAAGGTTTTTTGATACATCTGTTAAACATACTGAAGTAATATTGACTTACTTTTTGATCCATACAAGAAACTAATTAGTTTTTTATTTTTAAATAATACTATTTAAGTTTGTCCATCAACAAGATCAACCAGTGGTGCATTTGGCCTTGGTCTTGTCTGTATAAGGGCCATTGTTGAGAAGTTCTGTTGCAACCTTGCAAACCTAAGCTTTACTGTCGAGGTATTTCTAGTGAAAGAAGGCCTTTTCCGGCAATCCTTTCAAGCCACAATTGGTCAAGCAAATTCTGTTTTTAAATTTAGCTCTATGGAGTTTAAAATAGAGCTCTTTGTTCCTTGTCTGAGCACTGCATGATTTCACTTAGGGTTGAACTTGCTGGCATGTCCAATCCCTTAAAATTATCTTTCTGCCTTTACAATGATGGAAATGAAAAGAAAATTATCTTTCAGACTCTCTCAATATTGGCAGGTAGAACAGTTACTTCTCTAAGGACATTGCTGCTTTCTTTTCTACTCAAAAATGTGCTAACAAACACCAAAATACTCTTAAGGTTCAGATAAATAAATTACCTCCCTTTTCCATGGGCTCTACTTTGGCCGGCTCCACCCCACTCAGCCTGTTATGCGACCATATCTATTACAGACTTTTCTGGCACTGTCCATTCTTTCTTGGTACCTGTTCATTAGCAGATCCCATTGGGGTTGAGCAGGGCCGAAATGTGACGTGAACACTAAAGCACTGACTAAAACTTAATGGCAAGTCATATGCGTGAGACTGAGTGAACAGACACTTGCCTTAACTTGCACTTTATCCGCTGTTCGAATTAGAACCACGAGAGAGATTTTTGTTTTTATTTTAAGCAAGAACAAAGAGTGGAGGTCACTAAACAGAATCCACACTTAACTCATGTTCCAGAATTGTATCCATATAACTCCAACTCTCCAGCACCTCTACACCAATACAAATGGGCACAGCACACAATGCTGAGTCCTGGAGGTGGGATTTCAGCAGTCAGTGTGTGAAGGGAAACATGACAGGGTTGGAGTAGAGTCAGGAAAACGGAGTGGAGTGCTGGAATCGTGAATGAAAAGAGGCATGAGTAGAGATACTAAAGATGCCAGTGTGGATTAGATTGCTCAGTGTGTCTTACAGGAGACTCAGCCTAATGCAGCATCCCTGCAGAGATAACTCAATAAACCTCATCTATAAACTATATTAACAAGCTCTGCTTCCCATTTTACATTCTAAATAGACAGAAGATCCTCTAGGAACTACAAGTAAACATGCTGTCTGACAACAAAGTGCGCTGCTTAGAAAATAGACCACAATTGATTCTTTCACTTGAATTATTGATTGGTAATAATGCTGTGAAGACCGGATACTTTTTGGTGATGTATAGGCTCAATGCACATCAGTGGCACAAATTTAAGAAAATTACATAAATCCACTCACCAAAAAGCCATCCATTCTGCACTGTTCCATGCTGTTCTTTGGAATGAATTAATAATGTGATGAACAAGGCTACCTTGCCACAATGTTTGTTTGTAGCTTATAAATTGTAAGATGATTGAATAAAAATGTTGAACATAAAAGGTTTATTATGTGATAGTGGCTGTAATGACAATCGGTAGCTCCAATTACATGAAAAAAAAATGGTTTATGGCTTTAAATGGCCTTAATTAGTAGCCTGTGCAACCACTTATTAGACAACCCAAGTTACAATGAAGTTGGGACGTTGTGTAAAACGCAAATAAAAACAGAATACATGATTTGCAAATCCTGTTCAACATGTATGCAATTTAATACACTACAAAGAAAACTTATTTAATGTAAAAACTGAAAAACTTTTTTTTGCAAATATTCAAAAATTTTGAATTGGATGTTTGCAACCCGTTCCAAAACAGCTGGGATAAGGGTATGTTTATCACTGTGATGAATCACCTTTTCTTTTAACAACACTCAATAAGCATTTGTGAACTGAGGACACAAAATGTTGAAGCTCTGTAGGTGAAATTCTTGGCCCTTCTTGTTTGATGAACAACTTCCGTTGCTCAACAGTGCAAGGTCTCCATTGTCATATTTAGCGCCACACATTTATAATGGTAGACAGCTCTGGACTGCAGACTGGCCAGTCTGGTACCTGAACACTTTTACTACGAAGCCAAGCTGTTGGAACACGGGCAGAATGTGGTTTGGCATTTACTGTCTTGCTGAAATAAGCAGGGATGTCCCTGAAGACGACGTTGCTTGGTTGGCAGCAGATGCTGCTCCAAAACCTGTATGTACCATTCAGCATTAACGGTGCCTTGACAGATGTGCCAGTTACCTGTGCCATGGGCACTAACACACCTTCATACCATCACAGATTCTGACTTTTGAACTTTGCGCTGATAACAATCCAGATAGTCCTTTTCCACTTTGGGCCAGAGGACACGACATCCATGATTTCCAAAAACAATTTAAAATGTGGACTCGTCAGACCACAGCACACTTTTTTTCTGCATCAGTCCACCTCAGATGAGCTCGGGCCCAGAGAATCCGGCAACATTTCTGGGTGTTGTTGATCTATGGCTTTGGCTTTGAATGTTGGGTTTTAACTTGCACTTTGGAGATCATTGGAATTGGGATTGTATGAACATTTGATAAATCTGATTCTGTCCCGCCCAACTGGAATTGCACAGTCCCGATTGGTCTGCCGACCCAAATGCCATTTTTCTAGGAACACCAGCATAATCAGCAGGGGTATGGGAAGACACAGATACAGTTTTTCAAATAGTTCTAAAATAACTGCACTCGGAGATGTTAAGCATCTGATGAGTCATTATATTGTGCCAGAAAATCCCCTCGATTACTAAATACGTTCTGTGCTGTGCCATTTGCAGTGTGCTCTAATAAGGCTAAGCTCATTGCTAAATTTATTTTCTGCCCCACTTTGTGCCGGCTTTAATATCAACCCATTTAATTACATACTTGTGGATGTATTAATTCATTATGTGTCTCTGGCATATACAATATTATTTGTGTATTGTTTTCACATTATTAACAGAGTGCAGCATACCCTCTACGGGTCGTCGGCAAACCAGTATCAAGTCTTGTTTGAAGTCTTGAATGGGTTTATTTACACTGCGAACAGCTTCTTAAAACACAGTTTATAGTTTGTGAAACTTTTATTCTATTAATGAAAACAGAAAAACGTTTGTAGTTTTGAAGTCTCATCTGTTTCTTGTGAACCCAGTATGCTGAATAGTTTTATCTCATGCGGTGGGTGTATTTTTACACGCCTTCTAAACTTGTATAGTGTTAGATGGGACTAACCAGGCTTGACTTTCAACATCTTCCTTTAGGCTAAATTTGGACAGAATAAATATACTAAAGAATTATCATTGTATATTTCTGGGCAATGAAAGGATAATGACTAGTTGACTGGAAATTGTCATATGTCTATTGAAGGTCATTGTTTGGAGAGTGAATTCAATTATATCATATCTTATGGGGTCACCATACTTGTCCTTCCTCCCCTGTAGGCTCCAAATGATGGAAGCTATCTGTAAGCACTGGGAGGGTCCCATCAGCTTAGCCCTATACCTTTCAGATGCTGAGGCACAGCAGTTCCTGCGATACGCACAGGGATCTGAAGTGTTAATGAGCCGCGGAAATGTAGGTTACCATATTGTCTACAAGGAGGGACAGTTCTATCCAGTCAATCTCCTGCGAAATGTGGCCATGCAGCAAGTCAACACACCCTACATGTTCTTATCAGACATTGACTTCCTGCCCATGTATGGCCTCTATGAGTATCTCAGGTAAGAGACACACGTATTTCAAAAAACTGTTCTTTTATAGTGCCCTGCTTTATTTTTAATCATTTTCTTTGCTTTCTTTGCAATCTTTGCTTGTAGGAAATCAGTGATACAGCTTGACATGGCCAACACCAAGAAAGCCCTAGTGGTTCCAGCCTTTGAGACTCTGAGATATCGCCTCTCCTTCCCAAAGTCTAAGGCGGAATTACTTTCTCAGCTGGACATGGGCACACTATTTACCTTTAGGTGCAAAACAGAAACTCATTTTTATTTCCTATCATGTGTAAGAGTTATTAAAAACAGTTTCACTTCTCCCATTATCATATACTTAAAAAAAGTATCATAGCATTCTCATAATACAATTAGTCTAAAATAACTCGCATCTGAGGAAAATGAAACACTAAAGAAAATCTGAAGGCTAAGTTGTATCACATTAAATTCTTTTGAAGAATATAGTCTTGTAAACTGTCTTAATTGTATGATCTTTTTACCAGACAATTACCTAACAGACTTTGATTTATTTTTTTTCTAGTCTTATTTACATACTATTCGTATGAACTTATTTAGCCTCAACTAACTCCACTAACATAGCTGTGGTTCCAGGTATCAAGGTACACATTTTTGTCTGCCTTTTGGCATAGATATCAAATAATATATATTTTTTATAAGGCTAAGCAATGATGTATTGCAGTAACATATTTCATTTAATGTTAAAGGTAAAACAAACACAATAATGCAATGTAGGAGCCATTACCAGTTATTTCTTTGTTCATTTGGCCATTGTAAAAGCATTGTCAGAATGCAGCTATCAAAAATTATTTGATTTGTAGAAAACATGTGTATTGCTGCTCATTACATTAAAGCATTGTCTAAATTCCCTTCTTTGTTTTAACACTGTTATCCTTATAGGTACCATGTGTGGACAAAAGGCCATGCACCAACTAACTTTGCCAAATGGCGGACTGCCACCACACCCTACAAAGTGCTGTGGGAAGCTGATTTTGAGCCCTATGTGATGGTGAGGAGAGACAGTCCTGAATATGACCGCCGCTTTGTGGGCTTTGGCTGGAACAAGGTGGCTCATATCATGGAGCTTGATGCACAGGTTATTCATCTTCTCTATCTTTTTTTACTCCAAGTCATTGTATTCAAACTATAATGTTAAGCTCTTTTGTAGTAAATGTTTCAACTTTGATGGACCTTTAACTTCATTTTACCCAGTCATTTTTCCTGTTGCAAGAAAGATTTGATTACCTTGAAATGAATATCAGTTTTGCTCAGAATAATATAAATGGTGGTATGCATTTAATGATGTTAAACAAATAGAAAAGAAAGCAAGATTTTTTGTTCTGGTACAGATATTAATAATTTAATTTATTTGAAACCAATAAAAAACAAGATAAACATGAATCCTTCAAGCACAGTCAAACCTTAAAGGGTGAGGCACTTCTGTTGCTGGTTCATACCTCATTAAGTGATAGGAAATTGTGTTATGAAACTAGCCCACCGTTATTTCTTCTCAAAAATTGCGTATTGGCAATATGAATATCAATACATCCATTTTGTACACCCATTTACTGCTTCACAGGGCATCACAGAGACTCACGACAAACAACCATTAATGCCCATCTATGATTATTTGAAAAGGTCAAGGGGTGCCACTGCCAATTTCAAATATTTTATTCATTTATCAATTAATTTTTGTATTCTAAATGATTCTTTTTTACCTGTTTAAAAGAGTTATATTTTTAGAAAAACAAAAAAAGGAAACCTTACAGACAATCCCCGCCTTCATTTGTTGCTTCCTAACTTGAAGTACTCCAAAACCACCTCGACCATTTAAATCATCAGCAAACTTTTATCATGTGGCTTATTTTTGGTAATCAGATGCTCCATCTGCTGTGTTTTGCAATAGTGGCACAGGCTGAGCTAGCCAAGGATGGAAGCCAAATTCCTAACTCAATTAAAGGCGCATGCTGTATATTCTGCTGCAGACTGCAAGGGAGCAACGCTCAGCACTCACAGCTATTTTGAGTAAAACAGTTGTGACTTTTGTCAAAAATCTTTAGAAGATAAAAAAAGATATAATCTAAAAAAAAAACTAAACAATGAAAAACACTGATGTGAACATATATTTATATTTGACATCATTGATGATGTCATAGAATCTTGGCAGTCAAGTAAGGTAACCTAATATGCATGTTTTTGGCATATTGGATATTTAGACAGAACCATCACATGGATACAAACTCCACAGATAGTGCTTTTCCAGCAATGTGAATTCAGGGTTCAACCAGGGCTAGTGGTACAGCCAGTTCTAAGCTAATTCTGTAAAACAACTGATTTGCTTTTCAGCAACCTGAGAGCCAAGTTAAAGCCACATAATTATAAAAATCTCATCCATTAAATGATGCTCTACCTGTTTTATTCTGTGCTTTTGTGAAGCATTGAGATTAATTTAACTACATAAATATTATCCTAGCCACTTGCTGCTCTGGAGCCACAGGCTGCAGACCCCTGGTAGGGTTTATGACTTTACCTCTTATATACAGTTACCCAGCTTGTCTGAAGCTCTAGCCTTACGGACTCTTCTGGGAACTACTCTTGGAGCAGGGCCTCCAATTCTGACAGCCTTTAAAACGTCTTCCAAAATTACAAAAACACGACATTTATTACGTGTACCTTAATCATCAAAGGAGGCAGAGGAGTAACGATGCAGCTGACACACCAAACAGGAGAGATAAGACTGAGGTAGAGATTGAGAAACAACAAGAAACGAAAGACTATATCTACTTCAGACATACAGTGCCTTGCGAAAGTACTCGGCCCCCTTGAACTTTTCAACCTCTTGTCACATTTCAGGCTTCAAAAATAAAGATATAAAATTCAAATTTTTTGCGAAGAATCATCAACAAGTGGGACACAATTGTGAAGTGGAATGAAATTTATTGGATGTGTCAAACTTTTTTAACAAATAAATTGGATTCAGGTCTGGACTTTGACTTGGCCATTCCAACACCTGGATACGTTTATTTGTGAACCAATCCATTGTAGATTTGGCTTTATGTTTTGGATCATTGTCTTGTTGGAAGATAAATCTCCGTCCCAGTCTCAGGTCTCTTGCAGACTCCAACAGGTTGTCTTCCAGAATGGTCCTGTATTTGGCCCCATCCATCTTCCCATCAATTTTGACCATCTTCCTGTCCCTGCTGACGAAAAGAGGCCAAACCATGATGCTGCCACCACCATTTTGACAGTGGGGATGGTGTGTTTCAGGGTGATGAGATGTGTTACTTTTATGCCAAAATTGTTTTGCATTGTGCCAAACAGTTTCGATTTTGGTTTCATCTGACCAGAGCACCTTCTTCCACATGTTTGGTGTTCCCCCAGGTGGCTTGTGGCAAACTTTAAACGAGACTTTTTTGGATATCTTTGAGAAATGGCTTTTTTTTTGCCACTCTTCCATTAAAGGCCAGATTTGTTTTCAGTGTACAAATGATTGTTGTCCTATGGACAGACTCTCCCACCTCAGCTGTAGATCTCTGCAGTTCATCCAGAGTGTAGGGGCCTCTTGGCTGCATCTCTGATCAGTCTTCTTCTTGTTCGAGTGAAGTTAGAGGGACGGCGGTTTTGGTAGATTTGCAGTGGTCTGATTCTCCTTCCTTTTTTCAATATGATTGCTTCCACAGTGCTCCTTGGGGTTTTTAAAGCTTGGGAAAAATCTTTTTTATCCAAATCCGGCTTTAAAACTTCTCCACAACAGTATCTTGGACCTGCTGGTGTGTTCCTTTGGGTTTTCATGATGCTCTCTGTGCTTTGAACAGACCCTGAGACTATCACAGAGCAGGGCTTTTTATACGAAGACATTTATTACACACAGGTGGATTCTATTTATCATCATCAGTCATTTGAGACAACATTGGATCATTCAGAGATCCTCACTGAACTTCTGGATTGAGTTTGCTGCACTGAAAGTAAAGGGGCCAAACAATATTACACGCCCCACTTTTCAGTTTTTTATTTGTTAAACAAGTTTGACACATCCAATAAATTTCATTCCACTTCACGATTGCGTCCCACATGTTGTTGATTCTTCACAAAAAATTTGAATTTTTTATCTTTATGTTTGAAGCCTGAAATGTGGCAAAAGGTTGAAAAGTTCAAGGGGGCCGAATACTTTCACAAGGCACTGTACAGGCTGCCAGATTAGGCTTCTTTGTCTCAAGGAAGCCAGTAAGATCTTGATTTCTTGTTTTGGGTTTTTTTTCAGCACATTTGTTAAAAATGTGAGCAGATCTTTTAGAAAAGACCATTATATTTACATCTATAGGTGCTACAGGTAGTGACAGCTGTAAAAGCCATATAATGAAACTGGACCAATATAGACTTTACTAAAAATGTTTTTTTTCTCTCTAAAGGACTATGAGTTTGTGGTCCTGCCAAATGCCTACATGATCCATATGCCCCATGCTCCCAGCTTCGACATCACAAAGTTTCGCTCCAACAAGCAGTATCGGGCCTGCCTTAAGATCCTGAAGGAGGAGTTCCAACAGAACATGTCTCGTCGCTTTGGCTTCGCTGCTCTTAAATACATGACAGCTGAGAACAACAGCTAGTCACCACTTCAGACTCAAACTCACCTAGGACTGAGCTACCCAAACGGTTAGTGGGGAAGTCAAATACACTATTTAATTACTTGAATGAGGCCCTTTGGAATTTGTTTTCCAAGGAAAAGACCTTGGATCCTGAGACTTTAAAAGAAGACATTGCCCTGAGCTTCTTTGACATCATACTTTATCCTCTACTGTGGGTAGAAGTGATAACCAAGGAAGAATGGACCTCTTTTTTTGGTGTATCAGACCACAGGCTCTGTGGGCCAATGGTGCAATCTATCAGGCACTGTCAAGGAAGAGGACAGTTTCAATGTCTTATACTTGTGAGACCACTGACAGATTTTGGGGCCATAACATGATATTGTGAGTGCGTTTATCTTTCTTTCAGGACAGAACTTAGGAAAAACCCTAGAAAGAGCAGAGCTAAAGAAGCCACCACAGTTTAACTGACAGCACATCATGACTCGGGTGCAGATTGGCAGCAAGATTAAACAATGTAGTAAATATGTGCAAACAGATTAAAAATCTCTCTCTCTCTCGTTTTGACAATAGCACTGTATCAGTATCTGATGATAAATTGTGTGTTTTCCCTTCACTATGCTCTCAGTTATCACCACAATAAATTGGGGGAAGACTATTTTAAGATGGGTGTGTGTTGTGGCTGCATCTCAGCTGAGAAGAGAGACCTAGCCTGATGTAAGAGCCAAAAAATTGTTGTATTTTCTCCTGCGTGTACAACCCCCAAAGATAAACAATATTTTTTTCCATTAACGTTTTTTTCAAGCTTCATCCACAAGCTGCAATTAAATCAAACACAGTCTGTGGGTTTGGATTTTTTTTTAGTTGTGGGCCCTTTTAAAACAATTTGAAAATTTGGGAGGTTTTTAGAGACCCCAGCGTTTTTTAAAATTTTTTTTATTAGTCCTGTATTCCCCTGGTTTCCGCTTTTCCACAGGGAGAAGTGGAGGCCAGGGCAAAATGGCATTACTATAGAAAGCTTTTTTTAATGATGTTATGACCAAGCCACAAACAACTACTAAAACTTCAGCACAGGAGCAAAACTGGACTTTTACTGTTAAAAATGCATAACATGATGCAATCTAACCTTTAAAGTATGTTCTCAGTGCACAATTTTTGGAGAAGATTATAAAGAGGTTAAATGTTTTAATGTGATAAATCCACTCATATCTAGAGCTTCTTTCAAAATGAAAGTCAGGAAAGATAATGAGCTTTGACAATTAAGGTGTGGGCCAGTTACAGGTGTCAAGGTGTTCCAAGGGTCAAATATTTTTTAATCATTAAGGTTTTCCCTCATACTGCTCCTAATCCATGCCAAAGTTCAGGAGTGAGCATCTCTCCTTCCCATCCTTTGGCACACAATTGTTCACTTACTGTATATTTCTTCTTTTCAATACAAAAAGTCAGCCGTTTGGAAAACCAGAATGTTAAAGTAAAGGAGCACTGTCCATTACTGTTTTTAAGGTAGAACCTATCTGAAGGTACAGTTGGCATAATAGGCATGCCTGTGGAGCTGCAGAACACATGCTTGTTTGCTGAGCTAATTAACCAGCTAACATCAGCTTGTTAGACTCTGATTCTTAATACAGAGCAGATCAACAAAAAGTGCAATAAGCACAGAATCCAATCTAAATCAGTGAGTTGTCATTCAGTATTTTGCTGAAGGCTTTAATTGCTTACTAAAATTTTAAACCGTTATCGTCAACACTAACATTATCATACTGTGAGAATCTCAAACCGGGCCGTGCCTACTCTCAGTATGCTTTTCCTGACAAATGAAACTTGAAAAGGAGTAATGACTATGCTCACTGCTGAAACACTGACTTCCCAAGTCGAAATATGACTTAGGAAATTATGATGGTTGGGTCGGCTGTGGCAGGTGTGATTACACCCTTAAATTCAATCAGATGCTGTATCATTAAAAACCTTGGGAAATCACATAAGGAGTTGGGCTCATTGTAGCAACCTGGTCTACAACTCCAGGAAAAAAAAAGCTAAGCTTTAAGCCTGCAGATAAGACATTGTGTCTTATGACCTTAGATGACACTTGAGGATACAGCTGCCTTTAAATCAGCATGTGCTGTGGTGAAACTTGTGGTGGTTCTCTTTGGGGACGGCTTTTCTCTCCCTCTATTGTGTGACTGCAGTCTCCCCTCAGAATGTAAGCTACAAAGTACTTGTTTTTCTTTAAACCTATGTTTCGAAAAGATGTGTGAGTGATTGCTGTGCCTGATTCTCAGTATGTGTGGGTTGTGTTTTGCAGAACTGATCAAGTCTGGAACTTGGGCTGGACCTCAGCTGTTACCTGAATAAAAGCAAAGAGTCAAGCACCGTGCTGCTGTTTTGTTTAGTCATTTCGCTCTCCATGGTTTACCCTTAGAACGTAGAAGGATACTTTCTGCTGATTTTATTAATGAAATAAAATTATTTTTATAGGAGTTCCCCTGTCTTTGTAAGCAGTCCTGTTTACAAAGGTCAGTAATTCCTATATATTAGGGCTGCTTTTAAAAAAACTAACTATGTAAAAGTAGACCAAATATATCGGAAATTATTTTATTAAATAATGCACATTTTTCAAATGTTCTATCATGACCGGCTGTGGTAGCAAAGCAGTGACAAGATTTGGTAAATGTTTATATGTAATGCCCGTGCTTTTCTACTTTGCACAATTACATGCAAGCAGCAGGTCTTAAACCATTAGTCTTTATGACATAAATAATGACATCATAAGGGCATCTTTGCTTTAACGGGCTTATCACATATCATATTTTAATCCAATTTATTACCTAAAAACGTAAAGCAGAGTAGAAATTGAATAGCTAAATCTCACAAAGAGTAAAATACAGGTGAAACCAGATGTTTATATACATTTTATAAAGAGACATGTACCCTATTTTTCTTGATATCTGGGATTTGTTTTTTGATGGGGGGGGGGGGGGGGGGTGCAGTATTTCAAAGTCAAAAGTGTACATACAAAAGCATACTACTTCCTGGTGTGACATCATGGAAAAATCTAAACAAGTCTGCCTGGATATGAGTAAAAGCCTTCACAAGTACTATTTAGGTTTAGTCCATTCAAAATATCCAGATGCCTGAAAATGGATTATAAGAGATGGGACCAAGTCACTGTTTTGAAAGAGACTAGTAAGTCTTGAGTCTTGAATCAAGTTCAGATGTAAGCCCAAGTCAAGACATGCAAGTCCCAGGTCCAGTCAAGTTCTTAAAACTTAAATTTTCCTTATACAAGTCACTTATAATTTGTAAAAATATAATTCTTTTCACAGTGTAGTAAACATGCATTTTTTTGACAGAACAACCAGCTAGAACTGAACTTCAAACATGTCAGAAAATCTGTGCTGATGTTGCTTTTTATAGGAAACATCAACTAAAACAAATGAAACAGCCAATAAGATGAGAAAATAATGAGCTGAATTTAAAAAAAAACCTAAATACTAAGTAAAATTAAAATGCTCTCCATTTACAACTTGCCACATTAATCTGTTCAAACAATTATAAAATCAAATTGTTCAGGAAGGAGATGGGCTCTGTGTAACCACTGTACTGACAAAGAAAAAGCTACGTTTTTCCCAGACTGCTGTATTTATTCCAGTCGCTTCCATTTCCTGTTCCTCAAAGCAAATTTCAAACGTGGGATAAAATTATCTCAAGATTTATATGAAATGGATAAAAGCCATGAATAAAGTACACAACATTGCAGCTTCCAAAAAACAGAGGAGGGATGACCCTGCCCGTTTTAAAAGAGTAATTCCTTGCAGCTCAATTAAAACCCCTTGCTTGCTAGTGTAGGCTGGATTAAGTCTTGCCTCAAAGAAATTGAAAAAGTACATGGTTACAAATTCCAAATTTTTGTATTTGATAAACAACTGACAACATCATTCAAGGACGAAATTAATCAAATTGTGAAATTCACACTGAAAACATGGTACTCTGTAATAGAAATAGAATTTAAAAGAAAAGGCCAAAATGGTCAATGACAGATTGACCAAGCTTTTAAAATCAATGGGAAATAAGAGGAATCGCTGACTTACTCTAGAATTAAAATCAAAGTATAATTTAGAGGACAGAGATTTCTTTAGGAATTTACAAATAGGAGATTATTACAAAAATCAAATTAAACCAAACATGTTCAATAAAAATTGTGGTCCCCTCCTTGAACTGCCACCTTAACGTGGTAGAGGGGTTTGAGTGCTCGAATGATTCAAGAGGCTATGTTGTCTGGGGCTTAAATGCCCCTGGTTGGGTCTCCCATGGCAAACAGGCTCTGGGTGATGGGTCAGACAAAGAGCGGTTCAAGACACCTTCATGACCAGGCCGGGCCAAGCCCGAATGAGTGATGCAAGGCCATCCCCCAGTGGGCCCACCACCTGCAGGGGGAACCATGAGGGGCCGGTGTAAAGAGGATCAGGTGGTGGACGAAGGTGGAAACGACAGTGACACCTGGAGAGGCGTGATCGCAAGGCATGGCCTCCCCTATCTGAATCCGAGCGGTGTTTCTTTATTGGACTTATGTGCTAGTCATGGATTGTCCATAATGAACACCATGTTCAAGCATAACGGTGTTCATCACTATACTTGGCACCAGGACACCCTAGGCAGGAAGTCGATGATTGACTTTGTTGTCGTGTCATCAGACTTTCGGTTGCATGTTTTAGACACTCGGGTGAAAAGAGGGGCTGAGCTGTCCACTGATCACCAGTGGTGAGTTGGATCCACTGGAAGAGGAGAAAGCCGGACAGACTTGGCAGGCCCAAGCCCATAGCGAGGGTCTGCTGGGAACTTCCGGCAGGGCCCTCGGCCAGTGATGTATTCAACTCCCACCTACAGGAGAGGTTTGACCAGATTCTGGGGGATGTTGGAGACATAGATTCCGAGTGGACCATGTTCTCCGCATCCATTGTAGATGCTGCTGCCTGTAGTTGTGGCCGTAAGGTCTGCGGTGCCTGTCACGGCGACAATCCCCGAACCTGGTGGTGGACACCGGCAGTAAGGGACGCTGTCAAGCTGAAGAAGGAGTCCTATCGGCAGTGGTTGGCTTGTGGGACTCCTGAGGCGGCTGACGGGTACCGTGAGGCCAAGCGTGCCGAGGCCCGGGCTGTGGCAGAGGCAAAAATGCAGGCCTGGGAGGAGATCGGTGAGGCCATGGAGAAGGACTACTGGTTGGCCTTGAAGCGATTCTGGAAAACCATCAGGTGCCTCAGGAGGGGGAAGCAGTGCTTCGCCAACACTGTTTACATTGACATCGATTGGAGACATTGTCGGACAGTGGAAGGAGTACTTCGAGGATCTTCTCAATCCTGCCGTTACGCATTCCCTGGTGCAAGCAGAGGCTGGGGACTCGGGGTTGCACTCTTTTATCACCCAGGCTGAAGTCACTGAGGTGGTTAAAAAGCTCCACTGTGGCAAGGCTTCGGGGGTGGATAAGATCCACCCTAAGTACCTCAGGACGCCTTCCTCGGGAGGTGTTCCAGGCTATCCCACCGGGAAGAGGCCTAGGGAATGGTCCAGGACATGCTGGAGGGACTACAGGGGTTGAACAATGAAACTGAAACACCTGGTTTTAGACCACAATAATTTATTAGTATGGTGTAGGGCCTCCTTTTGCGACCAATACAGCGTCAATTCGTCTTGGGAATGACATATACAAGTCCTGCACAGTGGTCAGAGGGATTTTAAGCCATTCTTCTTGCAGGATAGTGGCCAGGTCACTACGTGATACTGGTGGAGGAAAACGTTTCCTGACTCGCTCCTCCAAAACACCCCAACGTGGCTCAATAATATTTAGATCTGGTGACTTTGCATGGGAGATGTTCAACTTCACTTTCATGTTCATCAAACCAATCTTTCACCAGTCTTGCTGGGTGTATTGGTGCATTGTTATCCTGATACACGGCACCGCCTTCAGGATAAAATGTTTGAATCATTGGATGCACATGGTCCTCAAGAATGGTTCGGTAGTCCTTGGCAGTGACGCACCCATCTAGCACAAGTATTGGGCCGAGGGAATGCCATGATATGGCAGCCCAAACCATCACTGAACCATCCCCATGCTTCACTCTGGGCATGCAACAGTCTGGGTGGTACGCTTCTTTGAGGCTTCTCCACACCGTAACTCTCCCGGATGTGGGGAAAACAGTAAAGGTGGACTCATCAGAGAACAATACATGTTTCACATTGTCCACAGCCCAAGATATGCACTCCTTGCACCATTGAAACCGACGTTTGGCATTGGCATGAGTGACCAAAGGTTTGGCTATAGCAGCCCGGCCGTGTATATTGACCCTGTGGACCTCCCGATGGACAGTTCTGGTGGAAACAGGAGAGTTGAGGTGCACATTTAATTCCGCCGTGATTTGGGCAATCGTGGTTTTATGTTTTTTGGATACAATCCGGGTTAGCACCCGAACATCCCTTTCAGACAGCTTCCTCTTGCGTCCACAGTTAATCCTGTTGGATGTGGTTCGTCCTTCTTGGTGGTATGCTGACATTACCCTGGATACCGTGGCTCTTGATACATCACAAAGACTTGCTGTCTTGGTCACAGATGTGCCAGCAAGACGTGCACTAACTATTTGTCCTCTTTTGAACTCTGGTATGTCACCCATAATGTTGTCTGCATTTCAATATTTTGAGCAAAACTGTGCTCTTACCCTGCTAATTGAACCTTCACACTCTGCTCTTACTGGTGCAATGTGCAATCAATGAAGACTGGCTACCAGGCTGGTCCAATTTAGCCATGAAACCTCTCACACTAAAATGACAGGTGTTTCAGTTTCATTGTCCAACCCCTGTATGACTTTCGGCCGGCCTGGGAACGCCTTGGGCTCCCCCCAGAGGAGCTGGAGGAGGTGTCTAGGGAGAGGGAAGTCTGGGTGTCTCTACTGAGTCTGCTATCCCCGCGACCCGGTCCCGGATGAAAAAAAGGGGAAAATCTATTACAGCTTTTTACAACTCTGGGGGAGCGCAGAGATTTAACATTGCATCCAAAAAAGAAATGGGAAAAAGAACTGAAAGTTAAAATAACAGATGAGGAATGGTTCCAAATGTGTGAAACACAGCAAAGCACAACAAATTAATTATCGTGAAGGGAATTCTGCTGGAAGAACTTAACTCGATTTTTCACAACATCTAAAATAAAAAGCAAACAGATTTCCACATTACAAACATTTTGAAGAATGTGTGGAGAATTAGATGCCAATCACTCAAATATTTTTTGGGGCTGCACAATAATAACTGAATATTGACCAACATTTGGGCTATACAATTCCAAACACCTGGTGAGGAAATAAGATTTATTTCTGACAAAGGTAATTCTGGCCGCAAGTAAAAAGGCATAATTAAACAGATGGCTGAAGGATTTTGTGTGTACTTGGCTGTTATCACGGACATTTTGGGAGAGCATAGTGATCGTATCAGAAAGATGAAGTTCAAAGCCAGGAGCTGAAGGTAATTATAATAAAAAAATTAAGAAAAATTAAAATGCACTTTTTAAAAACATTTAAAAAGATAAAAATAATTTTTATTTTCTTTTGACAGATGCATTCGTCATTCCACCTGGTTAGCAGATCAGCTTTACACGTGCTATCAAGTTAGCGCTTGTTTTTATACAAACCTGCCTTTAGTAAATCCAGCCCATATTCTGCAATAATGCTTAGGAAGGTGGTAGGGATATGTCAAAGTAACATATACAGCAGGATCCAAGGGCTTTGACGATTGCCTGTAGTCTAACGCTGCCTCTGCTGGCTGTACTTAACATAATGCATCACTTTGCAATATGTTCCGTAGGTAGGTTTTCCACTTACACACAGTCATGCAGGTATTATAAAGGAAAATGTGGTTCATTAGACCAGTTTACACTCTTTCATTGTTCATTGTCCCAGTTCTGTTGTCAAACCCCCATTAATGGTGCTTTCAGACACGGAAAGAGGTTAGCATGGACATTTGAATGGGTCTGCAGCTATGCAGTCCCATATACAACAAACAGGACCAGCATTAACTTCTTCTGCTATTTGAGGGAGAGAAGTTAATCTGTTGGATCTGACCACAGAGGCCTGCATTGCTCCTCACATTTAACAATAAACCTTGACCATGACCCTATCACAGGTTCTCCACCGTTACTTGCTTGGAACAATTTTTATAGATACTATCGCACACTAGGAATCCTCCACAAGAACTGCAGTTTTAGAGATACTTTGTCATCTTGCTATCACAGTTTGGCCCTTGTCAGTCTAACTCAAATCATTTACACTTGCCAAGCTTTCCTGCTTCTAACACATCAACTTTGAGGACAAACTTGTCAGCCTAATATATCCCACCCACTAACAGGTGCAAGCAACAGTCGTTGTTATACACTTCACCTGTCATTGGTCATAGTATTATGGATAATGATTATATAGGTACATTTCAAAAACTTTAATATTACATATAAGTGCAATATTTTTTGCCAGTAATTTCTGAAAGGTCATTTTATAGAGGTTCATTCCACATTGAGTAAAATATTTCAAGCTTTTATTTTTTGTAATTTTTATGATTATGGTTCACATGTAAAAAAACAAACAAAATTCACATCCCAGAAAATTAGAATGTCACATTAGACCAATCAAAAAAGGATGATTTAAGCACAAATGTCAGGCTTCTGAAAAGTTTGTCCATTTCTATGCACTCAGTGCTTGGTTGGGGCTCCTCTTGCATGAATTACTGCATCAATGCGCCGTGGCCTAGAGGTGATCGGCCTGTGGTTCTGTGTAGGTATAATGGAAGCCCAGGTTGCTCTGATGGCTGCCTTCAGGTCAACTGCCTTGTTGGCTCTGGTGTCTCTCATCTTCCTCTTGACAACAGCTCATAGATTTTCTATGGGTTTCAGGTCAGGGGAGTTTGCTGGCCAATGAAGAACAGGAACACCATGGTCATTGAACCAGCTTTTGGTACCTTTGGCAGTGTGGGTCGGTACCAAGTCCTGCTGGAAAATAAAATCAGCTTCTCCATACAGCTTGTCAGCAGAGGGAAGCATGAAGTGCTCTAAAATTTCCTGGTTCATGGCTGCATCGACTGTGGACCTTAGAAAACCCAGTGGACCAACACCAGCAGATGAAATTGCAACCAAACCATCACTGACTGGAAACTTCACACTGGACTTCAAGCAATGTGGGTTCTGGTCCCATCCACTCTTCCTCCAGACTCTGGGACCTTCATTTCCAAATAAAATGCAGAATTTACTTTCATCTGAAAACAGGACTTAGGACCACTGAGCAACAGTCCAGTTCCTTTCCTCCTTGGCCCAGGTAAGATGCTTCTGACGTTGTCTCTGGTTCAGGAGTAGCTTGACATGAGGAATATGACATTTGTAGCTCATGTCTAGTATTCGTCTTCGTTTGGTGGCTCTTGATGCACCTCCAGCCTCAGTCCACTCCTTGTGAAGCCCCCTCAAATTCTTGAATGGATTTTGTTTGATGATCCTCTCAAGACTGCGGTTCTCCCTGTTACTGGGGCACATTTTCCTACCACACTTCTTCCTTCCACTCAATTCTTTGTTAATATGCTTGGACACAGAACTCTGTGAACAACCAGCTTCTTCAGCAATGACCTTTTGTGGCTTAACCTCCTTGTGAAGGGTGTTGATGACTGTCTTCTGGACTTCTGTCCAGTCAGCAGTCTTCCCCATGATTGTGTAGCTTATGACCCAGGGTGAGAGACCGTTTAAAGGCTCAGGAAACCTTTGCAGGGGTTTTGAGTTAATTAGCTGATTAGGCTGTGACACTATGAGTGTCCAATAATGAACTTTTTCACAGTATTCTAATTTTCTGAGACACTTAATTTGGGTTTTCTTTACATGTAAGCCATAATCATCAACATTACAAGAAACTAAGGCTTGGAATGTTACTATGTGTAATGATTCTATATACAGTACAGACCAAAAGTTTGGCCACACCTTCTCATTCAAAGAGTTGTCCTTATTTTCATGACTATGAATATTGTGGCTTCACACTGAAGGCATCAAAACTATGAATTAACACATGTGGAATTATATACTTAACAAAAAAGTGTGAAACAACTGAAAATATGTCTTATATTCTAGGTTCTTCAAAGTAGCCACCTTTTGCTTTGATTACTGCTCCGCACACTCTTGGCATTCTGTTAATGAGCTTCAAGAGGTAGTCACCTGAAATGGTTTTCCAACAGTCTTGAAGGAGTTCCCAGAGATGCTTAGCACTTGTTGGCCCTTTTGCCTTCACTCTACGGTCCAGCTCACCCCAAACCATCTCGATTGGGTTCAGGTCTGGTGACTGTGGAGGTCAGGTCATCTGGCGCAGCACCCCATCACTCTCCTTCTTGTTCAAATAGCCCTTACACAGCCTGGAGGTGTGTTTGGGGTCATTGTCCTGTTGAAAAATAAATGATGGTCCAACTAAACGTAAACCGGATGGAATAGCATGCCGCTGCAAGATGCTGTGGTAGCCATGCTGGTTCAGTATGCCTTCAATTTTGAATAAATCCCCAACAGTGTCACCAGCAAAGCACCCCCACACCATCACACCCCCTCCTCCATGCTTCACGGTGGGAACCAGGCATGTAGAGTCCATCCGCTCACCTCTTATGCGCCGCACAAAGACACGGTGGTTGGAACCAAAGATCTCAAACTTGGACTCATCAGACCAAAGCACAGATTTCCACTGGTCTAATGTCCATTCCTTGTGTTCTTTTAGTCTCTTCTGCTTGTTGCCTGTCCTCAGCAGTGGTTTCCTAGCAGCTATTTTACCATGAAGGCCTGATTCACACAGTCTCCTCTTAACAGTTGTTCTAGAGATGTGTCTGCTGCTAGAACTCTGTGTGGCATTGACCTGTTCTCTAATCTGAGCTGCTGTTAACCTGCGATTTCTGAGGCTGGTGACTCGGATGATCTTATCGTCCGCAGCAGAGGTGATTCTTGGTCTTCCTTTCCTGAGGCAGTCCTCATGTGAGCCAGTTTCTTTGTAGCGCTTGATGGTTTTTGCGACTGCACTTGGGGACACTTTCCAAGTTTTCCCAATTGTTCGGACTGACTGACCTTCATTTCCTAAAGTAATGATGGCCACTCGTTTTTCTTTACTTAGCTTTTTTCTTGCCATAATACAAATTCTAACAGTCTATTCAGTAGGATTATCAGCTGTGTACTGTATCCACCTCCTGCACAAAACAACTGATGGTCGCAACCCCATTTATAAGGCTTGAAATCCCACTTATTAAACCTGACAGGGCACACCTGTGAAGTGAAAACCATTTCAGGTGACTACCTCTTGAAGTTCATCAACAGAATGCCAAGAGTGTGCGTAGCAGTAATCAAAGCAAAAGGTGGCTACTTTGAAGAACCTAGAATATAAGACATATTTTCAGTTGTTTCACACTTTTTTGTTCAGTATATAATTCCACATGTATTAATTTGTAGTTTTGATGCCTTCAGTGTGAAGCCACAATATTCATAGTCATGAAAATAAAGACAACTCTTTGAATGAGGTGGTGTGTCCAAACTTTTGGTCTGTACTGTATGTGTTTCACATTCTGAGATGACTGGAAAAAAATATTGCACTTTTATGCAATATTGAATTTTTTTCAGAGGTACCTGTATATACGCTATATTGCCAAAAGTATTCGTCTATCTACTTTTACACAGCTACAAATGGTATTATGTACACCGATGAAATAGGGCTTGGACTATTCTTTCACCAGTAGATCCCCAAGCTTTTAGCACTTGACTAAGAGGAACCACCCTGGAAAAACCCAATTTATTACTAGTTTGGGAACAAAAATAACAATACATAAGTATGAAATAACGTGGAACACTCTTTTTTTTTAAAAATAATTTATACTCAAGCAGTATCAGTTAACCATGACATAAAACAAATGAAGTATCAGACAGCTTAAAGGGAGAAACAATGACATTGTAATAGAATTACTGTTATAAGAAAAAAAGACTTATCCATATGAGGCAAAAACCGTGGCACAGAAATCAAATTTGGCAAGCTGAGGATCCACTCCTCGAGCCGTCTGGTATAACATTTGATGATCAATAAGGCTAACAAGGTCTACCTCCAACATTCTTAAACAAGTCAGTGAACAGTTGGCAGAGGAATCAATAGGATTTATGATAATATTGTAGTGACTTTAGTGAATCCATCTTTCGAAGACACGTGCGTGATGCAGAGCTAAGGAGCCACAGGGTGGTGGTATAGCCTGGCGATATTACAAAAGGGAAGCAGTCTTTGTCTGCTACACAGAAAAATCGAAACATTTAACTACAGCCGCTTTATTCAGGAACAGAAGGGACTGTGTTATAAAACCTTCTGGGGTTGTACAGGGTACAGAAAGTCTTAGTTATACCATCGTGTTGCCCTCACTCGCATTGTCCACGTACTGAAAGAAAGTAGAGAAAAGACAGTGTCATCAATACGTCTAAAAGACAATGGGAAAAATGGACAGAATATATGAAAAACATGCTGCATTCTTGTGTGTAGGCATGGGCCAGTAACCACTATCAAGGTATACCAAGGCTTTACAAAGTTCCAGTTTCATAGGTGCTAGGTTAGTTCCATGATTATAGTAAATCCTTTTCAGCTGCTCCTTATCCAGGTGTCACCACAGCAAGTCAATACAACTTGCACACAGACTTGGCAGAGCTTTTACACCAGATGCCCTTTCTAACGCAACTTGGATTCGAACTTGGGTCCCTCATATCAAAGAAGCAGGCTGCACCACCACGGACAGCTAGGTAAGTTTCATGATTAACTCCTTCTAGTTAGATGATAGAGCTGATGCTAGACTGACTGGAGTTTCTCCAGCTGTATGAAAGGCAGGGTAATGCAGTGCTACCCCATTTGTTGCTGTGCACTTCTGGTCAGCTGGCTGAAGTAAGTCTCCTACATTTTCGTTTTATTAAGAGGAAAGACAAGTTATGCTGTTTCTAGCACGAACAGTCATGGAGTGGAACTTAAAGGATCACAACACATTTGATGATATCCTGATTAAATGACCAACTTTCTGACTAAATATCGGCTTCTTATGATTGTATTACTTTAAAGAATGACTAATGGTTTTAAATTATGTTTATGTTTGTCTTAAATTAACTACAAAATATAGTAGTTAACTTCATATTTTTGCTCAGCTCTATGTGTCAAAATCAATCTGTTGTGGTTAAAATATTTGCATCATCAGTCATTAATGTAGCAATACTAAAAGTAGCATGGACTATAGGCTGCTCGATTAGATGCACATGAGCAGAACATCTCTGGATGAACAAAAAACTTTACATAAAATGTGTAATTCTCCAAAATGTATTTATGCCTATGTGTTTGTGTGTACCTACCATAATGTCAATGCGCTATATAGAACATCATCTCTGGATCCCATTTAATCTGAATTTTGGATCTCTGCAGGTCTGCTGGAATTGTATTTTAATATGTATTTCATTAAAAGCCACTGTAATCTTTTGTAATTGTGTTCTTGTCTACCATTGGTCTTTTATTTGTTGGATTGGAACCATCAGATCACGTGATTTTTGTGTGTGTGTAAATGTCACAAAACCATGGATTTTTTTGTCAAGGTTAACATACCGTGAGAATGTCATACCGGCCCATGCTTACTTGTATAATTAAACTACCAACTGGACAGCACTGTTTGGATGTTCCAGTGTAGGGTGTGTCAATGAGAGCATGCATGACAGGAGGGGATACTCCACATTCAGGCTGTATGGTCCTTTTTTAATCATTTTAAACTTTCTGTGATTTACGAACATTATTTTGCAAAAATGCCTTGGGGAAATGTTGACAACCCATGATAAATATCACTGCGATTTTCATCTGTTATAACAAATTCGGCCATTAGCACAATGACTAGGTTTCACCTTTGAATACATTAATAATTTTGATTTAATTTTAATAAAGTTAATGTATGTCAGTAACTCAATAAAAAAATGTACAGGGGTTGGACAATGAAACTGAAACACCTGTCATTTTAGTGTGGGAGGTTTCATGGCTGAATTGGACCAGCCTGGTAGCCAGTCTTCATTGATTGCACATTGCACCAGTAAGAGCAGAGTGTGAAGGTTCAACTAGCAGGGTAAGAGCACAGTTTTGCTCAAAATATTGAAATGCACACAACATTATGGGTGACATACCAGAGTTCAAAAGAGGACAAATTGTTGGTGCGTGTCTTGCTGGCGCATCTGTGACCAATACATCAAGTCTTTGTGATGTATCAAGAGCCACGGTATCCAGGGTAATGTCAGCATACCACCAAGAAGGACGAATCACATCCAACAGGATTAACTGGGGACGCAAGAGGAAGCTGTCTGAAAGGGATGTTCGGGTGCTAACCCGGATTGTATCCAAAAAACATAAAACCACGGCTGCCCAAATCACGGCAGAATTAAATGTGCACCTCAACTCTCCTGTTTCCACCAGAACTGTCCTTCGGGAGCTCCACAGGGTCAATATACACGGCCGGGCTGCTATAGCCAAACCTTTGGTCACTCATGCCAATGCCAAACGTCGGTTTCAATGGTGCAAGGAGTGCAAATCTTGGGCTGTGGACAATGTGAAACATGTATTGTTCTCTGATGAGTCCACCTTTACTGTTTTCCCCACATCCGGGAGAGTTACGGTGTGGAGAAGCCCCAAAGAAGCGTACCACCCAGACTGCTGCATGCCCAGAGTGAAGCATGGGGATGGTTCAGTGATGGTTTGGGCTGCCATATCATGGCATTCCCTCGGCCCAATACTTGTGCTAGATGGGTGCGTCACTGCCAAGGACTACCGAACCATTCTTGAGGACCATGTGCATCCAATGGTTCAAACATTGTATCCTGAAGGCGGTGCCGTGTATCAGGATGACAATGCACCAATACACATAGCAAGATTGGTGAAAGATTGGTTTGATGAACATGAAAGTGAAGTTGAACATCTCCCATGGCCTGGACAGTCACCAGATCTAAATATTATTGAGTCACTTTGGGGTGTTTTTGAGGAGCGAGTCAGGAACTGATTTCATAACATCAAATAAAACTGAAGAAAAATGCATTTTTATTACATTGGTGTTATAGCCATGTCACAAGAAGACTGGTGATTTGACAATTGTCCAGTAGAAAGTCACTGACACCCTTAACAATGAAGGAAAGGCACAAAGCAACATTGGTAAAGAAGTGCTGTATCCAAGCATATTAACGGACAGTGGAATGGAAGGAAATATTGCAACAGAAAGAGGTAAAGAAGCAACGCGAATAACCTCAAGCAGATTGTGGAGCAAGTTCCATTCCAGAGTTTGGTGAAGAATCACAAGATGGGGACTGCAGCTTGAGTGATTGTTTTAAGAGCCACCACACGAGAACCGTATCCAGGAAATGGGCTGCAACGGTTGCTCTCCTTGTGTTAAGAAACTTCAGAGACAATGTCAGAAGCATTTTACCTGGGCTGAGGGGAAAAAGGACTAGACTGTTGCTGAGTGGCCCAAAAGCCACTCATCACCAGCAACAGTGGTGATGATTTGGGGGAGCCATGACATCTGCTGGCGTTGGACCACTGTGTTTTCAGTCCAAAGGCAGCATATTTTATTGGTTTTATGGGATGTTCTAATTTTCTGAGAATTGATTTATAGTTTTCAATAGCTTTACACCATAATGAACATGATTAACAGAAATAAACCCTTAAATCCAGTAAAGCAAATTTTATAATAACATTTATAGTTGTCTTGAGCAATAGGGCTACACGCTTGAACACTTTTCATTTTATGCCTTGTACAGTTAAAATCACAAATTTCTTAATATTTTATTTTTTATTTTTAATATTTTTATGATAGACCACCACTAAGTAGTGCACAGTTGTGAAACAGGTTAAGTACGTTGAGTTCACAACTTGTTTACATAGGTTTTAACAATGCAAAGTGCAAAGTGTTAGGAGCAGCAGTAAATAAGTGAATAAGACGACACTGGCACTACATCTGATTCAGCACTTGAGTAAAAGGGTATTTCACTATTTTAATACTCTGGCCTTCCTTCGGTTCGCTGTTTCTGGGTTGTTCCTGAATCCTTGGTTTTCCACTTCACAGTTATGTGATACTTTGTGTTAGTGTATCACATTAACCCCTAATAAAATACATCCAACTTTTTGGTGTAATGTTACAAAATATAAAAATGTTCAGAGTATAAACACTTAAGCAAGGTACTTAACATAAGCATTTTCAGAGAAATGTATTTTCTGTTTATTAAGAGATCAAAATTGAACTGGAATGGAACTTTATGCACTCTGTTACCAGCATGTTTGACAGCTTTCGTTCTACTTTCTTCAGTGGCTTTAAGGAAAAACTCCCAAAATAACACAGTTTGACAGGTATAAAATAGCAATGTTGCACAAACTAGGTGAAACAAAAGAAGTATCAAGTCAAAAATGACGCAGCACTCAGATCCCATCAGATTTGTTAGCCAGAAAAAACTTTTCTGTTACTGGAGTTTTTGTCTTCATGCACTGTGACTGAGAGATTTTGGAGATCAGAAGAAAACTTCACAGTGTTGTGTGGTACATTGTAGACTACGCAATAAAAAAAAGAGTACTGCCAATATATTTCAAAAGTGAGTACACCCCTCACATTTTTGTAAATATTTTATTATATCTTCTTCTGAGAGAACAGTGAAGATATGATACTTTGATACAATGTCAAGTAGTCAGTGTACAGCTTGTATAACAGAGTACATTTACTGCCTCTCAAAATAACTCAACACACAGACATTAATGTGTAAAAGTGAGTGAACCACTAAGTATTTGTGAATTGTGCCCAAAGTGTCAATATTTTGTCTGGCCAAAACACTGTCGTAACTTTCTTGGGCATGGAGTTCACCAGAGCTTCACAGGTTGCCACTGGAATCCTCTTCCACCCCCATGACGACATCAGGGAGCTGGTGGATGTTAGAAACCTTAAGCTCCTCAACCGTCCATTTAAGGATAAACCATAGATGCTGAGATTTAGGTCTGGAGATATGTTTGTTCAGTTCAGCACCTTTACCCTCAGTTTCTTTGGTTCCAGTAATCCATGTCCTTAGTCTGCTTGTCTTCAGCCATCTTAATAAGAGGCTTTCTTCTAGGACGACAGCCATGATGTCAGTGATGCAGTTTGCAGTGTATGGTCTGACCACTGAGTGGCTGACCCCCCACCCTTTCAAACTCTGCAGGAATGCTGGCAGCACTTTTATATCTACTTTCAAAAGACCACCTCTGGATATGATGCTGATCACGTTCACTTAAATTCTTTGGTCGAGCATGGTGAGGCCTGTTCTGAGGAGAACCTGTCCTGGTTAACTGCTGTTTGGCCAGCTCAGTTTTAGGATGTTGGTGATCTTCTTACAGCCCAGGACACCTTTATGTACAGCAACATTTTTTTTTTTTCAGATCCTCAGAGAGTTCTTTGCCATAAGGTGCCATGTTGAACTTCCAGGGACCAGAGTGTGAGAGAGACAACACCAAATTTAACACTCCTGCTCCCCATTCCCAACTGAGACCTTGGACATTTTCTCTTACAGGTGTACTCAATTTTTTTGCCAGCGGTTTAGACATTAATGACTGTGTGTTGAGTTATTTTGAGTGGACAGTAAATGTACACTGTTATACAAGCTTTACACGGACTACTTTTCACTGTAACACAGCCTCATATCTTTAGTGTTGTTCCATAAAAAGGTTTAATAAAATATTTACAAAACTATGAGCTTTTATGAAATACTGTCGGTGGAGAAACTGTGAGGAGACTAGCTGATAGGATATGGAAGCACAGAAAAATAGAGTGCTAGGAGATGGAGGCTGGGCAGCTTAAATCTAACCTGCAATTCAACTAAACAATTACTACATCTTCAAGATGTTTATCTATTGGAAAACAAGATCGATTTTTCTTTTAGACGTGGCACGAAATGTGAGACTTTCTCAATGACCTGTATGCTGTGTTCTTGGATCGTCATGATGCTGTTTTTCACTAATGTTCTCTTACAAACCTCTGATGCATTCACAGAACAGTTGGATTTATGTTGAGATTACATTATACACAGCTGGAGTATTTACTCATTATTTAATTTTAAAGGCTTTTTTATTTTATTTAAGGGTATTAAAGTAAAAAGGTTTTCAAGGCACTGTATCTATGAATAAAGTGATTTGTTACCCGAAGTAAATCTGCTTTTATATTGTTATTAGATTTATAATTTTTGATATGGAAGAAGGATATATTCCAGTTTTAAAACCATGCCATTTAAATACTTAGCCTGTTACTACAACAGACTGCTGCCGGTGCTATGAACATATCAAACTTTTGTCTGAATTTTGTTTATCGATCCAGTTGACTATCGGTTAGTAGCTCTGTTTGATGTCTTTGTACAGATTAGAAATGCGAGCGCTGTGATTGGTTGAGTGTGATAGTGTGAGCCTGAACTGCTTGTGTTTATGCAAAAATCCAGGGAATGCTGTTTTTAGTTGTTGCAACTCCCACAGTTGCTAGACCTCTGTCAAATCTGTAACCTGCTATAGCATAACACAAACAAAAAGGCTGTTTTTGTTCTTTTGCCAGCCTGTTCTGTCACTGAATTGCTTCCAAATCTCCACGTTGCATTCTTGCCAGAGTGGGTAAAATAAGTTTTGAACAGGTCAAATTATTTTCCAGTAAATATCTTCCAGTATTTAAATTGGCATGAAATTCCCACCAGATGTTGGCAAAACCCCAAGTAATCCAAATATGCAAAGAAATCAAAGTAAATTATTGCACAATTTAAGTTATGGGAAGAAACTGGAATGGCAGGAAATAACTACTGATCACATAAAGAGAAGGATGGGTGAAAAAGACTAAAAAGCCAAGAAACCAACTGAAATATTTCAGTATTTAAAAAAGTGTTTCTGCTGCTTTGGGCAAATCAATATTAGCTGGTTTAATATGAACTGATGATGAAGTATTATGAAAAAAAGAATGAAGATTGTTTAAAGCAAAGAGACCTTTAAAAAAAAGGCTTGTTTTCTGTTGCAAAACATACAAATGGCAATGGTTCCAGCTGCATTTCTAAACTTTTAAATCTTTCAATTTGAGCCATAATCCAGAGGTGGTTGGTTTATTTCTCAATAAACCAATAAACCAATAAACCACGCCTGAGCAATGTATTGGACTAGTTTCCCCATCAAGGAGACATCTTGAAGTTTTCATGAACAAAAAAAAAAAACATCTTGTCCACCACAAAGTATTTACAAAACTTAGTATTACAAAACTGCACACAAAAGTGTGTTCGATACTTCTTTCCTATATCATTTTTCATTTTCCCTATAGCTTTATTTGTGGAATGCTTTGCTTTCATGTCTTTGTATGTGTGGATTACTTGTGTTGTTCGCAACATCTAGTGCAAATTTCAATAGAAAAAAAATTTGAGAAAATGTTGGTGTACAACACTTCGTTAACCTGCAGTATGCTGCTTAACAAACAAACAAACCAATGCAGTTGAAATCATAGCCAGAAAGCAGCTGAAGAAAGTCTGGCTCCTTGGTAGGAAATGATAAATAATTGAGAGATGGTTCATAGACATTGCAAGTAAAAAATAAAAGCACATGAAAAATAGTGGCAATTAAAATACTTCTGACCATGCTCTTTTTTTGTCATGACATTCTGGTCCATAATAAGAGGCTGTAAAGCGCTGGTAACCATCCTTGTGTGGGATTGGCATGCAGTGGAAAATCACAGCGACTAACCGCAACTGCTGATTATCCTCAGAAACTTAGGGAAGCTTTAAAAACAGGTAAAAACACACACAGATATTCACCTTAAATCATCAGTTTCCACACAACAGCAGAAAAAGGGCATATTTATGATATAGAAAAATTGTATTATGTAAAATCCCGCATTTGCCGGTGCCAGAGTAAAAAAAAATTTAATTTTATTTAAAAACAAAACAAATCCAAATATGTATACAGCTGCAAAAATACTATACCACATTGATTGCTAAAGTTATAATAATGTAATATGCCTGTGTCCATGTTTATACACTTATTGGCCACTTTAATAGCTCCACCTTGCTAGTCCTGGGTTGGACCTAATTTGCCCTTCAGAACTGCTGTAATTCTTGATGGCATTGATACAACATGGAGTCAGACACTTCCCGCTACAGAGATGCTATTCTGCATAACTTGGTTGTAAAAAGTGATTATTTGACCTAGTACTCTATAATCTTGAAACAGTCTGGCAATTCAACTCTGACAAGACATTTTGCCCATACAGTTTCTGCATGCTGGATAGCTTCTCTTTTTCTCTAGAAACCCAAGAGATGGTTGTCTTTGAAAGCCTAGTGGATCATTTGCTTCTGAGATTCTCAGACTAGGGTGACCAGATGTCCCGATTTGTGCTGGACCGTGCCGCATTTTTCACTCCTATCCCGGTGTCCCCGAAACAGAAACAATGTCGCGCATTTGACTGGGTCAAACTCTGATAAGTAAAAAAAACTATTCGACTGGAGCTGTTCTGAAATGTAAAGAAAGCAGAGCTGCAGTCATCATCACAGTGCTGCATCAGCTGTCAATCAAAATATGCATCAGCGTCCCACGTCATGACCAGCCTGCGCACCACGATGCTGGGAAAATAAAACAAGAAAAGGATTTTCTTGTATAGCTTACCTCAGTAGGCTATACAGAATACAATGAAAGAGTTTCAAAACAGACAAGGTAACAGCAGCCGAGATTACCAGTGTTAAACTTTAAAAGCTTGTATTTTTCAAACTTGTACTAATTCATTGTTTTGCACATACAAAACAGAGATTGATGAATGTGAGATCTTTGTAAAAATCTAATTTATGAAGTCATCATAGTGTTGGTAATGTGTCCCACAAAGTCCCTCATCCTTGTTGTCCCACATTCGGTTTTTTGATATCTGGTCACCCTAACTCAGACCTGCCTGTCTGGCACCAACAACCACCCCGTGTTCAAAGTCACATAAATCCCCCTTTGGCCCCATTCTAAAGCTTGCTTTGAATTTCAGCAAGTTGTCTTCACCACAAAAAAAAAGTACCTGACTGGATCAGTCTCCTCCAAGTTGACTGGCTGATTGAATTTTTGTGTTAACCAGCAATGGAACGGGAGCACCTAACAAAAGTGGCCAGAGAGTGTATGGTTTGTGTATGCGTGCATGCTTGTCTGCTTGTTTCCTTATGGAAGTGGGCACAGAAGTGGAGTAAAATTAAATTATGGAAGTGAATCAAAGGCAAAGGGGGGAAACACCCCAACCACGGTTAGGCCCACCGAGTTTGGAGATGCAAAAAGAGATTTGTCTTTCATGCAAGTGAAAGAAAATGTACTTGATTTCTAGTTGACTTCCTTCAGACAGATGACCACCAGTGTACAGTAAAACGTGTGGGAGGGGCAAGCAGCACTATCTTCAAAAACACTCAGATCACCTCAGCACTTTCTATGGCACCTCAAGAAGGACTTTAAACAATAGAATGAAAGACTTTAGCTGGTTTGAAACTCTAAATCCCCCCCCCCCCCCCCCCCCCCCAAAAAAAAACAACCTTGGTATACCTTGAAAGTGGCACATGACTCACCCTAACACCGTATTTATTTTGAGAAGTTATTTTATTTTCATTCTGTATTCTTAGGCTCTGTGTTAACAGAACACCTGCAGAAGATTGTAAATGTTGAGGTGGACACAAGTCTTTTACTGCTATTCTACTGCAGAAAAAGTCGATCAGACAGCTGCAGTTGATCCAGAACGCTGCTGCCCGCGTCCTCACTAGAACTAAGAAAGTGGAGCACATCAGCCCAGTTCTAAAGTCCCTACACTGGCTCCCTGTAGCTCAGAGAGTAGACTTTAAAATACTTCTGTTAGTCTATAAATCACTGAATGGCTTAGCACCAAAATACATTACAGACTTGTTGTCAGTGTATCAACCATCCAGACCTCTCAGGTCTTCTGGCTCAAATCTACTCTGCAGAACCAGAACCAAACATGGAGAAGCAGCTTTTAGTTCTTATGGTCCACTAACCTGGAATAAACTCCCAGAAAACTGTAAAAGCGCCGAAACCCTAAGTTGCTTTAAATCAAGATTAAAAACTTATTTGTTTAGAGTGGCCTTTGACTGTGCTATCTAAACATTATTAATTAAGTTTTCAGTCTAATTTTCCTTTCATTTTCTTATCCATCATTCTATTCTCTTTATTTTTTTTTATTACCTCTGTTGTTTGATTTTCTGTATCATTGTAATGTTTTTCCTTATGTACAGCGCCTTGAGTGCCTTGTTGCTGAAAAGCGTTATATATAAATAAACTATACTTGACTTGACTTGCAGAGGCTGCTGTAGCGCTGGGCAATACTTACTGTACTGATGAAGGGCAGGTTTAGGATGGAGCCAAGAACTGGTATTCTTCTGATGAAGCCTACAACAACTGGGAAGAAGCCCCTGCACATGAAGCCAAAAGAAGAGATGGTGTCAGGAGAGATGAAGCGAATACAGAGAAGAGATCGGAGTTTTGAAAAAAGCATTATGAGAACATTTTACAGTTTCAGTTATCTTCACTTCCTCTTACCTGAACAAGAGGAAAAATCCATAGATCTCCAGCACGACTCCAACAATAGGCCAGCCAATAAGTACTACAAGCACTCCTCCCAGGAAGAAACCGGTGGCCTTCAACTTGTGCTTCTGAAAGAAGAAGCGGAACGTCCTCTCCAGCCCGATGACGAAAGCAAGGCCAGCGACAAACAAGATCTACAATGCACAAAATGTTTAGCAGTGTTTGCAGAAAGGTGCGACTAAAGAACTAAAAATCTGTTCCAAATGGTAAATAACAGATTCCCACACTGTTCACACTTGTTCATTGGTTTCTACACTTTTTCTGTGTCTATATTTCTACACTTTTCCAGACTCAAATTCCCTACGATTTTAGCCTATTTTAAAACAATAAATAGGAACAGAAAAAGTCACAGTACATCTAGAGCAAACATTACTATGGTGGTCAGCAGTAGTTATAAAAGTTATAAAACCTGCAAAAAGGGATGGAGGAACAGATAAACAGAATTGATGGATACAACTGCTTTTATCCAGACCAGGAAAGAAAGCCTGCCGTTCAATCACAACATCTACAAAGAACCCAAACTGTAAACTAATACCATCTAGGCTTTTTTCCCTCCTTTTTCCACAAAAAGACAATCACAATCAGCCATTCACCGCCGTACTTGACAGTTGGTGTTTGTGCCAATATGTTGTGAACTGAAGGGAATTAAATAATAGTACCTCTTAGTTCATTCAAGAACAAAGGCAGAACTTTTGTTTCCCAGACGTTATTTCTGCATGTGCTGTTGTTCATCTGAAGCTCAACTGATCTACTGTAAGGACGACATACGGTCTAAATGTCTCTTAATTTCCAAATATCCATCTATAAAATTCTATATTTACTTGTATGCATGTGTGTATAATACATAGAGCACTAAGGCTGACACTAATTTCATTCTGTTTCCACCTGTCAATTCTCATTTTGGCTGATTTTGATTTTTAAGGACTATAACACATAAACCAGACAGAAATGTGCCACAACTTCCTTAATAGAGGTAATACAGGGGTTGGACAATGAAACTGAAACACCTGGTTTTAGACCACAATAATTTATTAGTATGGTGTAGGGCCTCATTTTGCGGCTAATACAGCGTCAATTCGTCTTGGGAATGACATATACAAGTCCTGCACAGTGGTCAGAGGGATTTTAAGCCATTCTTCTTGCAGGATAGTGGCCAGGTCACTACGTGATACTGGTGGAGGAAAACGTTTCCTGACTCGCTCCTCCAAAACACCCCAAAGTGGCTCAATAATATTTAGATCTGGTGACTGTGCATGGGAGATGTTCAACTTCACTTTCATGTTCATCAAACCAATCTTTCACCAGTCTTGCTGTGTGTATTGGTGCATTGTCATCCTGATACACGGCACAGCCTTCAGGATAAAATGTTTGAACCATTGGATGCACATGGTCCTCAAGAATGGTTCGGTAGTCCTTGGCAGTGACGCGCCCATCTAGCACAATTATTGGGCCAAGGGAATGCCATGATATGGCAGCCCAAACCATCACTGATCCACCCCCATGCTTCACTCTGGGCATGCAACAGTCTGGGTGGTACGCTTCTTTGGGGCTTCTCCACACCGTAACTCTCCCGGATGTGGGGAAAACAGTAAAGGTGGACTCATCAGAGAACAATACATGTTTCACATTGTCCACAGCCCAAGATTTGCGCTCCCTGCACCATTGAAACCGACGTTTGGCATTGGCATGAGTGACCAAAGGTTTGGCTATAGCAGCCCGGCCGTGTATATTGACCCTGTGGAGCTCCCGAAGGACAGTTCTGGTGGAAACAGGAGAGTTGAGGTGCACATTTAATTCTGCCGTGATTTGGGCAGCCGTGGTTTTATGTTTTTTGGATACAATCCGGGTTAGCACCCGAACATCCCTTTCAGACAGCTTCCTCTTGCGTCCCCAGTTAATCCTGTTGGATGTGGTTCATCCTTCTTGGTGGTATGCTGACATTACCCTGGATACCGTGGCTCTTGATACATCACAAAGACTTGATGTCTTGGTCACAGATGCGCCAGCAAGACGTGCACCAACAATTTGTCCTCTTTTGAACTCTGGTATGTCACCCATAATGTTGTGTGCATTTCAATATTTTGAGCAAAACTGTGCTCTTACCCTGCTAATTGAACCTTCACACTCTGCTCTTACTGGTGCAATGTGCAATCAAAGAAGTCTGGCTACCAGGCTGGGCCAATTTAGCCATGAAACCTCCCACACTAAAATGACAGGTGTTTCAGTTTCATTGTCCAACCCCTGTAGTTTTGAATTCAACAGAAAAGGGTGGAAATACAAGATTATTCCCAATTATGCATCAAAGTATTTGTTCCTAACCTTTATATTGTAACTAAAATCAAAAAGGTGGATTAAGGTACATGCATGTTGTTGGTTCATAGCTTTGACAAATTGAATGAACTGGAAAAAAAAAGTTGCCTTCTTCAGCATTTCACCTGTCTGATTGGTTGGTGAATGAACATAAATGTACCTTTGCAATGTCACCATGGAGGAAAGTACACATGTTGATCTTGCAGCATGATCGTGTCACACCACAGAAAGCAATACTCACATTTCCAATGGCCAAAAGTGCTTTGTCAAAAAACAGGATCATCCCAAAGAAGAGGAAAAACACGCCAAAACCTGTTAATCCCATTCCAATCTCTGACACACACACACACACACACACACACACACACACACACATCGAATGTTGTTAAAACAGCCTGGCATCCATACAGTATTAAAGCTTTTTGGATATCTTAATCATCAGTGAAACTGTGGAACAGACTGAGTGTTGGTCCACCACGATCAGTACATTATATGCAGGTGTACCTCAATAATTACAATATCATGGAAAAGTTGATTTCTTCCAATTATCCAATTCAAGAACTGAAAATATTTATTTTATTGGTTCATTACACATAGGGTGATATAGTTCAAGTTTTTATTTCTGTTGAGATGGTTTTGGCTTCCAGCTAATGAAAACCAAATTAAGCCTCTCAAGAAAAAATTATATTACATCAGACCAATCGAAAGGATTTCTTACACAGAAATGTGGGCCCCCTGAGAAGTTTACTCTACGATAAATTCACTCAGTATTTGGAATGACTGAAGGCTTTTGTGTCTCTCATCTTCTTGACAATACACCATGGGGCTTAGGTCAGGGTGCAGGACAATCAGAGATACCATGGCCATTGAAGGAGGTACTGGTACATTTGGTGGTGTGAGCTGGTTCTGCTGAACAATGAAATCAGCATCTTGATAAAGCTTGTCCGCAGAGGAAAGCATGCATAGTTCTACAAATTTCAAGGTGAATGCCTTCTGTGCACATTGACTCTTGAAGCTCAGACTCGAGCCTCCTTGTGAATCTCCTTCAAAGTCTTGTAGCTTTGCAACACAAACCTTTCAAAGATGCAGTTATCTATGTAGCTTGTGCACCTTTTTCTATCACACTTTTTCCCTCCACTTAACGTTCCATTGATATGTCTGTATACTAAGATGTCAGCTTCTTTAGGAATGTCCTTTTGTGGCTTATCTCCATTGTGGAGGTTATCAGTGACTGTCAGCTGGACAACTGTCAAAATAGCAATCTTCTCGTGATTGTATAGGTGACAATATTTTGGTATTTAAAAAAAATCATTCATATTGTTATAAATTATGGTGGAATTATGCCTCTTCCTACTCCTTTTTGTACATCCTACTCACATTTTATTTTAGATGTAATGTTAATGTAATTTTCATATTAACAGTAGCAACTTTTATATTTTTACTTTTAGTTATTCGCCGTTTAGTCGTTTCACTTTGTAATATTTTAACATGTTTGAAAAGAAGCCTTATCATCAGCACCATCATTGGTAATAATGAATATTTAAGCAATCTTATAATTATTGGTTAAAAACATCCTCGTTTACGCAGTTTTTTCCCTTTTCATTTCACTAACTTGCGAGTCATCAAACACCGAGACGATGGCCAAAGTACGAGGGTTGCAAATATTGCTTAGCAAAACTCCATATTTAAAAGGAGCTGATAAACTCCCTTTTTAGGAAACCATCCATTGAAAAGAAGCGTGACTTAAAAGGTTCTGCAGCTCAGATGGTTCCAGTTTGACATGGCTGAAAGCAACAGTTTCTGTTAAACAACTGAAATCTTACTTTGTGAGTCTGTTAGCGAAATCATCTTGATGCTCAATCAATACCTAAAGTATAAAACAAGAGAAGAAAATAATAAAAAAAATCGGTTAAATCCCTCTAATGGCTTGGATGACAGTTGCCACACCATCAACAGCCACGTCTTCCGGAAACACTCGTTGTAGAGAGGTAATCTTCCGGGACAGCGTAACGAGCTGCATTACACACACCAACCTCTCATCTGCGTCGTTTTACCTGCGTACTTCCGCCATTATTTGAGCAGACTTACCTATTCAGGTTTGCCACACGCATATCAAAGCAAAGCCAAAAAAAAATAAATAAACTTAGCAAAACAGGAGCAAATTAGGCAACGTTCGAATGCACTACACCAAGCAGTACTAAACTAGTTTCTTGAATGCGACTCACAAAAGGTTCGGAATTATTATACCCTGCGAACTTTCGGACAGGCGATACTAACGTGGGTCTATAGCAATATGAAAGGTTTTTTTAGACTAGACATTACTCGTTATGCGATAAACTCTAACTTAACTATATTCATTTAGAAAATACACATAAATGAGCTCAGGTCAAAGAAGCTGTAAGATTTATGGAAGGGAATTGAAATTTCTCGCCAACCTAGCAGACAAAATTCAGGGGTGAAATTTCCCTTTTCAGCTCCTTTGCTTTTTCCGGTGCATTCAATCTTGCTGCTGTAGCAACGTAGAAGTGGATGTTGCTACAAAACGAGTAAATGCACGGAGGTTTTGGACTTTTCTTTGCTCACAGAACGAAGTAAGCGAGCCATTCTAAGCCAAGCTTCAGCTTATATTTTAAACGATGAGACTAGCTAGTTTTTCCTGTTGATTTTCTGAACAAACCATCATCATTATCCCACCAAAACAAACTTGTCCGTGTCTGAGTGGAGGCTGGCTTGACCGCACTCAGCATGTGCAGTCTCTGAAACTGGGACAGGTAGAGTTCTATTTACATGGAAGCAAAGGTTTTCCACTCTTCGTAAACTTAAAAACTGTAAGTATTCGTTTTTTGTTGACTATTTTGCATGGTGCTATTGCTAGGGAAAATAAAACTTGTCTTTCGAAAGTATTCAATCACTTCCATACTTTGTCACGTAATGGTGAAAAACATTCGTGTATTTTATTAGGATTTAATGTGATAGACCAAGAGAACGCGTGTAATTGTGAAGTGGAAGGCTAATAATACAAATAAAAAGGATACAGTTGTGGAGAGGTTTAAAGCAGGTTTACGTTATGAAATAATATCCCAAACTTTGGACTTCTCATAGAGCTCTGTTAAATCTGTGATCTGAAAATGAGAAGAGCATGACAACACGAAACCTAGTGGCCAATGGTAACTTTGGAGGAGCTACACAGTCCATAACTTAAAGTGGCTCAAAGGACACATAACGTTTGTAGTTCCGAAAATTTCAGTTCAGCAATAATACCACCATATGGTAATGGCTGAACTGAAGTGTAATCAAAATGTTATGTAAAAAAAATAAAATCAAAATCAGATGGGAGCCGCGGCCAAAATAAAATCCAGACTTCTTCCCTGCCTATCCAAGTACCAAAAAAGCAGGAATATCTGTAACTTAAAGACTGATTCAAAGAGCATCTGTTTGTGTGCCAGGATGACAATCCTAAGAAGGAGGAGTCGTGGCTTCCAGATACATAAGGCCAGGCGCCTAACACACTCAACACACATTCATGTGCGAAATAGCCCAGTCAAAGTTCACACCTAAATCTAAGTGAGGATTGGTGGTAAGAATTGCAAATTGATGTCCACAAACACTCTCCATTTAGTCAGACTGAGCTTCAGCTATTTAGCAAAAGTTAGAAGTGCAAAGCAGTTTGAGACCTACCCCAAATGACTTCCTGCTGCGCATGCAGTGAATGATGGTTCTACAAACTATAGACTCGGGAGATTAACACAAATGCATGCCAACCCTTGTGATTTTTATCTGTAAAAATGTTCACTTTACAGGATGTGTTGTCACGGGTATATGTACTTTTGCAAGATATTGAAAGATGTATTTTATTTTTTGATATAATGAAAGGTCCACCTCTTATGTATCAGAACAAAATCAAAATGCTCATGCAGTATTTATCAAACAAAAACAAAGGCAAAATAAAAACTAGATGTTGAAAATGTAAGTACACCCCATGATTCAGTTTGTATTAGCCTTTTGCAGTAATGCTGCTAAAGTAGCTGTTTTCTCTCGTGTTGTTAAGACGATATTTCCTCTCTCTTTTTTTTTTTTACATTGTTCCACCCCTCCTTAGAGTTTGGAGAAAGTAATTTCTACACTGCTCTTTTAAGGTTTACCACAGCACTTCAATCAGGTTGAGGTCTGGACTTGGACTGGACCATTGCAACACCTTCATGTTTTGTTGCCGTACTCTTGCAGATTTCCTGTGGTGTTTGTATTTGTCACTGTCCTGTTTATGACAATTTGGGTATATACCCTGGCCCTCTAGCTGCAAGAACAAACTCCAATCATTAGTGGTTGGAATCTAGGGGCATTTCACAATATGACTCTGCGGAGCGAGCTAGGATCATTGAATACAAACAGATTATTGGCGCAACATGGTGCAACCACTCACAAACACACACCAACCTGTCCACCACTACTACTAGTACTGGGTGCTGTGGTTGTGAGTGTCACTCTTTCCTTTAAGATAATGGAATTTTTGTGAACTCCATTGTGAATTTATGAATTTATAATACATTGTTCATGTCCAAATCGTGATGCATCAAAAAAAGGTTATAAGCCCCTACTGGACAAATCATCACCCCTTCACCACCATGCTTGATAGCTGGTTTGTGTTTGAACTTATTTCCTTTTTAATTTTTTTTTCACCAAACACAGAGCATAAAAACCATGTTTATAATGTCTTTCCTCATCCATCATGCTAACAACACCTGTATGCTCCAGACCCCCCAACTGCCCAAAATCCTTTTCTGATAGAGGTGATCATATAATGGAGTGCATCATTTTGCTGCTGTTGCTGACCCTCTTGAATGACATAGAAGTAGCAAAGGTTTACTTAGCTTACCACACAGTTTTTCCATTTGGCTTTATCTCTGTCATAAATCATGACAGGGTTGTCTGTGGAGTATTTTTATACACTTGATGTTAGGTTTAAACAATTTTAGAACCTTTTTTTTTATAATAAAACACTATAATTGTTTTTTTAAACAATGACTTCAGATCATTTTTACGAAATTAGAATCAAAGTTAATTTTGCTTTCTAAAAAGGTTTGACTCTAATGGTAAATCTTATTTATTTATTAGATTGAAGATTGAAACACTCCTGGAAAGATGGATGTTGGTGTTGGAACTAAAGGTTAGTGTTTCTTTTCATGTTTGTAGTTACTAAATCTTTTTTAGCCTGTTTTACTTGTCTGTTAAGTTAGCAAGTCTTGAAAACTGCCCGAGTAGCAATGCAGTGCTGGGATGTATGCGGTCTTCTGTCTGTCTGTGTGGTCCGGTAGTTGTGTTCTATCACAGAGGAACCTGGTGGCAGAAAACACGGCCCAGATAGCTCCAGCTAGTATATAGGACGGTATCCATGCAGCTTTGAGATACAGTGCTGGAAAAAAATGTTTACCCCTTTACAGATTCTTTTGTTTTTGCTATTTTTTGATGTTTCAGCTCATCAAACAAACATTAATATCAGACAAAGATAAGTAAATAGAAAAAGCAGTTTTCAAATTACAAATTCATTTTGTATGGTAAAAAAATGTATCCAACCCAGCCTGGCTCCATGTAAAAAAGTAATTACTCCTAAAGCTAATAACTAGTTGTTCCGCCTTTGGCAGCAATAGCTGCCATAAAATGTTTTTTGATGAGCGATAATGAGGGTTTTTCATCACTGTGGTCTCACAGAAACATTCTCAAGTTTAAAAATGCAGTTGTAACCATTTTTTAGAAAGGTCTCTTTGCTTTTACCAATCTTACCACTCTGCGCAGTACTTAAGTAATGAGAAACATTTTTATTAGGCATCATTTCATATTCAGTCAGCCAATAAACTTGAATGATTTCAAAATACTGAAAGATTTTGCCTGCTTTCTTTGCTTTCTATGCCTTGATGCACATGTGTTCAGTACTTATTCCCTGTTTTATTTGTTGCCCATAACTTCATTTATTAATTTATTTGCTCAGATTTTCTTTGTATGTGTCGATTACCTAGGCTATTGCCGATATCTGATGTGAATTTCAGGTGAACCGAAATATTAGAAATATATTTACTTGACGTGAAACATTTGAATGTGTTTATCACTTGCCTGCTGTAGGCGATAGCAGCATTACCTCCTTCAATTACTGTGTCCTGGAAAGACAGTAGAATATAAATATCATTTATTATCCCACAGTGGGGATATTCAGGTGTACTAGCAGCAAAGTGAAAGACAGGTAGAAGCATGCAGATACACACAAAGGTAAGAAATAAAAAAAAAAAAAGAACAGACTGTAGAGAAAGGGATTATTTACTGTATATGAAACACCCGTACAGTTATTACAAATAGCATACCCAGATTAAAGCTGAGTAGGATGATTTAAAAAATGTACAAAACGTGGTATGTATATTTGTGCATAAAAATCAACAACAGACTAATTACAAGAAATGAAAAAATGTGCAGATAACAGAAAGCTTAGATGCACACAATAAACACAAATTGAGCTTCTTGGGAAATAGTTTCAACAGCTGAAGGATCTGTGATGATGAACCTTTGTGCACGTATGGATGCAGCAGTCTGTCACTGAAGAAGCTCTCCAGACATGGTTAAAGAATCATTCTACCAGTATCTCTTCTATTTGAAAGAAAAAACTGAGAGAGAACATGTAATCAGTGGTAAAAAAAATTGGTTATAAAATGTATTTTACTCACCCAGAACATTTTGATCCATGTCTGATTTATTGATCTTTGTTTATTGCAGTGTTCTGAGGAGGAATTGTGAGACATTTAAATTAGTAGGGGAATCACTGATGTGTTAATGAGCACTGCACTTCATTTCTGCATGTTAGAATGTTAGCTGTTAGATAAAAAATGAGCAATGCCTGAAACTGGTGTCAACCAGAAAAGGCTGATTTGTTCATCTTTATTAAAATTTAGAAGTACTTCATGTTTTTAACGTGATAATATGTATTTAACTCCTGCTGCTGAGATCTTAATACAGGTACTTGAAAAAATCTGTATTTGAATTGTGGAGATTAGAGTAAATTATCAGTGACACTTCTAAATAGACTGCAGATGAGGGCTGCACTATATTAGGAAAACATGTGATATGCCACAATACAGGTGAATTTTCCAATAACCATATGACTTGCAATAATAAATAAATAAACTGCGGCAATGTCTTTCTGTTCTGGGTCAGAGCCAACATGGATCCCAGATAATAAGTCTATCCAGCTACTGGAGAAAAAAAAAATCAATATTTCCATGTCAAACGTTGTTTCCAACTGAAGTCTGCTGTTGTGGCATTAAAATACATGTTAGTTGTAGTTTCTTAATTACTTTCGCACCTTACCACCTCTTTCCCTTCTAAAACATGTGTGCCTGCCGCATTATACAACAAGTGTCACCATATATATTACAGGCAGAGACAGCCTGAATGAATAGTTCTTAATGTGCTAACTCTTACTGCAGCAGTTTCATGCTGGAGTCACCATTGTTGGTGTTTGTGTTCAGATGTGCAGGCAGAGCTTGACTCAGTGGAGGCTGAGCTGGAGTTGGTGGAGCTTCAGATCTCAGAGCTCCTGGATAAACAGGCCCAACTGACTTCTCAGAAGAATGCACTGCTGCTACAGCTGGAGGAGGCCTGCGGCACTGTCAGACCGTCATCCTCAAAGTCCTCAGGGCCTGGGCCAATGATGAGCAAGCAGGAGCTGCAGCAGTATGATGGCACAGGTAGTACACAGCCATGGTTTCACAATAAGCTCATTATAGAGGTCTGCCCAAACAGTTGTAAAAGGTGCATGATTGGATGCCAGTTTGATGTGGGGGTTGTCTAATAAGTCTTTGTTGACCTGTGCTTGATAGATTTTCCTTGGTCCAAAGAGGTGGAACAGCATCTGAAGAACGCCTTTCATCTCTCCAAGTTCAGACCACTGCAGCTTAGAGCCATCAATCTAACAATGGCAGGCAAGGATCTGTTTCTTGTCATGCCAACAGGAAGAGGAAAAAGTCTCTGCTTCCAGCTGCCTGCAGTCTGCTCCAAGGGTACCAACACTCAGTTTTGTCTTCTAGCTCTTTCTAAATTTTATTTTTCTAAAGTACATCTGGTGTTGCTTAATGCACAGTATCTCACACTATCTGTTCATGGGACAACACTGAAGATATGAAACCTTCATACAATGTTAAGTTGTAAGTAAACAGCTTGTATAACAGTGTAAATTTGCTGTCCCCTCAAAATAACTTAACACAGATCCATTAATGTCTAAAGGAGCAGGGATGCATCCAAGAGTTGCAGAACAGTGGCACTCAATGACTAGAGTTGCTACAATTCATTGAGGGAACCATGAATGCCAACGTGAACTGTGACATACTGAAGCAGAGAACAATCTCCTCCCTTCAGAAACTGGATCGGAGGGCAGCATTCCAACATGATAATGACCCCAAACACATCTCCAAGACGACCACTGCCTTGCTGAAGAAACTGAGGGTAAAGGTGCTGGACCGGCCAAGCATGTCTCCAGACCTAAACCCTATTGAGCATCTGTGGGGCATCCTCAAACAGAAGGTGGAGGAGCGCAAGGTCCCAACATCCACCAGCTCCGTGATGTCGTAATGGAAGAGTAGAAGAGGATTCCAGTGGTAACCTGTGAAGCTCTATTGAACTCCATGCCAAGAGAGTTAAGGTTGTGCTGGAAAATAATGGTGGCCACACAAAAATATTGACACTTTGGGCACAATTTGGACATTTTCACTTTGGGGTGCACTCAGTTTTGTTGAGTACTTTTGAGGGAACAGCATGTTCTAAAAGCTGTACACTGACTACTTTACATTGTATCAAAGTGTCATATCTTCAGTATTGTCACATGAAAAGACATAATTAAAATATTTACAGAAATGTGAGGGGTGTACTCACTTTTGTGAGATACTGTACATGCAATACTAATGAAGAATTTGATCACACCCTGTTTTATGCATTATTAGGTATGTCCTTTCCATCAAACCGTATGAATTTGATTGATTGAATGTTGCAGGCTTCACATTGGTTATCACACCACTTGTGTCTCTGATGGAGGATCAGATCATGTACCTGAAGTCTATTGATATTTCGGCAGTCATGCTGAATGCGTCAAGCAGTAAGGTAATGACTGGCAGTCATTTCTCTTTAGCCTTTAGCTATGTTGTTTAATGGCTCTTATTGATTGGCCAATGATTGGTGTAGATTCTCAGTCAGTGCCGAAAATGACAATCATAATTGCTTAAATAAAAGGCAACTGGACATGTTTTTTTTTTATAGAACATAAATGGTTTATGTCCCTCCTCTCTTGAACAACCTGTCTGCCTTGTCCAATTTGTGTACATTGATGTCTTTAAAAGAGTGTCCCTTGCCCTTTTTAATGAGATAAATTGCTGAGTCTTGACCCACTAAGCCAGCTCTTCTGCATTGGGCCGTCATGGCAGTATCAGTGTGTGCCATATTGCTTTCGCAAAGGACTGCTTGGATGCAGCATTTTGTAGGACATCACATTTTAAGTGCCATACATTCACGCTCTGCATATTTCCTCACCTGATGCTCAATCTCACAGAGAGTGGTGGCGACAGTGTGTAATGGTAAATAAAGAAAATGAACAGGAATATGTGGGTCAATTGTAATAAATATTGTCACTGCAGTTCAGAACAATAGAATTGCAGTTGAATATTTTCCTGATATTGTGCAGCCCTATTCCTATTTCGCGGCTTTGTCCTTCCTCCCTTTGTTTTTAGTGTCTTATTTTCCTTCATTCCTTGTTTGATAGTGGGTGGTGAGATTCAAACGGTTGGGGGTGGTCTGTGGTTCTAAGGCCTCCATATGGATCTACATTCTCTACAGAAATCTACACATACAGATCAGTTCCTGCTTTGACCCTTTAAATGTTTCAGTAATCTGTCTCATATTATAAACTTTGTTTCACTTCTCAAACAAAAAGCTTCCTTTAGATCTGATCGTGTTTTAGGAGTATCAGGCTAATCTTGAAACAAACTGTTAACCATGACCAGAATATTGAGCAGATTATTGATAGGGCAAATTTAATTAAAGGCTGTGTCTCATTATCTTTATTAAATAACATTCCCGAAAGCCTTCACAACAGAATAAACTACAGTATGAGATCTAATATTTACTCTGCCTCTAAAATATAAGACAGAGGAATGAAGCGACATTAAATTTGGGCAGAATGTCCATTTTTATATATTTTATTCCTTTAACAACTTCAGGAGCATGCCAAGCTTGTTATGGCTGGAATGTCGGATCCGAAAGCCCCTTTCAAGCTGGTATATGTAACTCCAGAGAAGATTGCCAAGAGCAAGCTGCTGATGTCTCGCCTGGAGAAAGCCTATAACGCTAAGCTGCTGAGTCGTATAGCTGTGGATGAGGTACACTGCTGTAGCCAGTGGGGACATGACTTCAGACCAGGTGGGAATTTTTGGAAAATCTAATCAGGAAGTGTTTTTACTAGCCAATTATTATATTTAAATATTATTATTACATTGTGCTATTGTCAGTGAAACCATTTAACATATATTAAAGTCATGTTTAATGTCTTATGTCACAAGGTAGTAAATGCTGTACGATTTCTATCTGTGTGTTTACTCTGCAGATTATAAACTCCTGGGCATCTTAAAGAGGCAGTTTCCCATGGTGCCACTCTTTGGGCTCACAGCCACAGCAACTAGCAGCGTCCTCAAGGACTGTGAGAAGATCCTGTGTGTGCAGCAGCCAGTCACAATCACTGCTTCCTTTAATCGAACTAATCTCTATTATGAGGTAAACTATGACCACTGTACCAACAAACACACTTCAGCAATCTGCTTCATGCACAAGTGCATACTAAACATCTGTGTTACACACATGCTCAGTTCATAACAGTGAACCTTTTTCCATTTTGTTATGTTACAGCAGCAAAAATTAAATGTATTTTATAGGGATTTTTTGGGAAAAAAAGTTGAAGTTGAAAGAAATTGTTTTCAAGCTTATTTTTTAATAAATAAAAATGTAAAAAGCAACATTAACCTATGGATTCACCCACTTTACTCTGATAGCCTTAAAAAATTCTGGTGCCATCACCTGATAAGTAAATACAGTCCATGAATGAGTTATTTCATCTCAGTATAAGTCCTACTGTTCGGTGAAGGCCTCAGAGGTTTTTTAGAGAGCATTAGTGAACAAATAGCATCGTGACGACTAGGCATGGGCTACACAGTAACCAGGTACTGTCAAAAAAATTAAACAGAAACTAGGTATTCGTTGCTGCTTCTAAAATAATATGACATTGGGTATTTGTTACAATAATGTCATGTACAATATCAATTTATTTTGACTTTAATACGTAGACACGTTCTAAATTTGATAGAGATGTGAAAAGATTGTTTTCGCCTAGTTTGAAATTGCGTACTGCTGAAGTGAGCTGCACAACAAAGAAAAAGAAAAAAAAAATGACAACAATAATGAAGGTAGGGATTTAAATTCAGTAAGACAGACAATACATGTTGCCTATCAAGCAGTACTTGGGGCCACTATTATTTAAACATTTTACAAGATGGGGAAAATAGTGGCTCATAGAGTGGTTTGTGTGTCTTTTCCAGAATTTCATTTCCATGTGTGACTTGTTGGAACACCTGTTAAGTAACATCGGCCCCCATGTTTATCTTGACCATTACCTTGCTAACCTTTAGGTGGATGTTACACAGTTTTTAATCAGTAATCTGATCCCCTGGAAATAGTCTAACGGTGTGTGCTGCAACCCTATTTACTATGTTTGACCTGCAGACTTTGCTGGAATGTACTCTTTTACCACATTATGCACTCTTAGGTGGGCATCCAAATGATGAATGAGGGGGATTTACCACATTTTAGACATTATTTGGGTTTTGTCTTGGTTTCCACTGTTTTTGTGGGTTTTGCTTGTCCGTGTGGCCTCTCCATAACTCTGTATCTGCGCTGTTGTGCTCTTTCAAATTTCTTTATCAGAGGTGTTTTTCAGGTGTTCAGCTTTTTAAAAATACTTCTGACTTCCTGGGGCTACCTGCCATATCTATGTGTGGAAATACCTCGACTAACTTTATTAAAGCCAGTGATATTTCTTTCAAAAATCTAAGGAAAATCTTCAAAACACTTTACAAATCATCTTTCGTAACCATAAAAATATTCAAAATAATTAAATGACAGGCAGTCGGTTGTGTGGGTAAGAATAACAAAACATCTTACAAGCTGAAAACTGACGGTCTGAATTAGCCTAGGGAGAAAAGGGGAGGCTAGAAGTGTTTCATCTCATGGTAGCCAATTCCAACGGGATGTAAAAAAATATTTGAAAACGTTGACAGTTCTTCTGTGTAACTTAGTTTTTCCTTTTTTCCTAGGTTCGCATTAAAGACTCTGACAATGATGCTTTAATGAGTGACATTACATCTCTGATTAGAGGCAAATACAAGGACCAGTCAGGTATAACATGCCAATGTGCTTTGAAGCCACAGTAATTCCTTCCTTGGTTTTGAACACATATTTCCATACAAAGCAGCCACTTTGTGATCCCATTGTATCTGCCACAGGTATTGTGTACGTGTTCTCTCAGAAGGATGCTGAGATGGTATCTTCTGAACTCAAGAAAAGAGACATCTCAGCATATCCCTATCACGCCAACATGGACCCGGAAGAAAAGTCTAAGGTTCACCGCAGATGGACTTTTAACAAAATCCAGGTACTTGTTTTAATGTTAACAATCTTAGACCTGATTAATCCTTCACAAATTTTGTTTAAGTAATCTTAGACATGAATGTTTTATAATTTTGAATTTCTATAGTTTTCTATAGTTTCATCTTTTTAACAGAATAACAGAAACAGGAACACTGTAACCGGCTGGAGTTTTACTCTTGACTAAGTTTTTCTGCTTCTTTCTGAGAAATTGATGATTTGTCTGATTTGTTCAATCAATGGATTCCAATTCTGGTCCCTGTGGGCTAGTGTTCTGCTTGTTTTAGATTTTTCGGATCAATCGGAATTCGGATTGGTGTGTTAAATATGATTTTTGTTTTATTCTATTTATTAAATTTATTAAAGCTAAACATTGTATTGGTTAGGAAAACCTTGATGGGTAAATCTCTATTTTAGCTGTGTCCCGGATCCATCACCTGCATTACCTTCTTAGCATATCATCAGGTTCTGTAAATGCCCAGTGATGATCCAGCCATTCCAGTCAGGTTTACTGAAACTGGGGAATAGCTAAAGCATAAAAACGTTCTGCTGAGGGACGAAGACACCACTGCTATACACTGCAGGTTTTAACGCTCAGTTCAGAATTTTTTGGTGGCATGCATTGTTTTGAATGGTTCAAATCATCATGTTAATGCGACCTCCATCAGAACTCCATCACGCATGCGCAGAAGTGGTAGTGACCTCACAACTTATGTTCCATTTGTCTGTGTTGTTTCATTCATTGTTTACAATTAATCTTTTAACCTCCAAAACAGTTTTTACATCATTTCATCAATGATGTAAAGGTCAGATTAAATGCTACATGACAGTACAGACCGATTTTGCTTTGAAAAACATCTGATCCACTTTATTGCCACATTTAAAAGTGGACTCTGTCTTATTTAATAAATTTAAATTTGGGCTGTTATGACTTGGGTCTTTATATAGGCCAAAAGATCAGATTTGGGCCAGATTTGCGGCAGTGAAAATGTATCAGTTAGGTGATTATAATGAAGTCTGGAAATGAACACCACTCAGCTGACCGGTTGTCTTACTATAAAATAAACAAGTTACTTTTAGAGCAATGCAAACGCAGTAAAATAAAGACAACTGTGTATTATTCAATTCAATTCAAAAATACTTTATTAATCCCAAAGGAAATTAAATGTTGTTGTAGCTCATATTATTCAGGTTTCCTAAAAGAGCCGTTGTAGATGCTGATGGCTGTGGGCTGGAAGGATCTCCTGTAGCGTCTGTCTTACAGCAGATCTGAAGAAGCCTCTGACTGAAGACACACTGTTGTTGTATAACAGTCTCATGAAGAGGATGCTCAGAGTTCTCCATAATGTTCTTCATTTTATCAAGAATCCTTTGCACAATGACCTCCAGAGGTTCCAGAGGAGTCAGCCTTCTTTATTAGCTAGTTGAACTTTTTTCACAGCTCTTTCCACAACAGACTTATAGAAGATATGCAGCATCTTGCTGCAAACACCAAAGGACCTAAGCTTCCTCAAGAGGTACAGTCTGCTCTGTCCCTTCTTGTAGACGGCTTCACTGTTGCATCTCCACTACAGTCTGTTGTCCAGGTGAATAACGAGGTATTTATACTCCTCCACCACCTCCACCTCTGCTCCCATGATGGAAACAGTGTTTGACCTATTCTTGTTTCTCTTATAATCATCTCCTTTGTTTTATTTATGTTCAATATGAGATTATTGTTTCATGCCACATGCCACAAAGCGCTCCACCAGCTCCCTGTACTCATCTTCTTGTCCATCTCTGATCCACCCCACAACTGCAGAATCATCAGAGTATTTCTGCAGATGACAGGAGTCTGTCTTGAACTGGAAGTCTGAGGTGTACAGAGTGAAGAGGAATAGTGAGAGTACAGTCCCCTGAGGTGCTCCTGTGCTGCTGACTACCTGGTTAGACACAAAACCCATCAGTCTCACATACTGTGGTCTGTTTGTCAGGTAGTCTTTGATCCAGGAGATTGTTGAGGCCTCCACCTGAGTCTTCTGGAGCTTCTGATAAAGCAAATCAGGTTGAATTGTGTAAAATGCAATGGAGAAATCAAAGAACATGGTCCTCACAGTGCTGCTGGTGTTGTTCTAGATGACAGTGGGTTTGTTGAAGCAGGTGTATGATGGCACCTTCAACTCCAACTCCCCTGTGATTAGCAAGCTGAAGGAGGTCCTGATGGTTCATTGTTTGCTTACTCAGGTGGGCCAACAGGAGTATCTCTAGGACCTTCGTGATGTGAGATGTCAGGGTAACAGGTCTGAAGTCACTAAGGACTGATGGGTGAATGTTCTTTGGTACCAGAACAAGATAAGAGGTCTTCCACAACACTGGAACCTTCTTCTGGGCTTTGGTCGAAGAGGTTCTGCAGAATCCCACAGAGCTGCTCTACACAGGCCTTCAAGGCTATAGGGCTGACACGATCTGGACCTGCAGCCTTATTCCAGTCCAGTCTCTCCAGTTGTTTCTTCACCTGACTTCTTGAGGCATACAGGTGGAAGGGGGAGGCAAAGGGAGCATCAGCATCTTTTGATTTGGTTGAAGGCAAACATGTAGAAGCAGAAGGGTCCATGGCTGAGGTGGAAGATAAAACATTTGAGGTGTGACAGGAAAGCTGTGGGTGGAGGGTCGGATGTCTGTTTGGCTATGAGCAGGAAAGAAGGATGCTGAGCTTGTTTCTGACCTATTGAAGAATGTGTTCAGTTCATTGGCTCTGTCCAGACATCCATTGGTCCAATCTTCCTTCTGCTTGAAGCCTGTGATCTTCTTCCTTGACCACATATCTCTGATATTGTTTTTTTTGGAGTTTGCTCTCCAGCTTCTTGTACACCTCCTTCCTGTCTGTTATCTTGACTTCCTGTCTCCCTCTCTGAAGGCTCTTTTTTCTTGTTAAGCAGGTCCTTCAGGTCACTGGTGATCCTGGGTTTGTTATTGGGGAAGCATCTTACTGTTCTTGTGGGGATGGTGTTATCCACACAGACATTTATATAATCAGTGACATTCACACTTGGTCATGGCATTGATGTCCTCCTTGATCATAATTCTTGCTACACAAACAACAACCTTGGGCTGTTGTTTGTGTAGCTTAGCAATAACTGAGCTGACGACATCACATGCAGTTTCGGCAACAGCTGATGGTGGAACGTAAGCTGTTGCCAAAATAACACAGGTGAACTCTCTGGGTAAATAATATGGACGAAAACTTAAAGCTAACAGTTTATATCTGGACTGCAGAGACAATGGGTCACAGTAACATGTCCTGGATGACACCATCTGTTGTTCACAAGGACTGCTAGTCCACCTCCTTTGTGTTTGCCACTCCTCTTCAAATCTCTGTCTGCTCGTATGGTCAGAAAGCCTGGCAAACGCTGGAGTCAGGGATGATATCCTGCAGCCATGTCTCAGTGAAACACATTATACTGCATTCCTGACATTCTGGCTGGGTCCTTTGTAAGGCTTGGAGTTCATCCAACCTGTTTCCCAACGATTTCCCATTACCCATCATAATCGATGGAACAGATGGTTTGAACTTCCTCCTTCTCTCTCTTCTCTTTGCTCCTGGTCTGCATCCACGGCGCCTCCTTTTCAACTTATCAGGGATTTGGGGTAGCAGTTTAAGTATTGTTGCAATGGTGATGCATCATAACAAATGTACAAAAGTAAAAAAGTATCTGCAAAAATCCTTCCAGCTGCACAGCATCCTATACCGGAGAGGATAATCGTCCTAGACTATCAATTTCTATCCATCACAGGAACTAGAGTAACAGCAAGAATATTTCAGAATTAAAAGTAACAGAGCTACTCCAACCTGCTGCCACCTTGAGCGGCACAATTCTTGAATACAAGCTGCCTTGTATAAATCTGTTCAGGTAAAATCCAAATGTACTGTATTGGGTAGAGCTGCTGAAACTTTGGGGGGCGTAGCTCAGGCCAAAAATAGTTGAATTTTGCATGACCGCAGCCTAGCTTAGAAGTCATTTACAGTAAATTAGGAAATGTTCTACCAGTGCTCTGCCTAGTCTGGGTTGTGAATGAATGAGATTAATTGTTAATTAAACAAAAAGGTGTATTATTTTGTGAGATGTTTCTGTTAGCAGCGGAAATGAAGGAGTAAGAAAAACTAGAGAAACTTACAGTTTATGACTGATGAAAAAGACATTGTGCTAAACCAAATAACGGCAACAATTTGTGGGGCTTTAAAAAACTCAAACTGAATTCCTGCTCATTCCTTCTGAGAAAAGTTACTTAAACTCAGAGAAACTATGTTCACTCTGGGTCTGAAGAAATTAGATTATTTTGTCATCTACATAAATTACCTTGAAGTGCCTGTGACATTGAATTTTTATGATAAATCAAATTATATTTATAGAAATGGTAGAGGTAAAATAATTCTACCACTACTAACACACGACCTCAACCTCACCCAGTCCGGATGTCATGAGAAAGAACAGAGAGAGCAGGAAATTAAGATTAACACAACTTTGATTTGATATATAAGTCCAATGATTTCCATTGCATACTTGAATACAAAAGAATAATACAAAAGAAGAAAGATTACCTAAGGCCTTAGGGAGAGACTCGTGTCAGCAAAGCTAGGCTGTATTCACCGAGTGGTCTGTCTCACTATCAGTGTTAAAGCTTTTTATACCTTTAACGAACTTCAAAGCGGACTGTTGAAACCTCCCCTCCAGGAATTATTTACGAAGCCACAGGTCCCTAATGACGTTTTCTACATTTCTGTGTCGCCGCTGTAAATCAGCCACCCCCCCATGGGAGTACTTTATTATCTATACCATGCCCAGCAGCCAGCATTTTACTGCTTACAGCTGCTGGCAAACATCCTGTCCTGACGTTGACCCTTCTTCCAGCCTGAAGCCTGTTGTGACCTCTCCCCTGCTGTGACCCCTCTCCCCGTGGTCCTAGGTTCACAATACATGATATATTTCAGTTTTATGCATACCCATGCAAACTGAAAACGTAGTATGAAACTAAATGATTTTAATTCTCAACAAAAGGTAACATTAAAATATTTCAAAAAGTAAATTCATGCCACTGAAATGAACAGTTGTTGAGATATATGGTCATAAATTTCACTAAAAGGCATTTCCAGACTACTCCTTGGCGCTCTTTTATGGTGTAAAAGGGGAGCCCCGGCATGTAAACTGACTGCTGCTACAGTGGCAGCAACACAGACAGCAGCAAAGACTCTGAAATGTGTTTAGATATATTTCAGTCACTATCGGAGAGAAAAGCAGCAGGGTCAGGAGAAGAAAGTCAGCTGTCATCAGATGGCAGAGCACAAGTGCCGCGACGTCCTGACGGCCATCTAATTCCACCAGAGTCTATTTTAGCCGGATGCCAGAGCACGGCCGGAGACAATCAGCATGAATCATACCACACCACCAGGAAACAAAACGAACACAACATCCGGATTTTCATAATAATTCATCAAAGACAGACTAGATATCACTATATTAATAAATACACACAGTTGTTAGCATTATATCAATTCGATCAGTTACTGGATTAACTAAGGTATTATTAACCAGACAATTAAACATTAAATGCACCAAACTAAGCAACAAATAAAGCTTTGCTGCACTCAGTGAACTCACCCATTGTTGAACAAAACACAAGAAAATATCTGGATGCATAAAACAAAAAATGAAGCAGTTTAACTTAGACATCATTTCCAGGCGACTTTGGACTTGCACAATTTAACATCGAAATATGCTTTTTTTTGTGTCACAGTTGTCTTTTATCAGATCTTTAATCCTAAAATAGTGTAAATTACTGCCCAGTTCCTTCAATATTAAGGTGTTTTCTTTCAATTTCTGCATTTGTGGGAAAAGCGTATCACAGGCTTGTCTTGCATCGTTAATTTTATTGCCTCATGAAAGTGTTCTACTCCTCAGCCTCCATGTTCATAATTTCTTACATTTTTAAAAATGGTGCTGTTATAAAGTTGATGTTCTTACATCTTGGATAAATTGTTGGGTCCTAAAAACATTATATTTTTATTTATTTATGTTGAAACCTCACCAAACTCAGTTAATCCTCCAAATTCCTCTATTTCTATTAGGAAGCAGGCATTGATTGCATGGAATACAGTAAAAATAAATCAGCTGAATATGACTGTGCTGGTGTTCAGGTTGTGGTAGCCACAGTGGCGTTTGGCATGGGCATTGACAAACCAGATGTCAGGTTTGTTATCCACCACACTATCAGCAAGTCCATCGAGAACTACTACCAAGAGAGTGGGCGTGCAGGTATACACATCATCATACCTTTAATGTCTAATACAGCAATTTCAGTGCTCATTTGTTCATTGAAAATACATACCATAATGTATAAAAAGGCTACCTCCTTCTGAGTCCTCAGGTCGAGATGATCTTCCAGCAGACTGCATCGTCTATTTTGGCTTTCCTGATGTCTTTAGGATCAGTACCATGGTGGTCATGGAGAATGTTGGCCACCAAAAGCTGCTGCAAATGGTTGCCTACTGCCAGAATGTTGATAGGTAATGTGCAGCATGATTAGGTGTGGACTGGCTTACACACCAGTTACCTGATTGTCATGTTTGCTGTGTGTAGGTGTCGACGCTCTCTCATGGCTGTTCACTTTGACGAGGTGTGGGTCGATGAAGGATGCAACCAAATGTGTGACACATGCTGCAATGCAAAAGGTTTAGATAGATTTTGGATAGATATATAATTACGTGTGTGTGTGTGTGTGTATAAAATATATTCATCAGCTCTATACCCCTTCAGGCTATGCTAGTGTGGACATTACTCAACATGCAAGGCAAGTGGTGCTAATTGTTGAGCAAGCAGGATCCATGGATGAAAAAGTGACCCCGCTAAAGCTGGTGGAGACATGGATGGGCAGGGGCCCAGCCAAGCTCAGGAAGATGATCCAGACCACTACTCTGTCTCGACTGCAGGCTGAAGCTGTAATCATCTTCTTGCTTCTCCAGGGGTACCTCAGGTGACTCATTCTGTTTCTGTTTCCAAGTTTTCCATGAATCACCATAATGAAATATAAAAACTACAACAGGACTTGAACTTTGTAGTTTGTTGTTATGTTTGTTGTTAAAACTTTGGCTCTGCATGGTTAGTTTGAAGGATCCAACTTAACCCCAGACGCAGCTTTAAAATGTTACACCTTTTACCACTTGGACCAAAACAGCCCGTCCTATAAAAAATTGATAATTTTTTTTCTACCTTTAACACATCACATCTTTTGACCTACTTCAGACCTATACAGTCTTACCAGTGGTAACAGCACTAATTTTGGTACATTATTGTTATTATATGTGGCTCAGTGGGAGCTTGTTTGTAATCTTATATTATTTCTATGTTTCTACCCTAGGGTTTATTCCTCAAACATTATTTGATAAACCTCTGCTGTCTCTGATGATTTTGGAGGGGTCATCATACCTAAAACCTGTTTTCTCTGTATTTTGACTGTAAAGATTAAAGTTAATATGTATTCAGGAAAACAAAACATTGTAATATATAAGGATTACAGTATATCTAATATATGGTTAATGAAAGACAAATTGTCTAGTTTGGCTTATTCTTAGTTCTAACAGCCAATTAAACTAGTGCTCTATCAGTTTTGCAAAATAATAGATCTTTTTAAAAGATGGCACTTGTTTAAACCACCTTGGCCTTTCACAAGTGAACTGTTCAAGCTGCCCATGTTGCACCTTACATTGCAGAACAAGCGGGTAGCAGTAATGCTTTTGGCTTTAATCGAACTTCCATTTCAGCCATCCATAAAAACAGCTTTGTTTGGTTTCTCTGTGTTGAACTTAGAGAGGATTACAGCTTCACTCCATATGCCACCTACTTCTATGTGAAGCTCGGCCGCAAAGCTCCTCTCCTAAAGAAGGAGACTCACACAATTAACATGAACATGTGGAAAGCTGGAGCTGGACCTTCTGCGGTGAGTGTTTTATTCAAAAGGCAAGCAGAAGTCATTTAGTGCATTTGTGTCTTGTCATTAAAGAACAGTGTTTTAAAGGTCAATGTCAAAGGCTACAGTTGAATACAAATCTCTGAAAGTTTTCCCATCCATGGCCAGAAAAAGTACTCTCACTTCTCCAGTTAGTTGTTTTATGTCGTAGCTTTGAAAGAGGAGATTTGGTAAGAGGTTCAGAAAACACTCCTTTATTTGGGCTGGGCCTGGGCAACATAAGAAGGTTTTAAAGGTCTGTTAGTATGGGCTGGTTACCACTCAGATATACAAAGGTTTTAAAACCTGTCCAGCATTTTGAGTAACACATTTCTCCCCCTCCCCCACATGTTGCTGTGCACTGCAGGTCAGTTAACTGAACAAAGGCTACTGATCTTTTTCATCGCTTACCAGAAAAGACAAAGTTGGCTGTTTGGAAATATTTGTAGTTGTGAAAAACAAAGGCTTTCATGATGTGGAAACTAAAAGAGTATGACCCGTCACTCTTACTAAGCTAACGCTGTTTTTAAACTACAGTTGGCAAGCTAGGGGCTTTCTTTTTTTATTGACTTTCTCTTGTGCTGTGAGTTGTTGCAAGATTGGTTTAATCATCTAATGACACAGGGTAGGTGGACAAGTTACGGCATGCTGAAGTTAGAACTGATCATCAGAATGGTTCTAAAAGGGATTTAAGTGACTTTGGACATGACATGGTTGTTGTTGCCAGGCAAGCTGGTCTTAGTGTTTCACAAACTTCTGATCTACTGGGACTTTCACACTCAGCCATTTCTGAAGTTTCCAGTGAGAAGCAGATGTGTGTACTCACATCTGTGGAACATTAAAGCAGATGGGCAACCAAGCGTGGCTCCACTCTTATCAATTAGGAACATGAATCTGAGGCTAAAATTCTCACAGCCACTCTAAAACTGAAACATAGCAAATTGGAAAAACATTGACTGATCTGATGAGTTGATTGCTGCAGTATTCAGATAGTAGGGTCAAAATGTGGTGTGAACAGCATTAAAACATGGATCCAGTCTACCTTTGATAAATAGTTTAGGCTGGTGGTGCTTCTGGCCTCGTTTAAATGCCACAGCCCACATGAGTAATCGTTGTTGACCATTTTTATCTTTTTATCTTATATTCTTATTGCTACTTCTAGCAGGCTAATGCACAATGTCCCAAAGATGAAATAATCTCCAGCTAGTTTCTTGAACTGGACAATGAGTTCACATTACTCTAGTCTCCCTCACAGCCACCTGATCTGCTGCTTTGGGATGTGTTGAAGTAAGAGATTCACATCATAGATATGCAGCTGAATAATCTCCAGCAACTGACGATGCTGTCATGTCAATATGGTTCAAAATATCTGACAAATGTCTCTGACACCTTTGCTCTGAAGAATGAAGGCATTTCTGAAGGTAACAGGTGGTCCGCCCGCTACTAGCAAGGTGCATAGTAAAGTGGTCTGAGTTTATAAGTAATCACCAATCCACCTAATACGCATGCTTAAGGTGGCACAAAACTATAATATTGTCCAGCCCTTATTTGTGTAGCATATATGAATTCAGTCTCTTCAATATTTAATATAAAATTTTGTGGCAATATTTACTGTTTTATATACTTTTTAGGGAAAGTTGTTAAGGATAATTCTTTAAAGTCACATATAAACTGAAGGTGTCCTAAAGTTGAGCCACCGTACTAGAGGCACTTCAGTACAAAGAGGTAATAGTAGAAGTCTGTCTGGTGCTGGAGACCTTCTAATAAAACGTAAGATGATTGAAGCCAAGTTGATGTCTTTCTCTTCCAGCTGACAGGTGGTTACCAACTACATCACAGAGCAGTGTATCTGTTGCTTCAGCAGATTTTAGCCTGGACTCTTTTGTGTCTCTTCTGTAATAATTTGAATGTTTTCTTTCTCACTTACATTCTCTGTCTGTTCTTTGTGAAATCTAACTTGTTTCTTCTTCTTTCACTGGCTGATATGTGTTTAGTCTGCCGTTTTAAAATGTTTCTGCATATTTTTTACAATATTTGAAGAGGTAAGTGAGAATTGAATTAGATTGTTTTTTTCTTTTCAAAGGCCTGCTTGTAGCGATAACCTTGCTTTTCATTACATTTCAGTTCACCAGCCTGTAGAAGAAAACTGATCATCTCATAAATATGTCTTTTTTAGCCTAATTAATCATAGATCGTTATAGTGTGTGCAGTTCTTCACTGCTAGTATGAAAGAAAATTGATAATTTTACCACAGTGCAATGATAATCTCCAGTCCAACAACATATCATCTAATACAACGACAATTGGCACAGTGGGGCCAATGGGGCCAGGGACTGCAAATGGAAATTAGTTATAGCTAAATCTGGTGTAAAGCATCTCTTCTTTTATTAAGATTAATGTGTTTACACATAGTCCCTGTGAAATAAGTAATTAAAAAAAAGTATCTTAATTTTTGCTGTAGCCTGCAAACATTTGAATTTGACATCCAAATATAAATATTTGAAAACAAATCAATATTTCAGCTTTTTGTTTAGAAGGTGGCATTTTTGGCAAAGGAAAACCAAAACTTTCAGTGAGAAAATTTTTGGAACAGATAGACTCAAAAAAGATTAAAGTAGCAGTGATCAAACATTGTAGAGAAAGCATGAAGCAACAGTAATAAACTGCTTCATCATATGATCATCTGTTTTAGGTGTTTGTTTAAAAATGGTCTGTCTGGAAAATACATTTTGTCTGAGTGAGATGACCTTTACTAAAAAGATCTGACTTAAAATAAGTAAGAAATGAGAAGTGAAATTCATTCTTAATTTAACAACATATTCTTGAGACAGTAATGTAGTAAAAACTATAGATCATGTTCTATTTCTAATCCCAATTTCTAATATTTTTTCACTCCCACATTTATTTAGGCTCCACATTTGGCTACAGCTAGACAGACTCGCCTTGTCACAGTCTGACATGATTGGCGATCCGGCACTTACAGCCATGAGCCTGTGCTGTTGCGCCATGTCCTGTCACTATGAGAATGCTGATTTGTTGAATGCGTAAGAAGTAAATTAGTTTGGGTCCCAACACAGGCTATATATTAGTTTTGCTTGCAAAAAATAACAGAAATACTAATTAAGAAAAAGGTGTCAGGAAGGTTCTTGTACCCACCCTCCCGCCCCGCACTTTGAGAATCATTGGAATAAAGTGAATAAGATCTAATCGAGTTGAAACAGCAAGTTTATAGGAAAACTTTCCCCATTAAGCCCTTTTAGATCATCCATTTCTTTCATGATCTACACATGTTCTTGGGTAGTCATAAATCCTTACAGGATTGTGGAACAAGCATGATGAACGCTAATGGCAAAAAGGAACAGGAAGTGAAGATGCCTGTCTAATATTTAAGTTACAAGTTTCTGCCTAGTTTTTGGGACAAATAAATGCAGCTGGTTGACTGATCTAAAGGCCTGTGAAGGAAGATAAGGCTGCAGTAAATCAGAGAGGTACAGAGGAGCAAGACTAGGGATTTATAAGCCAACATTAGGATTTTAAAATGAATTCTGTGATGCACAGGAAGCCAATGAAGGGAGGACAAGATAGGTGAGATGTGCTTATGACTTTTTGGACCAGTTTAAAGATGGGCAGCATCAGCTGAAGATGATGCATTGCAGTAATTGAGACGAGTTGAGATAAAGGCATGTATTATTCTCTCCAAGTCATGCCTCGACAAAACTGGCTTAATGTTTGCTATTTGACTTAACTGAAAGAACATTTTTATCAAAACAGAGCTGATCTGTTTGTTAAAATTAAAATCTGAGTCCATAAGTACAGCCAAATTTATTACATGCTGTTTGATGTATGACTCGAGGTAACAAAAATTAATAAGCCGGTCACACAAGGTACTATTAGGCCTGAATAAATTAACCTCAGTTTTCCTTTCATTAAAGTTCAAAAAATGTAAAGCCATCCAAGCCTAGATATCTTCAAGGCAACTTACTAGGGGTTGGATAGGGCATGGATTATTGGGTGTTAGAGGCAGTTAAATCTGGCAATCGTCTGTGTAGCAGTGGAAGGAGATGCCATGTTTTCAGAGAATAGACCCCAAAGGGAGCAAGTATAAAGAAAAAAGAAGAGGACAACGAATTGAACCCTTAGGAACCCCACAAGAAATAGGGGCTGAGGTGGACAGAAATTTTTCAATATCAACATCTTCAATAACTTATTAAACCTATTGTTAAACCTATTTATACAAGTCTCATGAAGACCAGAGTTCTCCTTTACGAGAGAGACCTGTTAGAACATAAGTAAAAACTCATGCAACACAACTATACAATACTTCATGCAGATGATAGCTTGCTAAGGATGGGACATACCAACTTTGCTTGTATTCAAAGCACTGAATGCATTTAGAAACCCTGCCTGCATAAGGATCATGACACAGAGCTCAACACTATATGTAGGGTTTATTATGCTTTTAAACAATTTGGAAAAACCTAGATGAAAATACCTTAGATTAAGCTTTTGATTACACATTAGGTTAATTCAAAACATTTCAGTTAACCGGAGGTACACCTGTGGATGTATTTTAAGGTGTAGCATAGATTGACCCCCCATTTATAAAAATAAATCATTTTTTCAGTACATACACAGTGTCACCTGCAGTACATTGTGTTTTGCAACATAAGAATTATGATTTCTCTACAGACTCATACTAAGCTCATACAGTGACATATTATTCTTTTATGTGAGCTGAGAAATTCAAAGTGTGGAATGACTTATTTTATGACAATTTTAAGCTTTTATTACACAGTAAATTATTGTTATGCTTTTTAATTAATTATGTGACCCTGGACTAAATGATTCTCTATTTATCCCCATGCCAGATCTCTTTGCTATAACATTTTCATGCTGAAATGTGCTATCGTTTAACGTTTATAGACTTAAGAGGATTTTTCCCTGAGTCTGTGTGGGATTTATTTGCCCTTTTTGATAAGGGTAGGGTTGCAGCTTCAACACCCTACGACATTATGCGGTACATTAATGGCCCTTTTCCACTGGTCCCTACTCAGTGTGGTTCGGTACAGCTTTACTAGTTTTTTAGGATTTTCCTTTAGAACTCTTACTATTTTTACACACGTGTCCACCATAGACTTTGCATGAAAACCAGACGCCCCTGAGGCTCAAATCGTGTTCGGTCTGAACACACCATGAGACTGACTGCAGTCCTAGACTGAGCAGCAGTCAAGGCTGCTGTTGTGTTTGTGTCACATGCAAATCACACAACGTTACTTTTTTTGGACTGTGGGGCCATCTCCCCAGGCTCCCCTCCTGTGGAACCAGCTCCCAGTTTTAGTCCGTGAGGCGGACACCCTGTCTACTTTTAAGGCTAAGCTTAACACTTTCCTTTTTGATAAAGCTTATAGTTAGCTCAGGATAACCTAAGCCACTCTATCTTCCTTATTTTTTTACCTCCGTCTTCTTTCCTCCCTGTTGGATGGAGTAAGGGGGAGTCAGGTTTAGCCTAAACTGGCTCAGTTATGGTTGAGGTGCAAACACACCCTCCATTTCTGCTACCTGTATGACCCCCTCTCTTTTCCAATGGTTATAATCAGTCTGACAGAGAAAATAAAGCGCCGTTTAACTAAATAATCTGAACTGAAACTACCTTGTAGTTATGCTGCTGTAGGCTTAGGCTACTGGAGGACATAATGACCACTTTCACCCTCTTCGCTACATTCTCACACTACTCTCCAATTTTGCATTATTTGCTGTTATTTCAGCTTTTAACTTTGTTCTCTCTTTTCTCTTCCTAGAAGCTACACCTGGCCTGACTCTGTGTCTACCTGTGACACCTTTCTGGAGAGGGGCATCGTCCGAACTTCTGCTGGCAACAACTTAATGCTCACCCTCTACCGATGATCCACATGGCCCTGTCTTTCAGTGTTTAACCCTTTCTCTCTCCTAGACATGGCGATTGACTGAGATTTTGCTGTAACTAACTCTATGTGCTCTCTTTCAGACTCTGACCTTGAAAACTGGCTCAGAGTTTATCTGTTCTTTCTTTCTAGGTGAAACGACTGAAGGAGCTACATCCATTAACATTTACTTTTCCTTCCCATAGAAAGTACTCCTGGATCAGTGCTTCTTTGTTCTCTTTGTGTCTCTGCTCTGTTCTCTCAAACCCCCAGTAGGTCGTAGCAGATGACCGCTCACACTGAGCCTGGTTCTGCTGGAGGTTTCTTCCTGTTAAAAGGGAGTTTTTCCTCTCCTCTGTCGCTACAGGCATGCTCAGTATGAGGAATTGCTGCAAAGTCAACGTCAGTGACTGTCCACTGTCTCTACATGCTCATCCGGGAGGAGTGAATGCTGCAAGTCACTGACCAGATGCAATCTGCTGGGTTTCCTTAGACAGAAAAACTTTTTATCCAATTTGAATAAATAACTGAATCTGACTGCACTGTTCAATGGTTAGGACTAATTGGAATGTATGTACCTAACTTTTGTGAAGTGCCTTGAGACGACATGTGTTGTGAATTGGCGCTATATAAATAAACTGAATTGAATTGAATCTTGCTATTGACGATCCCTCCCACATTGAGATGTTGCTCAATTGTAATGGAAAACAAACCGTATAGAGCTAACCCAACCCGAGTAGAGTAGGTACTAATGGAAAAGGACCTTATCTGTGGGCTGCTCATTTGATGTGCTCCTGCTGATGTGATATGAACTTCAGGAAGACAGGGGTTTTCTGTGACAAACTAGAGACACTTTAGTTTATTGTCAGGTTCCCCAACTTCTGCCATCCTGGAGAAAGAGACTAATTCTGATGCAGAGTAGATACTGGCCACAGTACGAGTTAAGGTCACAGTAAGTATGAGATGCAGAGCTCTTTTTCCTCATTTTTTCACCATGCATCCCCATCATTTGAGAGCAAAAAAGACAAGGACACTTTCCCACACAGAGTTGCAGACACTTGTAATCAAGCCAAATCCCATTCATTTCTGATCAGTAGAAGTAAATTGTGTTTTTGTTATTCTGGTTTGTTACCTATGTTTTTTATCAGTAAATACTTGTAAATATAGATTAGTTTAAAGTTGAAATGATCAATTCACGCTTTGGTTCAAGCAGTAGCTTTGGGTGATTTTTCTTATAGAGCTTGAGTACCATTTTCTTATCTCTTATAAAAACAAGTTACAGGGCCATGAAATTGTTTTTTTTAAAGGTATAAAAAAATATCATGAAATAATTCACATCAGATTAATAATTTGATGTTTTTTTACGTAAAATAAATATAGTGTAGTGTGTGATTTAAATGGCGCTAATCCACTTTGCTTCTTTGTGTGACATCATGGAAAAATAGAAAAATCATCCAAGATCAGGGTAACTGAAGAAATTACCAGACCTTCACAGGTCTGTTGCATCCTATGTCTTCTGTTCAAACAAGTACATGCAAGTACAAACACCATGGGAATGTCCAGCCATCATACTTTTCAGGAAGAAGACAGATTCTGTGTCTCAGAGATTAACGTATTCTGTTGTGATATTTGCATATCAAATATAAGAATGCTGTCATGTACAGTTCTGTCACAGACTGCAGTGTTCCTTCGGTTCACTCTCTGTATCTATGGACTGTCTCAGATAAAGACTGTTGATAATGACTTGCAGGTAAAAGCTGAATCTGGCAAGGGAAAATCCAAAGAGGGAAAGAGATCAGTTCAAAGCTCCGGAGACTCCCATGTGTCCAAGAAAGTCAAGACAGAGCTTTCCTAGCCCCCCCACCCAACCAAGAAGACAAGTCAACAAAGTACAGTCCATCATTTGTTACTCTGTTCATTTCTGCTGCTATTGGCATGAGACCACCCTGATGATTTTGCTTGATGTTTGAAACTGAATGTTGAAGTCTGGTTGGGTACGAAGGTACTTCTTGTCTAATGGTAACAGGTTTCTAAAGTTTAAATCAATAAAAATTACATCATCTAATCATTCTAACCAGCAGGCTTGGGCGATTAATTACATCATTGCTGTATTTGTATAGAAAAAGCTGACCAGCAGTTTATAATTATGTTATAAACGTTTTTATCTATCGATCTTTTTAAGGCCAATATTGGCTTTGGCTGATTTTGAATTTCTTTCTATGATCTAAAACACATTCAAACTATTCTCATTTTATTTAATTTCTGCAGCTATATGTAAATTGATCATAAAAGGAAAAATGTGCCAAGAGGTATAAAAAAATGAAGTTTTTCTACATTTATGCATCAAGGCAAAAGTCCCCAACCTTTAGTGGATTTTGACAACTTGAAGCAAAACGTGCGTTATACAATATGTTGTTTGTTGATGCATTTACAGAACAAAATTTTATGCATTTTCTTTTTTGATCCATATAATTTTTTTAATAATAATTTTCATTATAATATATCCATTACATTTTTTTAAGATATTTTTTTTGGCACTAAAGGCTTTTATTTTAAATTTTTCGACAGTAGGGAGACAGGCAGAGAGAGGCGGAGACAATCGGCAAAGGTCGCCGGGTCCGGGAATCGAACGCGGGACGGCCGCATCGAGGACTATAGCCTCTAATGTATATGGTTGAGCGCAACCATATTCAGTGAGGAAAATAAGTATTTGAACACCCTGCAACTTTGCAAGTTCTCCCACTTAGAAATCATGGAGGGGTCTGAAATGTTCATCTTAGGTGTCCACTGTGAGAGACATAATCTAAAAATAAATCCGGAAATCACAATGTATGATTTTTTTAAATAATTTCTTTGTGTGTTACTGCTGCAAATAAGTATTTGAACACCTGTGAAAATCAATGTTAATATTTGGTACAGTAGCCTTTGTTTGCAATCACAGAGGTCAAAAGTTTCCTGTAGTTTTTCACCAGGTTTGCACAAACTGCAGCAGGGATTTTGGACCATTCCTCCACACAGATCTCCTCCAGGTCAGCCAGGTTTCTGGGCTGTCGCTGAGAAACACGGAGTTTGAGCTCCCTCCAAAGATTTTCTATAGGGTTTAGGTCTGGGGACTGGCTAGGCCACTCCAGAACCTTGATATCCTTTATACGGTGCCACTCCTTGGTTATCCTGGCTGTTTGCTTCGGGTCATTGTCATGTTGGAAGACCCAGCCACGACCCATCTTCAACGCTCTAACTGAGGGAGGGAGGTTGTTCCCCAAAATCTCGCAATACATGGCCACGGTCATCCTCTCCTTAATACAGTGCAATCGTCCTGTCCCATGTGCAGAAAAACACCCCCAAAGCATGATGCTTCCACCCCCATGCTTCGCAGTATGTATGGTGTTTTTTACTCATCATTTTTCGTCCTCCAAACACGGCGACTGAAATTAAGACCAAAAAGTTCTATTTTGGTCACATCTGACCACAGACCTGGTGGGCTGATTCCTCACCTTTCTTAGGATCATTGATACGCCACGAGGTGAGATCTTGAATGGAGCCCCAGTCCGAGGGAGATTGACAATCATGTTTAGCTTCTTCCATTTTCTAATAATTGCTCCAACAGTTGATCTTTTTTCACCAAGCTGCTTGGCAATTGCTCCGTAGCCCTTTCCAGCCTTGTGGAGGTCTAGAATTTTGTCTCTGGTGTCTTTGGCCTTAGCCATGTTAGTTAGAGTCTTACTGATTGTGTGGGGTGGACAGGTGTCTTTATGCAGCTAACCACCTCAGACAGGTGCTTCTAATTTAGAATAATATGTGGAGTGGAGGTGGACTTTTTAGAGGTGGACTAGCAGGTCTTTGAGGGCCAGAATTTTTGCTGATTGGCAGTTGTTCAAATACTTATTTGCAGCAGTAACACACAAAGAAATTATTTAAAAAAAACATACATTGTGATTTCCGGATTTATTTTTAGATTATGTCTCTCACAGCGGATATGCACCTAAGATGAAAATTTCAGACCCCTCCATGATTTCTAAGTGGGAGAGCTTGCAAAGTCGCAGGGTGTTCAAATACTTATTTTCCTCACTGTATATGGTTGCGCTCAACCCCTACACCACCAGCACGGTGCCCTGATCCATACAAGTTTTTATGTGTTTTCTTAACTAATTGGTCCGCTCATCACCAACAAAGGCAAATTGAGGGAAAATTGGCTGATTTCCATCAGTGGTTAACTTAAAAGCAACTGAAAATATGTAAGAAGTTCAGCTTAATTCTGTAAATTTTGCAAAAATGACAAAACGCTCAACAAAGCTAAAAGTCAGCATGACAAGGTTTAACCTTTTAACTTTTTTCACATTGAAACCACAAATGTCAATGTCTGTTTTTTGAATTGTATTTGATCATCCAATACAAAATAGTACATAATGCAAAAGTCAGATTGGTTGGAGAGTGTCTTCAAACAGCAATTTTCCTTGCCACATATTCTTAAATTGGTTTTGTCTGAACTTCGACTTTTTACCAAACCAATGCTTTGATCTGAACCATTGCATTGTAGCTTTGGCTGTATGTTTATGGTCGGGTCCTGCTGGAAGGTGACTCTCTATCCCAGTCTCCAGTCTTTTGCAGTCTCTACCAAGATTTCTTGCAGTTCTGACATGTATTTATCTCCATCAATCTTCCTATAAACTCTGATATAAACTCCTATAAAGCTTCCCTGTCCTTGGTGAAAAAATACACACCCACTGCATTATGCTGCCTCCACCAAGTGGTGCGTTCAGGGTGATGTGCCGTGTTAGTTTTCCATTACACATAGAAACAACGACTTTCTTTTTGCTTCTCTTTTCTAAAGGTCAGTATTTGTGGAGTGCGGAAAAATTTAGTTGTCCTGTTGACAAATATGCCCAACTGAGCTGTGGATCTCTGCAGCTCCTCCAAAGTTACCATGGGCCGGTTCTCTGTTTAATACTCTCCCTGTCCACTCTCAGAGAATAGGTGGATTTTTATTTAGGGGTATCAGAGTAAAGGGGACTGAATACAAATATACGCCACTCAGTACCGAGTTTTATTTGTTAAATTTTTTCTTCCACATTACAATTACGCACTACTTTGTGTTGGTCTATCACATACAATCCTAATGAAGTATACAGAAAGTCGTTGTAGCTTAAAGCAACGTTTCAAACTTTAAAGAGAAGGTATGTACTCTTTCGCCAGACACTCTGATTCATGGTCTGTTGCTCAGATTCCTACGTGTCTGATGTTTGCTGCTTCTAAACCTTCAAGTTTAAGAATGTTGATTTTCTAGATCCAACCAACCCTGTGGTATCATTCTTCACAAGTATTTCAATAAATAAACACTGAATTTTGAAGAGAAATTAATTAATACATTTAGGAGAAATAGTTTGAATTATAAATGCAAGGCAAGAATCTAATTTACTCTTAGAACTGATATATGAGTCCATGTGACTGAAATGGTAAAACTCAGTCATCGTCCAAGCCTGAATCTTATTTTCCCTGGTGCCTCTGACCCCACACTCATCATGCCTCATCTCTCACTAACATGCCCTCCCATTATTATTATTAACTGGTCAGTATGCGCTCACTGAGAACACTCGTAAAATCTGCTTTTGCTGCTTGATGCTTTAGAAATCTGAACGAAACTCATCAGCATTATTTGGTTCTTTATTTATTTTCTACAGATTGAACCCTTTATTTGTTCATTCTCTGTATTTCATTGTTACAGAAAACATCAGCCATTGAGGTCGGTGAGGCGGTGGTCTGTATGAGCCTTGATCCCACTGTCCTTAAGAACAGAAGTCCCCCACAAACGAAACAGAAACTAATGAAGGAACAGAAGAAACACGACCTGAAACCAACCAGACAGCCAGAGGGAGCACAAAACCAACCTTCTCACGGACAGGAAGAGGAAGAAAAAGATAAGAGGAGGCCGTTCGTGTCCCAAAATGTAGTTAATGTTGATGTAGAAATTCATAGAGTACACAAAGTGGATGTAAGCGATGGACCAAAGTTGATTCAAAATAAATTGGTTTCCAAGCAAACCTTAGGTACGTCTTGGAGATCGAGGAGAAAACGTTGTAGCAACATCAGAGCAGCAAATCCAAACTTTCCAAGGGACAGCCCTGTCCTCACTGTGTCCAGCTCTCCTTCCCAGGGTTCAGTCATATCTGAAACAGCAGCTGAGGAGCTCTGTGATCTCAGGAACTACTACAGCAAACAGCTCAAGAGAATAAACTACATTTCCCATGAGCACCTGGGGGCCCCTCTTGAGCCAGGGGTCCTGTCATGTATCAGGGAGCCTCTGAGGGGCCTCCGTCTGCCCCAGAGGGTCACCATTGCCCAGACAGCAAGGAGTTTGTGGACACGTGTCAGCGGCAGGAGAAAACTGGTCCGTCACTGACCCTAGTACTTACTGTTTCAGCTTTGTTGCCACTTACTGATAAAAACACTCCACATCTAGTCTGACAACAGATTTCACCTGAGGTGCAGATGTAAGAAAAGCATTTCTATATTTTTTTTGGATAAAAGGTTAGAATGATACTATCTAAGGAAACAACCCCTGCATGTCAGCTAAGACAGAATTAAAGAACATTTAACTTTAATGTCCTTTAGTATGTAGACCACATCCTAATATGTTCACCCTGGAGAGAAGCTGCTGTTCCAGCAGCCCTGTAGACTAAAGGAGCTGAAAATCACACGGCTTCTGTATCTTTAGGTTTATTGTTCCTTTTGTTGCCAAATTGATTTGTATCTCTGTGCTATTAAAAAAGCGGAACTTTTCACGGATGTAATAAAGATGAAAGGAAACTGGAAAAAATATTTTCTTTACAAAGGTTTAAGCAGTTTTGTATCGATAAAAAAACATTGAGTTTTAGGGGTAGAATTGCTGATGAAGATAGTTTCCTCACCTACCACTGAATAAAGGTTTCCTTTGAAGGCCTTTAGGTGAAACAACACAGTATAAACATAACATTTCTCAACTGTTGTCATTTTCTGATAGGACACATTTTGATATAGTTAACTTCTGAATTTGGATTTCCAGCTGAACTTGAACATTCATCAGCCTACTTGCTTGATTATGTGGAAGCGCATTTCTACCACCTTAAAGGAAAAATAAACCGTCACAGAGTATAGTTTTGAAAGTTATTATTAGCACCATCTTCGTATTTTATAAATCAGTCTGTTCAGACACTTTACTTTCATACAGTTTTATGAGCTGTATAGTAAAAGCAGGTTTGTACTGTTGTAGCTAGGTAAAATGGAGATTATTTTTATTTTGTTTAGAACTCAACACAATGTTTAATTTTATGATGAGTCAGTCTTCTCGTTGTTTTGTCAATTGACTGTTTGGTTTTTAAAAATTCTGAATACAGTGAAATGTGCCATCACAGTTACCCACAGTGAACTCTTCACTTTCAGAAAAGTTATTGAACTGTAAATAAATTGAAAAAGCGGAAAATCTTTGCATTTCTGAATTTAACTATGATATTACTTAAAGGCAACTATTATATGTAATCAAACAACAAAACATACATAAAAAAATTTGAAAATATTTTTTTGAATAATTTTGAGATATAACGAATTATTTAAAAAGAAATATATTATGAAAACATTGTTTTGACATTTAATTTTTTTAATGTAAATTAGAGCTGAAACATGCCGCTACTTACAGTATCCCTTTAAAATAAGTCATACAGAATTTCAGTTTCATTCAATAAAAGATAGTTAGAGCTAAGACAATGCCAAAAAAATACTTCTCTTGCCATTCTGAATTAATATTTACAGGGCAAAGCAACATCAGCAATAATTTTTTTGAGGTTTTTCAAGTTCACTTGTTTGTGGTACCCTGCTATACCCACGGTCATTAAATGGGTACAGGACAGGTCGCCAGTCCATCAAAGGGCAACACACAGAGCAAAAAATCATGCATGCAAACATTCATTCCTAGGGGCAACTTGGAGAACCAAATTAACCTAACATTCTTGTTTCTGGATTGTGGGAAGAAGCCATAGTACCCAGAGAGAACCTGCAAACGGCATGCGGAAAGAGTCCAGGACGGCACTTGAACTCAGAACTTTCTTACTGTAAGGCGATAATGTTAACCACAATTCCACAGTGCATCCCACTTTTTAAACGTTTAACCCAAAAATCACTTGCAACAATGTCAAATATTATACATAAGTCCTACTTGCAAAAAAACAAACTGATATCAAGAAAGCCTATTGCGTACCTTCTGTTAAACAACTCCTGAACCTGAGATATCAGAAGTGTCTAACCTGAGTTAGGGAGAAAAAGGACTGGACTGTTGTTCAGTGGACCAAAATCCTCAGTGTGAGGTTTTTAGTCAGTGCAGCCATCTACTAGCACGTTTAAGAGCACCTCATTCTTCTCTCTACTGAACAGCTTTCCAGATATGCTGATTTTATTTTCCAGCAGGACTTGGTCTGCTCACACCACCAAAAATACCAATTCCTGCTTAAAACGATCATGGATCATGGAGTACATTGCCATACTTTCAGTAGGGTGACGATTTTGCATAAGAAATACTTTTTTTATAGTCTTATGTAATAGCCTATCCTAATTTTGTGAAACTTAATGAAACTTTATTATCCAAATTAATAGAAGTAAACACCTGAAACACATCACTCCGCGTGAAGACGGTACAAAATATATGGGGTTCTCTTTTTGAATGAAATTACTGAAATACGGTTTTAGATGACATTCTAATTTACTGATTTATACTGTTCTCACAAGTCGCAGAAACGAGATTCCCCGCTGTCCTGTAAGGCAGTGTTTAGCTGATGCACGTTCCCGTCTGTTGCGCGCTCTCGTCACAGCGTCGCCATTTTGATTCAAAATTTATGACGAGTTTTTCCTGGCTTGCTTGCTAAACTTAGCCGCGCGTTGAATATCTTTGTGCGTGAGTCCAAATCATATCTTGTACACATAAAATAATACGTTTTACTGTCAATGCCAAGAAGCCACCAATGCGCGGAAGTTGAGGATTTAGTTGATTCCAAATCTACATTTGACCAACGTTAGCCAAGTTGAGCTAGTCAATGTTAGCCTTGTGCTCTCTCAAACTGAACCATTTTCAAAACAAACCACTCACAGGCTAACGAATGCTAGCCAGCACAGCTAGCCAACAGTTAGCTGGATAGCTTGTGACCTAGAGCTGCCTGTTTATCGATAAAATCTACAAAAGTTTAACAGAAAAGGAAGGAGCAGCGCGGGGCTTTCGGCCAAAGGTAGGTTTGTATATAAACAGCTTCATTTAAATTGATTGGCAGACTATGCTAGACTATTACAGTGACGACAAAGTTGAACCTAAGTTCGAAAGCTAGTTAAGTTTGCTAACTTCGCTCAACAGTCGGTGGCTAATTAGCTTACATGCTAATCAGAAGAATGAGGAACTAGTTAGCATTAGCTTTAGTAAGAGCCTTGACATAATTAATAGACTTATTTTAAGAAAGTAATATTGGTCCGTTGGTTTGCCTTTCCTGGAAAATCTGTTCAGGTGTTCAGATTAGGTATTGTCATGCAACATAACGTTATAGCTAAGTTTCGTTTAACTGATTAAAGTTGCGGCTGTTGAGAGTATTGTAGATGTTCCTACTAAAGTGATTCAAGTCATTTTGTATGTTGTTTGACGTTTTTCTTAGGTATATTGTCAGTAATGAGAAAACCACTAAGGAGACGTTTGTTCTGTGGTGTTTTGCACACGGTCTGAATTGGCCGAGGCCAGAACTAAGTAAGCTTTTCTTGATCGTGCAGGAATAAAGTGAACACCGACTCTCTCAAGAAAAAGTTTGGTTTGTGGGCTTGATGTAGGGTTACTGTTTTCAAAATACTGTGCATTGATTGTCATCTAGTGTTATTTGCTACCGATGCCTCGGTTGGTTTGAAGTAAACAGAAATCTGAGCTCCTACAGCAAGTCAGTTGATGCGCATTTCATGCCAGAGGCTATGCAAGCTGAGTTTACATTTAGTTTGGCTACAGCTTATTTATTTGTTTTATTTAAACTTGTAGTTAAGGTGGCACCCAGTATAGTTACAAAATATTCTGACAGGTAAATGCACATACACATATTTGTCATTCTCTGCACTAAAATATTATTTATATATTGGGTTTTAGATACACTAGCTCTAGATCATTTCACCCCTTTGTCAATTTGTAAGACCATTCTGTTGGGGGGGGGGTTAAAAAAATTAATCCCCCTTTGGGATTAATTAGCAGCCCAGTTGGTAGCACTGTTACAGCAAGACTTGGTGGCGCAGTTGTTTACAGATTTTACACATTTTTCAGTATTCGACCTGCTGGTCACCTGTTCACAGATCAGAGTGGATCAAGAGAAAGTTGTCCCATTCTGATCTCTAGCAAATTGATTTATGCATTTCTAAATAGGGCCCATGTTCAAACCAGAACCACTCCAAATGACCATCTGCTGATACAGTGGGGAGAACAAGTATTTGATACACTGCTGTTTTTGCAGGTTTTCCCACTTGCAAAGCATGAAGTATTTAATTTTTATCATAGGTACTCTTCAACTGTGAGTGACAGAATCTAAAACAAGAATCCAAAAAATCACATTGTGTGATTTTTTTTAAAGTAATTCATTCATATTTTATTGCATGACAAAAGTATTTGATACATCAGAAAAACCTGACTTTATATTTGTTTTAGATTCCGTCACTCAGAGTTGAAGAGTACCTATGATAAAAATTAGCATGGCCCTGATTGTACCCCAGGATTTTCATCCTGGGGGGGTGGTTGTACCACGGTTGATTTCTATTTTCCTTTCCGCCCCGCCCCTCCAATATAACTACCAGGGGAACACTTCTCCATGTTCTCCCCCTCCCTGCTCCTTGTGTGTGCATCCGCACGGCGCAGCCTTACATCAAGACTTAAATAGGCGTGTTCCTACGCCCCCTTGGATATTGGATAATGGTAGGGGAAACGCAGATGTCGTGTGGTTGATGGCTACATTTCATACTAGAAAAAGTTGGCTATGAAATACTTAAAGGTACACAATTGTGAAGTGGAAATGACCAACATTCATTTTTGACATGTAAACCAACATCAATTTAGCATCTTATTTGTAAGTGTTCAAAAATCTGAATTGTATTTTTTGAGCAGGTTCTAAAACTATTTTAGTCTAATCTCAAGTCTGCAAAAGACACCTTAACGCCGCCAAATTTAAATAGAAATTTAGTTCTGGTTTTCAAGCAACAGCCAAATTTGACTTTTGTGAGCAAGGTGAAGCCTTCTTTTAGCTGGCAACAGGTGAGGGAGGGGTAGTGCAGAATTACATGATACTTCACAAAGCCAGAGAAAACTCCAGTTCCTCTGATACCCTCTCTGGCCAAAAAACTTTAACCTTATGGTCAGTATGAAGGGAAATATTAACACTGTTGAAACCAAACCTTTTCTTTTAACTTGGTATACATTAGAACCAGTTATCAGCCTATACATATTAGGGTCCTACCTAGGGGCAATATAACAAAAAGTATTTATCTTGATTTCCCGAAATAACATTTCATCTCCTTTTCCTTCATCTTCAGGAGAAAAAAATATCTAGCTAGGGTGAAATGCTTTCTGTTTTGAATGATTGAAATGGCAATCGTATATTGCAGTTTGTTAAGGGTAAATCTACTATGAAAACTATATTTAGTTACAGCGCTTTAAAAGAAATCTCTCTTTTGATCGTCCACATCAGACTCATCGTCTCAGACATGTTGCAGCAGATGTGACTGGAAGGCAGGGTTATTTGAAATACCAAACAGCACTTAGTGTTGAATGTAGCTGTACTTTGGACTTTTCAGCTGTGACAGGAAGACCTAAAAGAAGATGCTTTTAGGTCTTTACTACATACAGAGGGAAACTACTTAAGCAACCGTCTAACCCAGCTGCTAATAGCATCCTAGCGGCTAATGGTGTGTGAACAAACATTAAGCTGGACGGTCGGTTTGTTTAACTCATGACCAGCTCATCAGATTTATGGAACTACCAGTGTTGTGTCCGAGGGTCTGATTACACTTGGCGGAGCAACCAAAATTATAAAATGATGGTCTATGCCTCTAAATCATCAGCATGGCTAACCCTTCACAATAAAAGCCTTACCCAGGCATAAAGCTCTCTGAACTCTAGATAGCATAAAGCTAATTAAAACTGTTACAGTATCCTCTACTGATAAATCTGTTTGAATGCTGTGTGCATTGTGTGTGCAGTCATGCATGCTGAAACTTACCCCTGACAGATATCATGTAATTGGTTGTGTGCTTGTGAGAGCGTGATGAAATTAGTATAAATATTACAAGTATTAGTTACCGTTACTAATTGTAATATTGATGCTGACGTTGTTCTGACTACTGGGATGAATTTGTGCACAATAATTTTGATGATATCTTTTTACTGTTACATGTGTAGTAGCTAGCAGTAGTAAACGTTAACTAAGTGATGGTGTTTTGTTCTGAAGTTAAAATAAATGGTATTTACCAGTTTTTGGTACTTTTGTGTGCGTTTATGTGGTAATAAATGTTAATTTGTTTAATAATAAAATCTCACAAATTCTTGATTCAACATATTAACTTCTTAATATATAAACTTCAACGAATATATCAAAACAACATCCAGCTGTTTGTATTGTAACGTCTCAGTTGTTTCAAACGTTTCTTCTCCCATGTTGCTGGCTGCAGACTATGTGTCGCCAACGGATGCAGACGTGCTAACGCTGCTGAATGCAGGAGTTGTAGCCGTAGATCTGAGGCTGACGAAAACTGTGCTCTTCAGCCTTGAGAAAAATCTTGTGCTTGACCAGGTGCTTCCTCAGATTAAAGTATTCCCACCGCTGGTCTTGCACTGTCACAAATATTGCAGCGAGCGTAATCTGCATTTTGAAAAGTGGAGCCATACTTTCAAGCGCTTTCTATCAGACATGCTTTGTTGACGGTACCAGCAGATACTGACGTCATTACGCTCTTGTGCGTACAGTGATGTGTTCATGTCCGACATGGAAAATCATCCACTCTTCCACTCCCTCAGTGTCACAATGATGCGTTTAGGTACCGAAACATGGTACTGTTTGATTTTAGTAAATATGTACTCGGTAGTACTGATGGCTTTTCCCTCCCAGAGGTCCTTATCGTATCACAGCAGGAGCAGATCAGTAGCCAACGAGTACTGTACCGGATCCTGTCGTAGTGGTTTGGATTTCTGCAGCCATCAAATGTCAGTGTATCAAAATATGTCTCACACAAAGCCAAGGGGGAAATCCTCTGAAGTCTTTAATCAGTAAACAACAGCACATTCAAGCATGAAAGTTGTCATAGCAATAAATATTATTGTATGAGAATTTGAAAAGAATTTTTCAGTTCAAAATTGCATCCTGAGATAAATCACCATAATTGACTGTGTAATTAATGCTTTAACTTGTCATAAAAGTAATGCCACCACATTATAAATGTAGTTGCTGGAAAGAAAGAGAGTAATGTGTCCCTTTTAGGTCTGAGTCTGTAAATAAATCAATGTCACATCTTCTCATTATGCTACAAATACTACATTTGATAATGTGTAGGTTTCCAGCACAACATCTTACCCATTCAGTAGCTATTAGGTGCAAATGTATGCAGCACAAATAAAGGAGAATTTTCATCAAATGTAAGTGGAGGTTGTACTTTATTTCAATGCTTTTTACTTAGCTGATTAACGTATTCTTTGGCACTAAACGTCCACATCGTTCCTCTTTTCATCATCTGCCTCATGTGGTACTAGACTGTTCAGCCTTGGGGAAAAAACCTTTATGGCCAAATAATGTTTCATGTGTCTGAGGAATTTGCTTTAGTGGTAAGGTGCTACACATAGACAATGATACAGCTGTCATAAATAAATTTGGAAGTATGTAGTTAAAAACAAAAACAAGTTGTGTACGAATGTTTTGAGAAAGCTTCTGGGTGCTTCTGCTTTGGGTGTAAAGTTAAGCATTTGCTTTCTGCAGTGTCCACTGGAAGTGCTTAGTGGGTTATTATTGCTTTTGCATATTTTGTAATGTATGTCAGATGGAAGCTGCTACCCCTGCTGTGGTGTGTGCAAAAACCCATCCTCCTTGTAGAAAGAAAGGAGGAAGCACTTTGATTTCCTCCTTTAGTTTTACTTCCACGATTAACTGTTGTTTAGCCTTTTGCTCAGAGAAACAGCTTGGATTGTTTTGTCATGCTACTAGTGTGCTGGGTTTGGATGAGTTACTACAATACCTACAAAAAAAGGGGAAAAAGTTCCTTTTTCATTAAGCAGTCCATATTACTATGCTTAATTAATAGACAGTTTATTATTGATAGTTTTTCTTTGTATAATCTAATTAGAGTCTTTATTGTGTTGTTGACCAGAGTATGGATGAATGAAAATTACTATTATTATACCTATTATTACCTATGATTATTATTGTTATTCCAGTAGTGATTGATATGTGCATAGCTATGAAATTTGCCTTCACAGGCTGTTCCAAAATTTACAAAAAGGTACAGAACACAAAAACATATACTGCACTAGGGTTGTCAAAATAATCCAAATATCGATATGATTGATACTAAAAAAATGATTTTTTTCAAAGATACTCATTTGCGTCAGAACCGATATAAATGAATCCATTCACATTTACCCAAACTGTTTGACATCTTCTGGGAGAAGCGCTACAATAACAGAGACACTTGCCCCCCTGACACTTGACTGACAGGAAAAAACCAAATGGCGACGGATGCCACATTCTAAACAAGTTCATATATTGGCATTTTGTAATCGGTCATACGTTTTGCTCTCAACTAAAAAGAACCCTGTGCCTTCAAAAAATGCTGCCACGGTATACAGACTGCGATTGAGTGTTTTTCTTAGTATTAGTATTGAGTTTGAAATTTTAGTATCCTGACAACCCTAATGCGCACAAAAACATACAGTACAGATAAAGGGGACAAGTATTTTAACAAAAAATTGACAGATTGGTAGTTGCTATGATACATTCCAAGACATTGTTATTAACATCTGCTGAGGATATTAAGAGCTGTAATGACGGAGGGAACGAGGCTGTTTCCAAGGCGGGATGATTAAAAGGATATCTGCCTGTATCTACAACTGGAGGGGAGGAGTAGAGGATGATGACAGTCATGAACAATCAATAGTACTTTACGGGGGATGGCAGACTGGAAGTAGGCAGACCAATTATTTTGGATCATGTATGAGTGTTTTCTAATATGTTTATATTGTTGAGAGGAAGCAACATGAAATAGCAAATAGGACACTAGACAAGAATGGACTTTATGATGCTACGGTACAGAAGAAGCAGGAAGAGTGGCTTGATAGCGAAGGATCTGAGCTTGCGGATGATTCTCTGCTAGCAGTGCTTAATGATGTCGATGGTCAAGACTGATTCTAAGGTATTTTAAGTGATCTGCAATCTCAGTTGGCTGATGTGTTTTTGCAGTCCTCAAATATAAGTTCTTTGGTTTTAGTGACATTGAAAAGAAGATGGTTGTCTTTGCTCCACCGAGCAAAATGGGCAACAGAGTCTTTGCAAGCTGTGACTGAGTCCTGGTCTGAGAGCAGAGTAAGTATGGCAGTGTCATCTGAATATTTGAAGTACCTGGTGATGAGTGATGGACTAAGTCATTTGTATAGTGAGTGTACAGGAAGGAACTCAGAACACAGCCTTGTTTTGTACCTTTGTTGGTGATGATATAGGAGATGGGGTAGAGCCGAATCTGACGGCCTGAGGTCTGTCGCCGAGTAAGTAGTGCATGAAGAGGAGATGAGACATGGAGACTTTGAGGTTTACTGATTACCAGATGCCATTCAATTAAACTAGAAGCAGACCTGAAATGTATGAAATTAACCCTAGCAAAGTGTCGGAGAGTGTTCAGATGTTGATGGAGGATGTGGAGTGGGCTTCTCTTCTCCCTTTCTCGGTGCTGGGCAGTCTTGCTGCTAGGGTTTGACGACCTACCTCTGTGTGGGCCGTAGGGTTGCTCTAGGGTTGTTGTTGCCTTGCAGAGCTGTATCCACCTGTTATATCTTGCATGCTTCGTTGCACGCTTTCCACAATTCTCAACATTCTAACTTCACACCTCCAGGTGACTAATTTGTTCACATACAGCCATTCAACACACACACACACGCCCATACATACGCAGGTAATCGAGATAGTTGTAGTCAGAACGGGGGTTACTATTGCATTAATGTGGGCTGTCCACGTTGATGCTAGGTGCAGTCAGGGTTTAATAAAGTCACTGTGTTTGGGATTCCATCTTGAGTTATCCTTTGTTTTGAGAGCGAAACTGCCCTGGCTCATGTTGGCAACCAGCTTCTCTATGTGGTATACCTGCATGCCAAGATAGGACTCTTGAGAAGAACAAAACTTTACCGGTAGTAAAATTAAAATTGTCTGTTTACAGCTGTCTGTGGCAAAGGAGGAGTAAATCAACCCTAAAGTAATATCTTTGGGTTGAGAGAACTTCATCGTTGAAGAAAAACCATATTAAAGCTTGTTTAAATTTTGCCGCACAAAATTTGGACAAGTCTGTGAAAAAATGAGAGAATATGGTCTGGTCAGATGGGGTCAGAGCTAAAATCATTGGATGTGATTGCACACAGCATGCTTGAGGAAGAAGGGTCCTGCACCTTATCCCAGAACACCATGCCAACAGCGAAGTTTGCAGATGTGGACATCATGGGAATAACAGCATGTAGTACTGGGAGACTTTATATCATGTACTGGTGCATTCTTGATACAAATCTGAAGATGGAAGAGATATGCAATTACAAGCAAGACAATAATTTATAACACACAGCCAATGAAACAATCAGTTTTAGATAAATTAAGTAAAACTAATAGAAGGCCCGGCCAGTTACCTGACTTGTATCTAATTCAAATTAATGGAAAGAACTGAAGACCTTAGTCCTTAGGACTCTCACGACCTTCAAAATCTGAAGATGGTTGGAAGAATTATTTATTGTTGTAATAGGGGTTACCACTTGACCCCTTAGCTTCTGCTGACATAATTGCCGTGTTCTGGGCTCCACTGTGGAAATTCTTACAAGAAAAGAAAAACATTTTGGGCAAAAAAACTCACCTTTAGAAAAAAAACCTCACTAATCAGACTTTACCCTGCCGAGAGAAATTTACACTTTTATGTCTCACCTTGCGGTTCAGATTTTGAATATTATTTGAAAGTTATTTTTTTGTAAACAGAAAACATTCAATAAGTATAAAAAATGTGCTAAAGGTTGTTTGATAAAGGTTTGATTCCACCAGAGTGAAGAAATTACAGGATTTTGTCTCTATGCACCATTATTGGATTTTTACTTAACCAAGGAGAATGTTAATCAGTGCGTGTTGTTTGTTAAGGTATTTATAGACTAAAAATGGTGGAGGGTCTTGGTTTTGAAAGGAAAAAAATACTTTTCAGTATCTGACCTGCTCATTTCTGCGTAGATTCGACCTCTCCTCTCCTCTCCTCTCCTCTCCTCTCCTCTCCTCTCCTCTCCTCTCCTCTTCTCTCCTCTCCTCGTCTCCAGGTTATAGATGCGTGATGCATGTCTTCTGACACGCAGTGACTTGCATGGTGGAGTTAACGCTGGCGCTTTTTGCTGCCGCTGCTCTCCGGGACTTTTTTTGTTTTAAACCGCTATCAAGTGGATAAACAACATGACTTGGCAAATATTTAATCTCTGAATCTCCTTATTAATGTCCCGTTTATTTGCCAATTGAAAATCCCTCCAAATGTTGTGCTAAAAGAAATGTTTTGGTCTTTTACAGGTTATGGTGAACTTCGCCGTGTGTCATCTCCTAAAGAGGCCTGTGTTTTAAGAAAAGACCCATGCTGATAAATGCAACACCTTGCCACACTCTCTGTTGTCTGCACAAACACAAATGCCTGCCTGCCTGTGGGGGAGGTCTGATTAAAGATATCCAGATTTCGTCCACTGGTATGTGTGAGCTCCTAATAGTGTCATTTCCGGCCTGTTGAAGTTGTAGAAAGATAAAAAGGAATTCAAATTGTCCTGGATCCCTGTCAGTCTTCTGGAAGGCTCATTATTATTTCTAAATCTATTTAACTTTGTCAATGGGCGAGAGACTGCTGGAGATAGGCACCAGCTCCCCCGCGACCCACTATGGAATAAGCGGTAGAAAATGACTGACTGACTGATGACTGACTATTTAACTTTGTATCTTTATCCTGTTTTTAATCATATAGCGATGCCTATTGTTCCTGATTACCATTACCATGTAGAATCTGAGCTTCGGGTGCTTATATCCTCCTGTTGTTTCTGGCCACTGGTAGGTTTCTGCATTCACCACTATTTTTTTTTGCTTTTTTCTCTGCTGCCTCCCTCTCTATATTGTTTCTGATTGTCAAGGGCTGAGCCCCCCATCCCAGCGGCCAACATGTTTTGGAAGTTTGACCTACACACCACCTCCCACATTGACCAGTTGCTGGATAAGGAAGACGTGACGTTGAGAGAGCTGATGGAGGAAGATGACGTCCTGCAGGAATGCAAGGCCCAAAACAGACGGCTGCTTCTCTTTCTATCCCAGGACCACTGCATGCAAGAGCTGGTCAGCCTCATTACGACAGAGCCCCCTGCTGACCTTGAGGAGAGAAGCCGTTTCAAGTAAGACCTAGTGCTAATGGTAGCAGGGAAAAATACATCTATGTGCAATTAGAAGCATCTGTTTGGAAAGAGCCAGATAATTGGAAAATTATCCTCATTGCAAAAAAAAAATGTTGAAAATGTATTTCTGTAATTTAGTTCAATTCATAAATTGAAACTCATAAAGAATGATTGCTCACAGTACTTAAAAAAAAACTAAAGGAACCCTTTGAAAACACGTCAGATCTGAACTGGAAAACATTATGCTGGACATCCATACTGGTAAAGATTGGGTAATGTTTTCAAAACAAAAGGATGCCGCATCATCTCATGAAAATGAACAGTATCAACCCACAGAGGTCTTAATCCGATGTCACAGAGAAATTTTAACTGAAAACTGATGCTTTAGCTAGTGTAACTGGCTGAAATGTCATTGCAGCAACTTACCATGGTCCTCAGTTGTTTGTAAGGCCCCAACGTGCTTGAATGCATTCTGTCAACACAGGGGCATGCTCCTTATGAGATGGAGGATGGTGTCCTGGGGCATCTCCTCCCAGATCCTGATCAGGGCATCACTGAGATCCTACACAGTCAGAGGTGCAACCTGGTAGCATCGAATGGACCTAAAAATGATATACCAAAGATGTTGTGTTGGATTTAGGTCAGGGAAACATGAAGGCCAGTCAATGGTATCAATTCCTACATCCTCCAGGAAGTGCCTGTATACTGTTGCCACATGAATCTGTGCATTATCATGCATCAGGAGGAACCCAGGACCCACTGCACCAGTGAAGGCCCTAACAATGGGCCTAAGGATTTCATCTCGATAGTGAATGGCGGTCAGGGTACCGTCATTTATCCTGTACAGGTCTATGCATCCCCCCATGGATATGCCTCTCCAGACCAACACTGACCCAACCTTAAACCAATCATGCAGGCATCATAAAGGCTCAGTTATAGTCGCACTTCAAGGTGTTGCACAGAACTACGCTGAGGGCGCACAAAACTGAACAAGCGTTTATACTTGACACTGACATCGCTGCAGTATTCTATGAAAACACAGGGGGCAGTATGCTACATAACCAGTGGAAATGTAGTAAGATGGACAAAATGCTTAAAACGGCTGTGTGTGCTATCAAAAACATATCTTACCAACGTGATTTGGTTTTGTGCAGTTTCAGATTAATAAGAGTAAAACAATGAAGAGGAAACCACTTTTTGACCTCTTTGTAAAGGATCTAACCTGCCAGAGGATGTTGGGCCCTTAGGCCACCCTCATGAAGTCTATTTCTAATGGGTTAGTCAGAGACATTCTGGCTACTGGTCCAATGAAGGTCACTTTTTAGGGCTCTGGCTGGTTTCTTCCTGTTCCTCTTTGCACATACAGGCTCTGCTGATGGGTTACGGACCTCCGACGGTCTTGTCCAGCTTTCCTAGAGCTAGTAACTGACTGTCTCCTGGAATCTCCTCCATGTTCTTGAATCTATGCTGGGAAACACAGCTCTTACCTTCAGTCGATGGCACGTATTGATGTGCCATCTTGGTGGAGTTGGACTGCCTGTGCAACCTCTGTAGGGTCCAGGTATGGCCTCATGCTAACAGTGAAAAGAATGGGGGAAAAATGTCTGTGTCCTCCACCTACAAAACCATTCCTGTTTTTGGGCTGGTCTCATTGTTGCCCCATTAGTGCACCTGTTGTTAGTGTCATTACCACTGAAACAGCTGACACTGATCAACATTTCCGGAGTTTAACTGACTTGATATTATACTCTGATTAAAAAGTGTTTCTTTAATCTTTTGGAGCAGTGTATTTGAAATATTTAGGTCTCCTAAAGGGGACATATCATTGAAAATCCACATTTGTAGCCTTTAAATACATTTTGTTGTGTACTTGGAGTCTGTAGGAGTGCAGAAAAGTTTAATTTAGTTTCTCCAGATGTTGCATAGATTTCTTTATATTCTGTTTGGGTCATATTTCTTAATCCGTACAGTTCTCTCTGTCATCTGTTATGTTTTTTCCAGCTGTTACATCACAGTATTTGCTGCGGAACAGCTAAATACGGTCATGGACTTTCGGCTGTTCAATTTCACATATCCACCATTTTTATTTCTCGCTGCGATTTTATAGTCCAAGCTCACGTATGCCTACGCCAAAAGAGGATTAGTTCGGTTCGGTTGTTGGGTGTATCAACCCACACAATTCATTACACCATTCCCCAGCATCCGAACCTCTTCGAAATACCTGGTTACATTTGATTTTTCATGGAAATGTTTCCACATCTGGAAGGGGGGCGGGGTGTGAGGTGTCTCAACAGCATTTAAAGAGACGGCACCATAATAAGTTGCTCTCAGATGACACCTCAGAACAGGGGTAAAAGAGGAGCCTATAATAACAAGAATTTCCGACCAAATCATTGCAGTTTCACTTTATTTAGACCACAACTGAATGATTTAAGGGTAAAAAAGAAAGAATTTAAAAGCATGATATGTCTCCTTTAATATGGATTATAGGTTTCTACTAATATTCATTTATTTATCTTCTATACCGCTTCTTCGATAGTGGGTCACGGGGAAGCTGGTGCCTATCTCCAGCAGTCTATGGGTGAGAGGCGGGGTACACCCTGGACAGGTCGCCAGTCCATCGCAGGGCAACACATAAACAACCATGCACACACTCATTCACACCTAAGGGCAATTTAGTGAGACCAATTAACCTAACAGTCATGTCTTTGGACTGTGGGAGGAAGCCGGAGTACCCAGAGAGACCCCACGCATGCACAGGTAGAACATGCAACCCCTATGCAGAAAGACCCCCGGCCAGGAGTTGAACCCAGGACCTTCTTGCTACAAGGCAACAGTGCTACCAACTGCGGGGGGTCACTCTGTGCACTTTCCTCGCTTACCAAGCAGCCTAAGTCTGAAAACAAGTCTGTTTTTACAAGCATATGCATGGTTCAGTATAAACACAAAGAATATGATTATTGCCAACTGTTTGATAGACTTGTAAAGACGAAACAAAAATGTAAACTTGTAAGGCCTAAGAACTAGAGCTCAGGATAGTAGCTCTGGAGGACTGGACTTGGGCACCCCTGATGTAGGCCACAACATTAACTTGCTGGTATTATAATTACACAAAAATTAAATTTAAGGTTTTTATTTGTGCTTTTAGTATTAAATATTTTTTATCAAAATTGACAGAATAAACACTTTAAATATATTTCTGTGTGAGCAGTTAATCTTTCAAATATTTAATTTAATTTGATTAAAGTAATTACAATGTTTACATGGATTCTCTTATTCTAATTGTTATTGTTTTTTCTTGTAAGGTTTTCAAATATAGCTTGTGAACTCCTGACCTCAGATGTGTCCATTATAAACGATAAGCTTGGTGGGGATGAATCTCTCCTTGAGATGCTCTACAAATTCCTGGATCAGGATCCTCCCCTCAATCCTTTACTTGCCAGCTTCTTCAGCAAAACCATTGGCAATCTCATTGCCAGGAAAACGGAACAGGTCCATTCAAAAAATATAATGATTCATATTTGCAAATACAGTTTAGAATAGTTTATTTTGGTCATCATGCAAATTCAAAATATGAATCGTGTTCTTTTTTAGGTGATCGCGTTTTTAAAGAAAAAAGAAGGCTTCATTAGTTTGGTGCTGAAACACATTGATGCCTCCGCCATGATGGACCTGCTTCTTCGCTTAATCAGTTGTGTGGAACCTGCGACTTTAAGGCAGGAAGTGCTGCATGTAAGTTAACAAAAGTAGTTGTTCATTTCTCTAATGAAACTCTTTCGATGTAAAAGTATTCAAAACTATTAATGCATTTAATCCTTTTTAGTGGCTGAATGACGAGAAGCTGGTGCAGAGACTCGTAGAACTTATCCATACTGGCAAAGATGAAGAAGTAAGTGGAGAAACTAGATAGTTTTTGAATTGTCTCAGCTAGACCTACTCTATTTTACTAATGCTCACTATTTCAGTATTTATTGAAATGTTAGTCTCTGAAATGAAGTTTTCCTATTCATTTGTTTTTATTTTCAGAGACAATCAAATGCGTCCCAAACACTTTGTGATATCATCCGCCTTAGTCGAGATCAGGCCAATCAGATGCAGGATAATGTGGACTCTGACCCACTATTGACTGTACTGGAGTCGTAAGTTTTTAATGACTATTAATTTAACTGAATAAAATTAGCCATTGCAAGCAAACAAACCTTACAATGCCAATAGTGATCTCCAAATATTAAGTAGAAACCCTAGGTGTTATTAATCCCAGAGACCATAAAACAAGTTTTGTCACCTACTGTTTGAAATTCAACCTCAATATAACTGTTTCTAATGGAGTAGGCTATATCCATTTATAGATTCTGTACAGTGATATATTTAAAGGATTTGTTTCTGTTCATGTCGATGACTATGGCTTTCAGCTAATAAAACTTTAAACAAAAAATGTTTCACAGGAAATCAGAATATCACAAAAGTCGGATTTAAAAAAAACAACCAAAAAACAAAAACCAAAACAGCTTTAATGCTTTATAGTCATTCTACTGAAAGGTATGCCCATGCACTGTACAGTAGAGGCACGGTAACACCATGGTCATTAAAGCAGTAATTTGACAATGTGGGTTTGTGCCTACATTGTCAAGGCCTACTTGAAAATGAAATCAGCATCTTCATTAAGCTTGCCAGCAGAGGTAAACATGAATAGCTCTAAAATGTAGACATACTTTGGGCTTAATAAAACACAATAGACCAGCAGTTGACATGGTTCCCCAGATTATCACCGACTGTGGAAATGTTCTACTGGACCTCAAGCAGCAGAGGTTCTATGTCTCTCCACTCTTCCTCCAGTTTCTGATTTCCAGATGAAATGCAAAAGTTGCTTTTCCATTGGGTTTGCTTCAAAATCCATTTCTTGTGTAACTAAACAGTTTACTAGTGTACTCTGGAAACAGCCAGCTTCTTTACCAATGTCTGCTATACAGCTGTCGCGCCAGCAGTCTTCTCCATAATTGTGGGGGCATAAAGCATTTTTGTATTCTTGCGTAATATTCAAATTTAATTAGAAACTTAAGTTTGAGGGGTTTCATTATCTGTAAGCCATAATTATCCAAATTAACAGAAATAAATGCTTGAAACTTATCTCTGAGTGTTTCAGTTTTAAAAGCGGCTTTATATTTTATGACGCGTTTACAGCTGTAAGGGTTTCTTTTGGTAGAGTCTGTTGGACAACAGCTTTAATTTTGAGCACGCATCATTTTTGCATCATAATGCTTCTTTATGCTATGAGAGCCACTGAAACACTTGAGCTTGGGTGCTTGCTTTTTTCAGCCTGCTTTTTCTGTTTCTTTCGGCGGCGACGTGTACATCAGGACTTCTCAATACAGCATTGTTTGTGAAGGTGAGCCACAGGAGGAGGCTCCATGGTGTTACATATGGACCTCAAGTCGTCCTAACTTAATGCTCCTTATTTTTACGGAGACCAGGAGGTCTGCGTGAGTACCATGTCCATTCTTTTCCTCCTTCAGTCAACCATACTACTGTGATAACACCACCTCTCGTTGAGTGATTCCCTTTTTTTTGCTGTGGTTTGGGGAATTTAAAATCAAAGTTGACACCTTAAACTCATTGTTTGCACGGCTGGTTTTTAAACTGCAAGGAGCATTGTCCCACTGAAAGGAGGAGCTACCATCGAGTGCCTGAAGGAGTTTACCTGACGGTGCTGACGCACCTTTTTTGCTGTTGTGTGTAAAAGTCCAGAGGCTGAATGAAAAAAAGGTGTTGATCCACCAACAATACATCTCGGAGCTATGAGTTGTTGTGGTGTAGAGTTACGATGCCGGTAATGTGTAAAGTGATGTTAGCCTCCCATTGTTTTAAACAAAACTACTTGTTTGTCCCACAATGCTGGCTTGTGGTGTATCAGCACACATTGACATGGGCATGTGTGAACTACAAAAAACAACAAAGTAGTTTTTAACAACAATAATTAAAGAGCCACGCTTTCCCAGAATCCCACTGCTCACCGTATGGTTTCCCAAGTTAAGCGATTCAGTGTAATGCAACATAAAATCCGACCAGGGAGCTTTCTTTTTCTATTTCACTTTGGCACAGTTATAATGGGGCTGCACGGTGGCACAGTTGGCTCCTGGGTCCGACTCCCGGCCGGGAGTGGCACCGTTTCTCCTGGGTTCGAGCACTGTTAGGTTAGTTGGTCTCTACATTGCCCTTAGGTGTGAATGAGTGTGTGCATTGTTGTTTGTCCTGTGTGTCTCTGTGTTGCCCTGCGATGGACTGAAGACCTGACCAGGGTGTACCCCGCCTCTCGCCCGTAGACTGCTGGACATAGACACCAGCTTCCCCGCGACCCACTATGGAAGAAAATGACTGACTATTGACAGTTATGACCTTTTGTTGTATATACATTCATTATTTTCTTTATTTTGAATTTTCTTTTTATTGATTTTTGGCAATAAATAAATCAGTAACATAGACATATTAAATAAGGAAGGGATTACAGAAAGAAAAATAAAAAAATAAATGGATCTTTTGCATTTTGTAAAGGTCATGTACAATAGCAATCAATGGTAGGTGGCACCACTTTTAATCCTTTTTTGTAGTAGTTTCCTTACTTGCTGCCGTAAGTAGACTAAAGAGTTTTTTTTATCCTATCAGTTCCATTTTGGTAATATATCTCTCATAGTAGCATAGTTTAAAGAAATCTGAACACCAAAAGCATTTTGTGTGTCTAATCCATATCTTCCCGTCATCTCTAATTATACTGTGGCTTCTCTAAATAGACAGTCGTTGTATCATTCATGACAATAAAATATCAAAGTTCTACATATGGCTGATAACAGGACACATAATAAAAAAATCTAAAAAAAAACAACTTTATGAAAAAAATGCACGATGGTCTCCCTGTAGCCTGTTGCAGATGTTTGTCTTGATCTGCAAATACATTAAATGTTAGGCCTTAAAAGTGATGGGTAATAGCTTCACATAATGGTAACTTAAAGCAGCAAATGTGATTGTGAATAGTAATTACCCTGCTCATAGAGGAAACGTCCATCTCATGGTTGACACTCTCATTGGGACTATGTAAGCCAGCAGGTTGAGAGCTGGATGATGTGAATCAAACTCATCATATTTTGAGAGCAGGTTAGAAAGTATTGCCAGCTGTGGCTTGTGTCTTATTAGAAATGATATCATTAACATAGTAAGGTCTCCATATGATTATGTGAAATGTCACATTTTTAAGTTTTAAGTTGTGTGGACCAGAAACCACTCATGTCCTGAAAGAGGTCAATTTTTCCGGGGTATTGGTGAAATCTACAAAGGATCACAAGTTCTCCCCAAGGCATCTTCAGGCTTGTCTGTGTAGTGTTGATGGGGAGGGTAGCTTCTTGTTGCCCAGGTATCCTAAATGCAGCCACAACTCCAGCTTCAAGTTGGACAGTTAGACCATTTAAATATGGATCCATCACCTGATCAAATACATTAAAAAAATGATTAAGCTCAGTTTATAACGCTTTACAACTACTACACTTACGCTGCACCCACAAATTTAGCAAAAAGCCACTTAACCACACCTGTGCTCAAATCCTTTCCCAGTACTGCTGTCTGTCCCCACTATCCTCCCCTCTTCTTCCTGTCACCTGTTCAGAGTGACAGGGACCTGGAAAAATTATATTGACTTACGTGAAAAGAATAATTGTGATATCTTGTGATTGCGCAAAATAAATATTTTATAAGATGAAACATAGTAGCTGAGCTGAGTTAAGTTACTTGCTCTTTGACTGCAAGGAACATGACATCCTCCTTTTGAGACACGTGCCAAGTGAAGAAGGGTGATGAAGCAGTATGTTGCCAGGAATGAACAGAGAGTGTTTTGGTCTGACGCATGCTTTCCATAGCACCTCTGGACTTTGTAGCGTAGCGCTTCCAATGTAAATCAGAATGGAAATTAATGCCAGCGATGGCTGAGGTGGAGCTGAGCAGGATGCTGTGTAAATTTGGGGTGTAGACCCAGCCACACATGCTGAATATCAGTGTTTTTACAGGTTATACATTCAAATACAATGATCAGGCAAACTTAGTAGCAGTATTTAATTAAAGAAAGCGCAAACTTCTACTTTCAGCAGTTTCTTCAAAGCCTTTTTTAGATAAAGAAAAACAAAATTAGCCTTTAATTTTATATGAATATGGTAGCATTAGCTGATTTTATGTTGTTTCTCTTTTTGTTTCTTCCAGGTTGGATGGCTTAATGGATCTGTATTCTCAGGGTTACGAAAGGTCTTACACTGTCAGCAGCAGTATTTTAAGTGCCATTGAGCCCTATTTAAAGGACTTCCAGCAGCTCCTTCTGGATCCCCCTAAGGTAAGGGAGCAATGAAGAAATGGTCACAACCACACTCACATTTAAGCGTATTTTTCTAAAATATCACCCGCATTAAAACTGTTACACATTTGTATTGCACAGATTGGAAGAGAAAAAATATGAATGACAAAACATTTTGACCAGTTTAGTTTTTCCTTTCACAGAAAAGTGCAATATTGATGACTGTTGGCATTCTGGAGCAGCCACTGGGGAATGCCCGCCTTCATGTGGCCCGGCTGGTGGCTGCCTTGTTGCAGACCAGTGCACCCAGTATCTGTCAGGAGCTTTGCAATCTTGCCACCATGGACCTACTACTGGTAGGCTATACATTTCACCAGGCATGACTTTTTATTCTACAGCTCCTCTTTTTAAATGCCTTGGAACAAAGAAAAAGTCAATATGTGGGATAAAAAGTTGCATCAGGTTTTAGTTAAATTGGTTTACCCTCCTGGGTCCCCTGAAATTGTTTGCCTATCCATCCATTGTCTTCCACTTATTTGAGAGAGCTGGGTCACGGGGGCAAGACACCCCACTCCTCACAGCATCCTCCAGCTCATTCTTGGTGAACCCAAGCCAGACGGCCAGCCCAGACGGTGTTTTATAGTACCTACAGCGAGTTCTGGGTTTTCACCAGAGTCTCCTCCCAGCGAGCCATTCCCGGAACACCTCCGAAGGTTCACCCGGATGTTCCCAAACCAGACAACCCCCTCAGCACAACCACACCTTGAGATCTTATTAGGATGTCCGAACCACATCAACTTATTCCTTTCGATGCAGAGAAGCAGCAGTTCTACTTCAAGCTCCCCTCAGATGACGGAACTAGGACTTTGTTCCGAGAATGCAGACACAGCTCTGGACATACAGAGCTTTCATCATCACTGTTGTCTACCAGCCGGTCCTCTGGTTACGACCTCGACAGGCACAAAAAACCATCACGCCGCAGCTCAATGTAGGCCTAGAACGTGGTCCATTCTGATTTCATATCCCCAACCTCTCGTGGAACATAAAAGAAATTCTCCCGGAGGTGTGACTTTAAGATCACTTGGATAGGTTCCTCTGCCAGACATTCCCTGCTCACCTTTACCACTCGTGTGGGTTTGCTGGTCTCTCCGGCAGCCTCCCCCACCTTGAACGAACATGGTGTTTCTTATGGACATTCCTTGCACAGAAGTCCAACAACAAACACCAACAACAAACACCCCTATATCAAGAAGGCTATTCTTCTCAATCACCCCCCTCCAGGTAACACTCGCATACCACTCAACAAATATTGTCCAAGTTCAAGGAGGGAGACCATGTTTTTACAAATACAAAACTTTTTCAGTGACCAACTGAGACATATATTAAACTAGCACTGGTCCCATCACACTATCTAATCAAAAGAGGTTGGCTGTTGCTTCATTGTAGGTAAATCATTTCTATTGAGGCTCAACATGGTAGTTTCAGGTCTTATTTAAAGCATGTTGACAGCAGCAACACTTTCTCATCACATTTATTATGTGAAGAATCTTAAGATACACAGAGAAACAGGTTACATTAGTAGATAGAGATGCAGCATTCAGGCTTTTCCTGCCCAGTACCGATTTTTATTTGTTTCTGGGCTTTGAGTGATTCTGTTTTTTCTAAGAACTATTACACATAAGAGAAAAAGAGGTGTTGCAGGTTCTTTGATAGAGGAAGTACCTTTGAATACCATTTCAGCAAAAAAACATAAGGCCCCCTGCCTTTTATTAAACTTAAGCTGAGTACAAAGTATATGCTGTTGCTTTTATGTGTTTATGCACTGAAAATGATGAGTTCTTAGTTTAGATGCATTTAAAGAAAAGGAAACCAAAACTCATATTTTGTCATTCTTTTAGTGTTTGACCTGCAAATAACTGACTAGCACCAAATTCGCACCAATCAATCAATCTCTGAATGATTGATTGGTGCATTTCCAGTTGTTAATGCTGATAGCGTATCACATTGACTTGGAACGTTCCTGCTTTTTGTATAGGATCTGTTCTTCAAATATTCCTGGAATAACTTTTTGCACCTTCAAGTGGAGCTGTGTGTGGCAGCCATTCTGAACCATCCTTCATCAGAGGAGCAGCCAAGCCTAGACATCCAGAACCACGACGGGGATCCAGCACCATCCAGTTCTGTTAGGGAGGGAGACAAGGGCACAAACAGCGACTTAAAAACCTCTGTCTTTAATGCCCTTGTGGCACATGTAAGTGACTCTCACAGTTCAAGGATATACTAAACTAAAATCCAAGCATTTGTTTGGTTTGTTCCCACATATTAATTTTTTTTTTTGTGATTGACCCAAAGCTTTTCCAGAGGTGTCGGCTTGTTCAGAGGATCCTGAATGCATGGGAGGAGAATGATAAAATACAGTGAGGAACTTTTATTATACACATTCTTAGCTTTTTGCCTTAAGAGATTTAGAATGAGCAAAATCTGTAGCGTATTACACTGCTTTTGTTTCAATCCAAGTGTGTTTATGTGACTGTCAGGGCTGAAGGTGGCACCAGAAGAGGCAACATGGGTCATCTGACCAGGATTGCGAACATGGTGGTCCATAACCTGGAAAAGGGACCAGTACAGGCCCAAATCACTGACCTTATCAAAGGTGGCCATGCCCCTTAGTGTTTTTACAAGCCGATGAGTTGTCATTTTAGGTTAAAAGATTATTGAAAATAAACATCTTTGTGTTCATTTTACCTCAGAGCTGCCGGAAGACTGCAGAGGGCGCTGGGAGAGCTTTGTTGATGAAACGCTGAGAGAAACCAACAGGAGGAACGCAGTAGAGCTGGTGAGAAATCTGTTAGCTGAGCCCCCGTTTTCATTGAAATGAATTACTTTGAATATGCCCTCATTGCAACCTCTTTTCTGTTTTTGAAGCCCTTTATGGTTGGCCTTAGTTGCGATAACAGCAGTGGTTAATAAGGACATAGGACCATGCAGTCCAACACAGTCCAGAGTCCAGAGCAGCAGTAACAGCAATTCAACTAATTTGATCACTATTGTAAAAAAAACGACTTGATAACCGACAAGATGGAATAAAAAATACCCCGCTTAATGCTTAATCATTAATTACAAAAAATAGGGATGGTATTTGTCGAAGACTGCGCTTGGCAGCATGCCTTGACGCAGATGCAGTTGAAGGTATTTGACCTGCAAGATGTTTTTCATCCAGTTTAAGTAGAGGAAATTCCTCATAGAAGGTTTTTAAAAGGAGATATTCATTGCTTCAGTGTTATTTTCTTGTTCTATGCCTTCTTAAACAAGATATCCATAGGTTTGTCTCCACTCTAGCAACCTTTTTCCAGGACCATTATATTTTTCTCAGCCATTTTTAGTGAAAGGAAACTAGGTATCTATTATTGGTTAAATATCCTTGTTTCAGTCACCTCCCAGTTCATATTCTTCTGCCATTCACTTTTTCAGTTTACTTTGATTCACACAAGAGTAATTCTCTGACTTTTGTTTGGAAAGACTACATTTAATCCATGTTGAATATTAGTGTTTTACATAGTTTGCATTCAAACTCGATGAATCAGCTAACCTAATTGGACATGTTTAAATAAAGGCAGCACAGTCTTCTGGTCATGCCGTCCCCATGGAGATGGAGAGGATAATGCTGTCATCAAAGTCTTTTAAGAGAATTTGACCAGTGAGGATAAAATGTTTTCCAGCATTTTTGTTCTGAGAAACAGATTAAACTAATCACAATTGCCCAGGATTGTTGGCCATTGGCTGATTAGAAGTTAGAAGGGAGCAGACACGCTTCAACAGTCACTGTCGCGTCTGTGTGGTTTCTGGTTCTACGAGACACATCTTGCTGACTTTAATTATTAAAAAGCTGGGATTGTTTAAAACTTGGTCAGAATTAAGTGATTTTAATTTAGTTTCACAACTACTGCTACTTTGGTTTAACTTTACAGTTTTTAATGGCATTTTGGGATCTACTGTTGCATTAAGTAAAATATCTATGTTACCAGTGTGCAGCAACACTACTGCAAGGAGAAGCCACTTAGTCCCAGGGAGCGTAAAGGCCCACAAGAAACTGCCTAGAAAGATAAAAGGTTCAGGGAAATGAAGGCCAGAAAAAAATATCTGGAACCCATAGTGGAAACATGTCTTCTGCCTAAAGGTGAGGCCACTGAGCTTCTGCTCTGTTCTGCAGGTAAGCACCCACAACATTCATTCATCCAGTGAGGACGACGACTTCCCCAATGATATGTCTCTACAACAGGTAAGAAGACCTCGAAAGGCACCCCACTCTTACAAGCATCAAACATTGTTTGTGAAATCACATGTTCTCTGTTCTCTGCAGACTTTCTCAGACTATCAGATCCAACAGATGACTGCCAACTTTGTGGAACAGTTTGGGTTCCACGACGAGGAGTTCAGTGAGCATGATGAAAATATCAAGTAAGCTGGATTCAAAGTTTCTCACAGCGGATCTTAGCATCAGGTCTATACTACCCTTGTGGATTTTTGTGAACCGTCTGAAATGACGTTTAAAGATTTTCAGTCAGGAGCATTGTGGCCTATTGATTTAGCAGTATTGCTTCTGATGTTATCTGCTACTTGATACTGACTCACATGTAAAAACTCTGTTCTCTTGTTACAGCGCTGCCTTTGACAGAATCACAGAAATAAATTTCTCTCTAGATGCTGATGATAATAGTGTAAGTTGTTTTATTGTTGTTCAACAATAGTTGTTAAGCTTTTAGAGATTGAATAAAAGTCCATCACGGTAACGTTTTTCTAAAAATGTAGTTCATGGCCTTCACTGGTCCCATTTAAAGAAGGCAGTAATATCAAAGCTGTACCAGCAGGTGGTGATAACGCCAACCTTAACCACAATAAAATGTAAAAGATGATCCTGACCATGCCTCAGGTGGTGCTAGGCTAAAGATTCTTCCAAAACAGTTTTAGCTTGTTTTTCTTCTTTCTTCTCAGTCATGAAATTCTTTATCTTGCATTTTAAGTGTTTTTAGAGTCAGGACAAAGTGAGACACATGTCAATTAAAGTCTGTTCCACAGTTGCAGCTTTTTCCACCACAGAAAGCCAGAACTGTCATGTGCAAAGCGGACATCTAGATCATCATGTCATTCATTTCCTGATTTTCAGATGTATACACTAAACATCAATTTTAAGAAACTTTCGACTTTAAATCACACATTTTTCACCACATAATCCATTTTGTGAAACAGGAGGTCCAAACAGAAAGAATAATTTTAGTTGTTTCCTATTTAGTTTAAAACTTAAAAAAAAACGTGTCAGGTTTAGAACAGAGTCTGCAAGTTTTTATTGTGATGAATGACTCCTGCTGCCATTCGGTTTTAACTGTTGCTTCTTCCTCAGGCCAATGCAGCTGCTTTTGAAGCCTGCTGTAAAGAGAGAATACGTCAGTTTGATGATACTGAAGAGGAGGAAGAGGACATCTGGGAGGAGAAGGAGATAAACTATGCAACGCAAGCTAAATCCCGAACAAGGTGAAGCTAACCGTTTTCTCACTACAGGTTTTTTTCTTGGCCACAGATGGTTGGTAACCTTTTCGTTTCCCATGTTTCAGGTTTGGGGTGTCTCAGACTTCAGAAGGAGGCTCCAGGGGCAGCATGGAGAATGGACCTCAGGAGCAGGACCATGGGTCCCAATCAGATGAGGAAGAAGATTCTGAGCAGAACACATCAGATGCCGGTATAAGAAAAGATGGTAACTCTCTGTAAAACACAACTAAATCTTTCTTATTAATTAAAATAGTTAATTTTGTTCCATACTTCTAGGCTGGACGGAAAATTTCAGGGATTCTGGAGGGACTGTTCCGTCCCAATTGCCAACAGGGTGGGAGAGCTCAGGCAGGGGTGAAGGAGAAACACAAGTAACTGGCTGGGCCAACTTCACTGAGTTCCAGCCTTTCACCGGGTGAGAAGCTGACTGTTGACATGAAGTAGAACATATCTGAAAAAGTACTTATCTGTAATTGATTTAATATGCAACCAGCAGGTTAATATCAAGACCCAGCTTGAAAATGGAAAAGAGACAAAACACGAAACTGATCTAACATGAAGAAGTATTGTTTTGAATAATCGTGATTTATATAGGCAAAATTAGCATGTTACGGTAAGATTCTTTGTTTTTTATTCCACCAGTACTGAGACTGGTCCCAGATGCAGCTCTCCTGTAGACAACAGTGATACTGAGAAACAAGCCAGACAAAACCATGAGCAGGGGGGTGAGCATCTGCAACTTCAGCTATTATCTACACCTTCAAATGCGCCTTTAATTGGATTTGATGTTATCACCACTATTGATGTTTTCTGAGGAACAGAGCTTTGGGTTTTCCTCAGCCCTTACACTGAATCATCAAAATTAATCCTTACAATATACCACTCTGTGTGCAATAAACGTATATAATACAAGTTTCACTTTGAGTTAAATTACTGAACCAATCATGTTGGAATATTTTAATTTGTTAAAGTGGACCTGTACAACTTAGAAAATGTACAGGTTCCTCTGTTTTTGAAACAGTTTAATCCTTTTGTTTGTGTGTATCTGCAGATATTAGTGCTTCCTCAGGCCCTTCCCCACCAGGAGAACAAAAAAACACTCCAGATGTGGCCTCAGACAACAGTTCCTCTGGGGGATCCGACAGTGAAGGAGGGGGAAAAAATGCTAATCTTCCTCCCGCTTCAGCAGTTCCTTCAGAAATTACCCCTAGCAACAAGACAGCTGACCTCAAAAGGTTTGTGCCTTTCACCGCAAAGTCTGAAATTTGTCTTCACATAGGTCAGGTCAAAATCATATATGATGCAAGTACATTGCAAACAGTTTCAAGTTTCAAAAGAGGATCTCTTCTGTCAAACATTTATAAAAAACAGAGCAGACTGTGCACATGGTCATAGGCCCTGTTCACACCTGGCTCTAACTGACATTTTTAGTATGTTCATGAAAATACTCTACCTGTCGATCCATCCTACCTTGTCATACAGCGCATATGAGGACTGGTTATGTCTCTTTGATAGCCTGTTAATTCAATTTTCCTGAGTGTCGAAGTTTGCTTTTTTCAATGTTTCACATTAAAGATAAAGCTCTGTATAGGTAGGCTATGCTCAAGTCCCTTTAAGACACTGCACTACGTGTACAGTCTGTAGTCACGTGACTCCATCCCATCCAGTCTGTAACAAGAAATGAAAGAGACGGTGAGGAAATTTCAAATACTGTAGCGACAGTAAAGCTGGTTGGGGCCATATCGCCCAGCCGTAGTTGAGAAATACAAGTCAGTAAATCTTTGATGTTCCTCCAGAGCGCCATCAAATCCATCATCTTCACATGGAAAGCACATGGTAGCAACAACAACAAACCTGCCAAGAGACGGCTGCCAAAATAGAGCATTTTTGCCATATCTGGCGCACACCTAATACATCCCATCACCCCAAGAACACCATCCCCACAGTGAAACATGGTGGTGGCAGTATCATGCTGTTGGAATGTTTCTCAGCACCAGGGACTGGAAAACTGGTCTGAGTTGAAGGACAGATGGATGGGGCTAAATACAGCATTATTCATGAACAGAATGGGACAGAGATTCACCTTCCAGGAGAACAATGACCCGAAGCATTCTGCTAAAGCAACAGTCGAATGGTTTAGGGCAAAACATGTGTTTTCTTTTTTTTTAACAACAAGAAAGGAATCCCACTGTTTAGCTTTTGGAGTGCATTTCAACATCCACCATATAATAATGCTGCCCTTCTGAACAACTGGGATGTCGTGGTTTTATTTAAAACAGTAAGTTTATGGGGTATATTAAACGTGGGCGTTGAAAAGAGGCATGATCGGGAGGAATGGCCTCCCTGATCTGAATCCGAGTGGTGCTTTGTTATTGGACTTCTGTGCTAGTCACGGATTGTCCATAATGAACACCATGTTCAAACAGCAGCAAGCTCCCTAGGCAGGAGGTCAATGATCGACTTTGTTGTCGTATCTTCAGACCTTCGGCCGCATGTTTTGGACACTCGGGTGAAGAGAGGGGCTGAGCTGTCCACTGATCACCACCTGGTGGTGAGTTGGATCCGCTGGAGGAGGAGAAAGCCGGACAGACTTGGCAGGCCCAAGCGCATAGTGAGGGTCTGCTGGGAACGTCTGGAGGAGCCCTCGACCAGGGATGTATTCAACTCCCACCTCCAGGAGAGCTTTGACCAGATTCCGGGGGATGTTGGAGACATAGAGTCCGAGTGGACCATGTTCTCCGCATCTATTGTCGATGCTGGTGCCTGTAGCTGCGGCCGTAAGGTCTGCAGTGCTTGTTGCAGCGGCAATCCCAGAACCCGGTGGTGGACACCGGCAGTAAGGGAGGCTGTCAAGCTGAAGAAGGAGTCCTATCGGCTGTGGTTGGCTTGTGGGACTCCTTAGGCGGCTGACGGGTACCGTGAGGCCAAGCGTGCTGCGGCCCGGGTTGTGGCAGAGGCAAAAACTTGGGCCTGGGAGGAGTTCGGTGAGGCCATGGAGAAGGACTACCGGTTGGCCTCGAAGCGATTCTGGCAAACCGTCCGGCGCCTCAGGAGGGGGAAGCAGTGCTTCGCCAACACTGTTTACAGTGGGGGTGGGAGGCTGCTGACCTCGACTGGGGACATTATCGGGGTTTGGAAGGGGAGTACTTTCGAGGATCTCCTCAATCCTGCCATCACGCATTCCCTGGTGGGGAAAAAAGGCTGGGGGGCTCGGGGTTGGACTCTTTCATCCCCCGGGTAAGGCACCAAGGTGGTTAAAAAGCTCCGCGGTGGCAAGGCTTCGGGGGTGGATGAGATCCCCCCTAAGTACCTCAAATCTCTTGGGATGTTGTGGGGCTGTCATGGGGGTTAAAACGCCTCTTCAAACATTGGCCGTGGGGGGTCGGGGACAGTGCCTCTGTACTGGTGGTTGGTCCCCCTTTTGAAAAAAGGGTGACCGGGGGGGGGGTGTTCCAAATACAGGGGATCACACTCCTCAGCCTCCCTGGTAAGGCCCACGCCAGGGTATTGGAGAGGAGAGTCCGGCCAATAGTCGAACCTCAGCTTCAGGAGGAGCAGTGTGGTTTTCGTCCCGGCCGTGGAACACTGGACCAGCTCTATACCCTCTACAGGGTACTCGAGGGCTCATGGGAGTAATGATCTTTGGTGTTACTCACAATGTTGCAACTATAATTCCCCTGACATGTAGTATGTGGTGGCTTATCAAACCTTGAATAGAAAATATTCAGGTCATTATGAATTTGACTTTGTAAAGTGCCATGAGACGACGTGTTGTGAATTGGCGCTATATAAATAAAACTGAATTGAATTGAATTGCTGTCCACACCATGCGAGTGGACACTGTCACCACATTTCTTTGTGAATCAGGTGGTTCTTAAAATGGTTCTCTTTTATTCTCATGCTGTTAGTAGGTCTTCAGTTTCGCTTCCAGCCACCACCAAATATATATTGTTACATCCACTTGATTTCTAACAATAATTAAAAACAAATATACACCTCCAACGGATTTCTTTGACAGGTGCTCCTCCCTGTCTGCTCTGATTGTTGAGTAACCCTCCACAAAAACCGATGTCCTCTGCTTTATCCACGTCTCCATCAAGCAGATGAGGTTACACAGCTTGAATTATTTTTCTTATGTTACTTTTGCTGCCAGTTCCTCAATTTTATTATTAAGAGATCGGCCTTTTGACAGAGTAATAATAGGCAGAGGAAACCTAGAGCTTCGTCTTCTCCTCTCTTCCTTTTTGTTTTAACTCTTGAGCTTTTCTCTTGCCGCAGTGCCTCAAAATCTCTTCACAATCTGCCAGAGTTTGATGTTTAAAACTCCCGGCTTGAGTTTGCAAAGTCACCAGCTGTTCTCTAGAGTAGGGAATAAAGGCGCCACTATCACTAGAAGCTACGCTGCTCACCAAACACAGCAAAACCGCAATGGGGAACAGGATCCAAATGTTAACTTCCATTATTCAGAAACCTGATATCCCGTTTTTGCAGACATACAGACAACAGAAAATGTAAAACCAGAGAAAAACCACCTAGGGAAGCCCTGGGTGGCCGGCTGCACTGCACCCCCAGCTTGTTAGTATCTGAAGAATGGCTTATGAGTTGGTTATTTAAATGCAGTAAATCCCAGCATAATTCATTTTCTTTGTGCAGTGAGGAGTGTACAGTGTCCCTGGAGAAACTCTCTTTATCAGAACCTCCTGCACCTTCACAGAAGCTTGCTGAAGACTCACCTGTAAACACACAGAGCGAAAGAAAGTAAGTGTTTTTAATGCAGCCAAAAGACATGGTGGTTAAAATGAGGATGTGGGCAGTGGGAACATTTGAGTGCTCTAACTGACTGAGGTGTGTTGTGTGAACAGAGAGGACTCATCACAGACCCATGAAGTGTCTGTCAATGGGCCGGTGTGAGGACAAGGTCCAACAGAACCCTATCAGCGACGGTGCCGCAGGCTGTCTGCCTTCTCCAGAATGACTCTCCCAAACAGCCTCACTGCAGCTCCAGTGTTTTTACTGTATCACTCTGCCACGTTATTGGGTCTGGACACTGCCACTTAACACCAACAATGAGGAGGCGGAACATTAAAACCAAGAGAAAAAAGGAAAAAACCCAACAGACAGAGCGAAGTTCAGAGAAATCAGCCCCCCCCCCCCCCCCCCCCCCCCCCCCCCCCCCCCCCCCCATGTTGCACATAATTCAGTGCATTTTAAATGTAGCAGCGACCTTTGAGACTACATGACCTGCAGGGTAACATCTTAATGTTTTTAAAGTCTGAAGGTTTTCTCCTTCTTTCCACTGATTGGGATTTTATAAGGTCATGCCTGAATGGATAGCACGGGCTAACTTTTAACAATGCCTCAACCAGAAAAACCTGTTTTTATTTTGAAATACTATTTTTCTTTAAGCTTACAAAAGCACTTATGTCAGCATTTGCCGTATGTAATAGCACAATGTTCATCTCTGCTGGCTGTCTCATCTGTCCTCTGATCCACATCAGTGTTTCTACTCATTGCTTGGATTTTTTCCCATCTTTTTGTTGCTGGGAATGAAACGTACGTTGTCATCCATCACCAGGTTTGAATGTTCTGACATGTTTCAGGGTGTCTGTTGAGGAGGAGGAGAATGATGTGAACAGTGCTCTAATAGTATTACTGTTTTTCCTCATGTGCAATAATGTTGGTTTGCCATTTTATTTGAAAAAGAGAGAAATTGAGCATTTTTTAAGAAACAGTCAAGCCCTGGTGATATTTGGTGTGGAATTGGGCAAACAAATTTGGATCTAATCTCAAGCTTATGTTTCAGATTTTTAAATCCTATCTTTTTCCTTTTTTGTCTTTTTAGTGCATGTATATCAGGTTCTCTGTTGACCTAGCTAGTGAGCTAAGACCTTCTGATTGTAATGAATCTAAAAATCTGATTGCTATCCCTCACAAATCAACCAAACGTTATCTACCTATATACAAATATTATCTACATTTAAAAGTAATTTTGCAAGCAATTTTGAGATTTCTATTGTCTGTTTCTTCTCTCTCTGTGTGTGTCTCCACCAAGCACTTATTCACAGGGCAATAGAGGCATCTGACGCTGTATGTTCGGTTATCTGTTTGTTTGATTTTTCTGTTTAAGCCACAAGATTGGAAGAAGTGCTGGTCTGCAGATCTCGAGGCTAAAACAAAACTAAAACATTGAAATTAAAATCATCTGGTTTACCACAATAATACCAAAGGATTTCCTCTGGTAGTTTGAATGTTGTCTTTCCACCAGGTTCCTCAAGCTGTAAGGACAGAGAAGATGAATCCACAGAGAGGTCAGATGGAGCTACAGATCAGCTGCAGCAGCTGTAGGGGGAACTGGAGGCATTTGGGTGCTCTGGTAGGGATTACATGGGCATCTTTATAAATATCATCTTCATTAGATGTACTAATTCATTTCAAAAAAACTGAAGCTGAATTGTTTATATTATGGCTTTCTTTTAATTAAAATCCAAAGTTCTGTTCCTCATAAAGATACGGTTATCAGGTCGTCAATAAAATATTTTAGTAAGCCTACTGAAAGGTATTCTCATGTACTGTACACTAAGTGTACTCAATATTTGGTTGGGGCTCCTTTTGCATGAATCGTTGCTTCAGTGTAGCGTAGCATGGAGATCAGCTTGTGGCTCTGATGGAGTGTTAAGGAAGCCCAGGTTGCCTTCAGCTTGTCTGGCTTTTTGGTTCTGGTGTCTCACCCTTGAGGGTAAAGGTCAGTCTTCTTGTTTACTGGCCAACCAAGCAGAGTGATACTATTGTTATTAAAGCATGTATTGCTACTTTTTGCAGAGTGGACAGGAGCAGAAAGAAGTGCTCTAACTAGTAGACCCTGACTTTGGACTTGATGAAACCCAGTGGATCAACACCAGCAGATGGCATTGCTCCCCAAATCATCACTGACTGTGGAAACTTCCCACTGGACCTCAAGCAACTTAGGTTCTGTGTTTCCACTCTTTTTTAAGACCTTGATTTTCTAATGAAATTCAAAAGTTACTTTAATCTGAAAGAAGGACTTTGGACCATTGGGCACCAGTATAGTTGTTTTTCTCCTTAGCTTAGGTAAGATACTTCTGACGTTTTCTCTGATTTAGGACTTGCTTCACACTAGGAATGCAGCAGTTTCAGTCTGTGGTGGGGTGTAGTGGCGCTTGAAGCATCAACTCCAGCTGCAGTGTACACCTTTTGAATGGGCTTGTCAATCCTCTCAAGGCTTAGGGTTATCCCTGTTGCTTGCACATCTGTTTTTTTAACTGCAGTTTCCTTTAAAGTTTGCATACTAGACTTTGAGCAGCCAAGTGTCTTCAGCAGTTACCTTTTGTGGTGTCTTCTCAGAATGAGCTTTATTCACCACTTTGCTCTCATTGAACTGGGTCTCAGTGACTGTTAAATAACTGTCAAGTCAGCAGTTTACCTATGATTGCATAGGCCATTGCGTTTCTGAATCGAAAAAAAACATGTCTCATATTTTGGGTTAACTATTTGCCATAATCATCAGAATTAACTGAATTAAACCAAACCTTATTGTGCTAATTTATAAAGTTATTTATAAAGTTGCACCTGTATCTTGTCTGCAATGTAGGTCCTTATTTATAATGGATCTCAGTGTGAGGTATTGCAAAATAAGAATGTAATGGTAGACATAAATCAGGGTTCTGGGTCAGAACTTGTTGGAGGGATTATATTTCCTTTACACTCTGGAAACGCTTTGGGATCTCTCAAAATGAGCTGGGGAGTGTTGCTGGTGGATATCTATCTGGGTTTCCCTCTGGGCCTTACCACCACAACCCAATCTCTAATAAGTGGAAGACAGGGATGGGTTCTGGTTTGTGGTTTTAAACGGTTTCAGTTAAATAGAAAAAATGCTAGGCTTCCTTTCACTTTCTAACACAAAAGGTCTTCCTTAATAAAACACTTCTGTTAGTGAGAAGGCAGGCCACAATGCAGCTCAGACGCTTGCACACACTCATCAGTGTAACTGGATTGAACACTTGTAGCACTTGTGTCGACCCCTTAAATACACTTTTACACTGACGTAATAATGGAGTTTAGAACAGCCATTTATGATGATCATACAGCAAAAGTAAATACATTTAAATAAGATTTTAGGAAAATAGTTTGAACTTTTCCTAATCCACACAGATTTAAAATATACATACAGCTGTGTTGTAAATAATAGCAATGTGTTTAAAACAGTAAGGCTCAAAATCCTTCAAATAGTTTTTATTTTCATGCATTGGGGACACTGCCCATTATATTCTACATCAAACCATCCATCCATTTTCTAAACCCGCTTCTTCCATACAGGGTGGCAGGGGAGCTGGTGTCTACAGTACTGTGCAAAAGTTTTAGGCAGGTGTGAAACAATTCTGTAAAAAAAGAATGCTTTCAGAAATATAAATGATGATTGTTTGGTTTTTATAAATTTACAAAATGCTAAGTGAGCGAACCCAAACATACAGCCAAAGTTAATAAGAATGATCTTCAGTGTAAAGAAGAGCAAGGCTTACTGGAAGTGATGGTCTGGCCCCCACAGAGCCCTGATCTCAACATCATGGACTGTGTCTGGAATTACATGAAGAGACAGAAGGATATGAGAAAGCCTCCATCTACAGAAGATCTGTGCTTAGTTCTCCAAGATGTTTGGAACAACCAACCACCCAAGTTCCTTCAAAAATTGTACAAGTGTAACTAGAAGAACTGATGCTGTTTTGAAGGCAAAGGGGGGGTCACCCCAAATTTATTTATTTTAATTTTTCTTTTTTTCTTCTTACTGCATTTTGTTGATTGAGGGAAAAAGGGAAGGGTTAAAACATTCCATTTTTTAAAAAGCATTCTTTTTTTAAAAGCATATTTTCACACCTGCCTAAAACTTTTGCACAGTACTGTATCTCCAGCGGTCTATAGGCAAGAGGCAGTGTACACCCTGGACAGGTTGCCAGTCAATCATAGGGCAACAGAGACACAGGACCAACAACCATGCACACACCCCTTCATACCTAAGAACAATTTAGAGAGACCAGTTAACCTAACAGTCATGTCTTTGGACTGTGGGAGGAAGCCAGAGTACCTGGAGAGAACCCACGCATGCACGGGGAGAACATGCGAACTCCATGCAGATAGACCTCCAGCCAGGAGTCAAACCCAGGATCTTCTACCAACTGTGCCACCGTGCAGCCCTAAATCAAACCATGTATGAAAAAATGTACCAATCTTTTAAACACATTACAGAAATGAAGTAAAATAACTTGGCTGTTCAACAAAATAGCAGCAGAAAACTCAAATATTTAGTGTTAAAACTAAAAATTTTTAGGATTTTATCATTCCTGTGAAATCACTAAAATTTTTTGGGTTTGTACAAACCCACGGTTTCTGATTCAACTTCTGGCCCCTATGGAAAAAGGTATTCCAGTTGGGATGATTTGACAAAACATTCCACAATTTTTCCCTGTTTTTTCTTGTTTTTTGCCTCAGAAAGAGCATTTTTCATGTCATCCCACAAGTTTTCAGTCAGATTTAAGGCCCTTGGACTGGGGGGGCCCCCAAAAAATTTTTTGATTTTGTTGGTCTGGAACCAAGCTGCCCCTGCTCGCTTTCTGGTTTTGATTGGGTCGTTGTCTTTTTGAAACACCCATTTAAAGGGGGCCTTTTTTTCTTGGCATTAAGGCAAAAAAGGACCTCTTCAAGTTCTTTGATATATTGAAAATGATCCATGATCCCTTGTACTCGTAAAATAGGCCCGGCATCATAGTAAAAAAAAAAACCCCTTATCATGTCCCCCCCATGCGTGTCTGTTTTCAGAGTGTACTGCCGTGGCTTTTAATTTAGTGTTTTGGGGTCATCTGGGCCTGCGGGCCCATGGACAAAAAAAAAAAAAAATCGTACTTTTTTTTCAGTCCCCCCAAAACATTTCTCCCTTTTTCTCTTCAGGCCTAGCGCTGTGGGGTTTTTTGCCTTGAACAACCTATTTTTGGTCGGGTTTTTTCAGAGAGAAATGCTTGGGGAAAAACTTGTGTCATCCCCCAAATGAGGACCACCTGGTTGGACGCCCTGTTTCTTCACAGAATCAATGAGCTCAGTAATAGGGGGACTCCACACTGCTGTTATTTGGAACATGCCCTTCTTTCAATTATTCAGTTACCAAAACACGGGGGGAGCATGTATAAAATGAATGCTGGTTTTCTGTTGGGTTTTCTATGACTCTACTACAACCTACTTTTTATTTTTTGGCCATGTGGTAAAACATCATTTTTTAAAAAAAAACCATTGCTTAAAATCTGGTTTGGGTTTTTTTTTGGGTTTCGGGCTGTTTTTTTTGAACACAGCTGTACAGGCTGAATTGTAAACATACTCCCCCAATATTTGGCTAAATGTCTTTTGGCAAATTGCACATCTGTCACACACTCTTCGTATTCATTACTAAGATCTTAAATAATTCTCTGGAATATTTTCATGAATTTTGGTGGAGTTTATTTAAATTGCTTGGTTTCCTGTTATAGAGCTTGTCGTTGATGCCCAGTCCAGAAAGGTTACTGACCAAGAATTTCAATTCAATTCAGTTTATTTATATAGCGCCAATTCACAACAAGTCTCAAGGCACTTCACAAAAGTCAGGTACATACATTCCAATTAATCTTAATCATTGAACAGTGCAGTCAGATTCAGTTATTTATTTTTAAATTGGTAAAAAAAGTTTTTTTTTTCTAAGGAAAACCCAGCAGATTGCATCCATCCAGCGACTTGCAGCATTCACTCCTCCCGGATGAGCATGTAGGGGACAGTGGACAGTCACTGGCGTTGGCTTTGGGAAGCAATCCCCCAACTGAGCATGCATGCAGCGGGGGACAGTGGAGAGGAAAAAAATCCCTTTTAACAGGAAAAAACCTCCAGCAGAACCAGGGGGGTTCAGTGTGAGCGGCCCATCTGCCCCACCGACTGGGGGTTAGAGAGAACAGAGCAGAGGGCAAAAAAAAGAGAAAAACAGAAGCACTGATTCGGAAGTCCTTTTTTATGGGAAGGAAAAAAAATGTTAAGGGGGGTTAGCTCCTTTAGTCGTTTTTATCCAGAAAGAAAGAAAAAGAAAAATCTGAGCCAGTTTTTAAGGTTAGAGTCTGAAAGAGAGCACATAGAGTTAGTTACAGCAAAAGCTCAGTCAATTGCCATGTCTAGGAGAGAGAAAGGGGTTAAAAACTGAAAGACAGGGCCATGTGGATCATCAGTAAAAGGGTGAGCATTAAGTTTTTTGCCAGCAGAAGCTTGGAGGATTCCCCTTCCAGAAAGGTGTTACAGGTAGACACAGAGTCAGACCAGGTGTAGCTTCTAGGAAGAGAAAAAGAGAACAAAGTTAAAAAAACTGAAAAAAAAACACCAAATAATGCGAAAAAATTGGAGAGTAGTGTGAGAATGTAGCGAAGAGGGTTTAAAGTGGTCATTGTGTTCCTCCAGCAGCCTAAGCCTATAGCAGCATAACTACACAGAAAGTTTCGTTCAGATTATTTAGTTAAAACAGCGCTTATTTACAACAATGTCGTCTCAAGGCACCCCACAAAGGGTCCAGAATGGTGTGGGGACACCGGGGAGGCCAGACTAAACCACAGAGTGCCAGAGCCCGGCCACCCCAGAACGGGTCACGTGTAGGGGAACTAAGTAAAATAATAAACTGATAAAGGTTTTATCCATCTAGAGCCCACTGATTGCCATTGTTATACTAAAAAAAACCCCAAAAGGATTGGGATACCTCTCTCTGTCAGACTGATTATAAACATTGGAAAAAAAAGGGTCATACAGGTAGCAGAAATGGAGGGTGTGTTTGCACCTCAACCATAACTGAGCCGGTTTAGGCTAAACCTGACTCCCCCTTACTCCATCCAACAGGGAGGGAGGAAGACGAAGGTAAAAATAAGGAAGCTCAGGATAACCTAAGCAACTCTAACTATAAGCTTTATCAAAAAGGAAAGTTTTAAGCCTAGCCTTAAAAGTAGACAGGGTGTCTGCCTCACAGACTAAAACTGGGAGCTGGTTCCACAGGAGAGGAGCCTGATAATTAAAGGATCTGCCTCCCATTCTACTTCTAGAGACTCTAGGAACCACCAGTAAACCTGCAGTCTGAGAACGAAGTGTTCTGTTAGGAACATATGGAACAATCAGATCTCTGATGTATGATGGAGCTAAATCATTAAGGGCTTTATATGTGAGGAGGAGAATTTAAAATTCTATTCTGGATTTAACAGGGAGCCAATGAAGGGAAGCTAAAATTGGAGAAATATGATCTCTAATTTTAATTTTCATCAGAACTCTTGCTGCAGCATTTTGAATCAGCTGAAGGTTTTTAACTGCATTTTGTGGACATCCTGATAGTAAAGAATTACAATAGTCCAGCCTTGAAGTAACAAATGCATGGACTAGTTTTTCAGCGTCACTCCTGGATAGGATATTTCTAATTTTGGCAATGTTCCGGAGGTGAAAGAAGGAAATCCTAGAAACCTGTTTAATATGGGATTTAAATGACATGTCCTGGTCAAAAATGACACCAAGGTTTTTTACTTTATTACTTTATTATCCAGGTTAAGTGATTGACTAAGCAGTTTCTTTTTTAAAGACTCCGGTCCAAAGACGACAAGTACTGTCTTGTCTGAATTTAGAAGCAGAAAATTTAAAGTCATCCAAGTTTTTATGTCTTCAAGACATGCTTGTAGTCTTTCTAACTGGTTGGGTTCATCAGGATTTATGGATAAATAAAGCTGAGTATCATCATCATAATGGTGAAAATGTATCCTATGCTGCCTGATATTTTGACCTATTGGAAGCATATATATAGTAAAGAGAATTGGCCCAAGTACTGAACCCTGTGGTACTCCACAATTAACCCTGGAGTTTAAAGATGATTTATCATTTACTTGAACAAACTGGAATCTGTCAGGCAAATAAGATTTAAACCAGCCTAGCGCTGTTCCCCTGATCCCTACAGCATATTCCAGCCTTTTTAAGAGAATATTATGGTCGACTGTATCAAATGCAGCACTGAGATCTAAGAGAACCAGTACAGACACAAGTCAAAAAGGAAGCTCCTGCTCCAATACCAACATCTTGAAGCCCAACATAAATCTCCTGCTGCAAACATGGTCAAAACAACTGCTTTCTGATTAAACATTTTATGTTTGGCGAGGTCAAGGTTATGTGTTTCTAACCTAAAAACACTTTGCAAGTAGCATTATTTTTAGAATCTGTTTTGCTTCCAGTGGTTCTACATTTCAAACATGTATGTGGATTAATGGAGTCTTTGGTTTGTGGTGTAACCTACTAAAGGAAATTTATTAGTGGGGATTTAAGTGAATACTCAATTTATTTAAATGTAATTTTATTAATAGAGCACCAGTTCACAGCAAATATTATCTCAAGGCAGGTTACAATTTAAACAGATCCAGTTTATATCTAGAAACATACAATACAGTCATATAGACCGATTCAAGTTCAGTTTGATCCTAGGTATAATATCCTCCTGACTACCAGTAGTTCAGATTTGTCCTCTGTGGAGGACATTCGTAAACCTGAATATCTTACACCCACTGCAAACTACTGAATTAACTCCTTTTTCTATCTACAGAGGACATTTAGGGCTTTTCAATTATACCAAAGGTGAAGGGGTGGGGCTTTGGTACGTTTCTCTTGCTCATTCAGGAAAATGGTGTCCGTCAGTGCAAGTGCATTTTATGGTGAGAGGAGAAGTAAGTGCATAATACATTTTACTGAGCAAATTTTGGCTTGAAATGTTGTTGGCATATTTTATATAAGTCTCTTACCAACACATTAAAACATTATCAGTTATTGTCAATTATTTTAACTCTAACATAGTATTTGAGTGTTTAAAAAATGTCCATAGTGGACATTTGTAGTTATTTCCTCCATTTTGTTCTTTTTTTTCAAATGACTAGAAAGCGAGTCATTCACGGAAGCAGAGAAAACTTTAATGCTGCTTGTTGATGGAAACTGGGATACTGAGATGTCTGATGTAGAAGATCAAGATGCAGTGTTTAAGGCAGAGGAAGATGATTCAGAGAGCTCGGAGGATGAAATTTAGGCAGGGCAAGCAGATGCAGAGAAGTCAGATCATGCAGAACAGTCCACATCTAAGTCCAGCAGGCGTCTGCTGTGGACCAAGAATACAAAGTACACCTTGAGTTTGTATTCTAAAAAAATTACTTATTTTCTCTAACAATTGCGACTTTGATTTTGTTTCTCTCCCTTCATTGGTTTCCTTACGATTAAAATTTCTAACTCAGTGATCCTCCCATTATTCAGATCAGTGTTGCCATAACACCAAAACTGGACCCCAATGGATTATTTTGAGCAGTACATCAATGACTCCATGTTAGAACAAGGCATTCTCTGCCTATGGCATTGAACCTCAGGACACACCCAGAAGATGGTCCACGAAAGATAAAAGGTTTGTCCAGGTGACAAGGCCACTGGCAATCGCTGAGTACAACACCAACATGGGTGGTGTGGACTTGGCTGGCCGAATATTGAGTTTCTACAGGATAGCCTCTCGCACTTGGAAATGGACAGTGCGTGCAGTTTTTCCACTTTTTTGAAATTTCTTGACTTCAAACTGCTCCTTGGTGAAGAGTTGATTACTCGGGCCCAAGGAGGCTCGACAGCGAAGATGACAACACTCCCCCACGTCAAAAGTGGAAACTGCAGCCAAATGCAGCTCTGAGACACTATGGCGCCATCCATCTTCCAGAGATGTTGGATGAAACATATGCATCAAGGTGTCACAGATCTGGCTGCAGGAGCAAAACATATGTGAAGTGCAAGGTTTTCCTTTGTGTTTCCAAGAAGGGAAATTGCTTTTTGGAGTATCATACCAAATAAGCACAACAAAACAAAAGTGACGATGGACAGTAATGTGGATGTTGAACTCATTCATATTCAATTCAGTTTATTTATATAGCGCCAATTCACAACACGTCTCAAGGCACTTCACAAAAGTCAGGTACATACATTCCAATTAATCTTAATCATTGAACAGTGCAGCCAGATTCAGTTGTTTATTCAAATTGGATAAAAAGTTTTTCTATCTAAGGAAAGGAAACCCAGCAGATTGCATCCAGTCAGCGACTTGCAGCATTCACTCCTCCCGGATGAGCATGTAGAGACAGTGGACAGTCACTGGTGTTGACTTTGCAGCAATCCGTCATACTGAGCATGCATGTAGCGACAGCGGAGAGGAAAAACTCCCTTTTAACAGGAAGAAACCTCCAGCAGAACCAGGCTCAGTGTGAGCGGCCATCTGCCACGACCGACTGGGGGTTAGAGAGAACACAGAAGCACTGATCCAGGAGTAGTTTCTATGGGAAAGAAAAGTAAATGTTAATGGGTGTAGCTCCTTTAGTCGTTTCATCTAGAAAGAAAGAACATATAAACTCTGAGCCAGTTGTTGTCAGAGTCTGAAGGTCAGAGTCTGAAAGAGAGCACGTATACTTAGTTACAGCAAAAGCTCAGTCAATTGCCATGTCTAGGAGAGAGAAAGGGTTAAACACTGAAAGACAGGGCCATGTGGAACATCGGTAGAGGGTGAGCATTAAGTTGTTGCCAGCAGAAGCTTGGAGGATTCCCCTCTCCAGAAAGGTGTCACAGGTAGACACAGAGTCAGGCCAGGTGTAGCTTCTAGGAAGAGAAAAGAGAGAGAACAAAGTTAAAAGCTGAAATAACAGCAAATAATGCCAAATTGGAGAGTAGTGTGAGAACGTAGCAAAGAGGGTGAAAGTGGTTATTATGTCCTCCAGCAGCCTAAGCCTATAGCAGCATAACTACAGAGATATCTCAGGACAACTTAAGCCACTCTAACTATAAGCTTTATAAATAAGGAAAGTTTTAAGCCTAGCCTTAAAAGTAGACAGTTTGTCCATCTAGAGCCCACTGATGGTCATTGTTATACTAAAAAACACAACGATTGGAATACCTCTGTCTATGTTTTTTGTTTTGGTGTTTTATTTCTGACAAACTGGTTGGCGTCACCGTTCAGTTTCACACTTATTGCATTCCAATGTCCACTGTAGTAGACATATGTGTTAAAAATAAAAACTTTTTTTTTCAAAAAAAATCTTTTCAGTTTTCTATCTACTTAACAAAGATTGAGGAATTAAAAAAAACATGTGAACGGACAATATTTTTACCCTGGTAGTCAGGAGGATATAATGCAGTCAAATTCATTGTATGATGGCTCCTGGTAAAATTCTATCTAAAAGAAGCAGCCCAGCCAATTGCATCAACTTATTGACTTTACAGCAATCCTTCACCAGAACATGCATGTGGTGACAATGGAAAGGAAAACTCCCTTTTAACAGGACGGATCCTCCAGCAGAACCTGGCTTAGTGTAAGCGCCCAACCACGGCAACCTGCTGGGGGCTTGAGACGACAGATGTTAATCATTTACTTCAAAACTTCTTTACTAACATAAAGTTAGACATCACTCTGAGGAGGTCAGGTCCCTGGAATTTTTTGACATTATTAAAACATTTGTATATGTATGCTGCATTTTTAATTAAAATTTTATATATATGTACAAGGTGAGGTATAAACAGCACAGTAAGGGTGGCATAAATGGTACAAAGGTGACTAGTCAGTTGGATCCTTTTAATCTTGGTTGTTCTTACAGGTCAGTGTTGTCATGAACTGATCCTCACCTCTTAGACCATTAATCAGTTCATGGATCCTACCAAAGTTGTTTGTCAAAACATTTAAAAGTCCAAAATTTGTTGAAAAGTATCAAAGTACCAACTTCATACAGAGAAGGTTCTGTCTGTAGAAGTGCATCTTGTTATATGGTGAATATTTATGTGTAACTTCTTGCAGGGTAGTAAGTTTACATACATGGCCCGTGTATTTCTGGGGCATAAGAATATTTTTCTTTTAACAACTTAATGAAAAGGCTTCTCATTTCGGTCTTCCTGGAAAAAATTCCCAAATAAAAGTTGTTAGTGGTGTCCAAGAAGCAAGTGCTATCTAATTGGACTTTCATGCAAGCCCCTCAAGAGGTCACACTGGTCAGAAAATAACACAGGATGCCGTTTCTTGACGTTTCTATTGAATCAGTGTTGGACCTTTACATTAAAATCTTGCTACATTTTCTCCAAAATATTAATTAGTAAACTGCTTAGTGCTTTGTTGATCAAACACCTCACAAAATTATACAAAGTGGTGTAGTATTGACGTGAATAAATGTACATAGTAAAGAAATTGTTAATTTTAGTGGATTTATAAAAAATGTATTTGGGAAATCCGAAAATATCCTTGGCACTGTAAACGGCTAGTTAACCCTTGTTGAATAGATTAAACAATGAAATCAATGGTAATTTGCCCAAGACTGTATGTATATTTAACTGAGGGCTAGAGAAATGCAGTTTAATGTCATAAGTTAAATTGAAAGTAGAATATAAATGGTAATTGAATATAGACATCCCTGTGAATATTAAATACTTTAACGAAATGTTTCACATTAAAAGTACTTTGCTGTTTAAATTGAGTTAGGAGTTTTAGGATCCCCAGCTCTCTTCTGAGATAGAGCAAGAAAGGCACAATCATCCCATGTGATATATTATTTCTATTTTTTGGTAATGCTCTTTCCACTGTTACTATTGTCGTAGTTTCTATAAATGAAATGATCTACAGTATTTTTACAGTTTGCAGAGTGTAAATTAGAAGGAAAGCACCTTAATTTTCCATCAATCAAAGCTGATTCAATGCAATCTGCTGGGTTCCTTAGATAGAAAACTTGTTAACCAATTTACATAATAAACTGGATCCAACTTCGCTGTTTGATAGTTGGGATTAATTGGAGTGTATGAACCTGACTTGAAATCTGTATGATTTGATTGAACTGACTTTGTAAAGGGCCTTGAGACGTGTGTTGTGAATTGTAAAAAAGAATGTATAATCATTCTTATTCTTAAGAGACCTGGAATCCCCAGCTTCTGTTTTTAAAGGTGGTTTCAGCTATAAAGTAGGCTTGGCCAGCTTTGTTGTGAACACAAAATACAAATAGAGATGTTGTAGAAGTCCACAATGCAACAGAGGCAGACGTGGCCTAATGATTAAAACATCCTTTTACCAGCTTCAATGTTACCAGAAATTTCTCATTGACCAATTACACAAGGCACATGTAGTGTAGTCTAGACACAGACATGCATTTATCTGGAAACATTATCTAAATCCTAGGAATGACATTGCCCTGTTCTCTCTCCTGTAAATGAGCAAAAATAAAAAGAAATACTGAAGATCTGATTGAATAAAAACCAATAAATACAGATGTGTTCAAATTCAAGATTTATGACAGAAACAACAGGAGCCTGCATGATCTGAAAAGATGATGTTTAGTTTTTATTACTTAGAAGCTACATCTGCAAAGTTTTTGTTGCATCTGTGTATAAGCCCAGAATTTAGGAGGAAGGGATAATAAGACAAAGGGGAACTGTATGCAGCGTGAGGCTGGAGGAGGTTAGATTCTTATTAACACTGAAAAAATGGGTAGTTTGGAAAAAAGCAAGCACCAAAAACGTATTACCATGCCCTGAAGGTTAGAAAGAGACTAAAACTTTTATTTTACTGCAGAATTACCGGAGAACTGAAGACACTGTTGTTGTAAAACAGTCTCAGGAAGAGGATGCTCAGGGTTCTCCATAATGTTCTTCATTTTATGAAGAATCCTTCTTTGCAGAGCCAGCCTACCTGTTCCTCCTTGGACAATGGAGCAAATATTGATTCTGTTGATGGGTTAAGGACCTCCGACGGCCTTGAGATTGTGCTAGAAGACACAGCAAACCCTCTGGTAATGGCATGTATTGATGTGCCATTCTGGTGAGGGTTGGACTGCCTGTGCAGTCTGTAAGGTCCAGATATGGCCTCATGCTACCAGTACTGACACAGACCCTAGAGAAATGCAAAACTACTGAAGAGCAGTCAAACAAAATGAGGGAAAAATGACCTCCACCTGCAAAGCCATTCCAATTTTTGGGGTTGTCTCATTGGTGCTCTATTAGTATACCTGTTAATATTCATATATATCTACCATTAAATGAGAAAGTGGTTATGGTCAAAAGTTTTATAACCACTTTCTCATTTAATGGTTTTCTTGATGTTATGACGATTTACGTTGTATATAGATTTTCACTGAAGGCATCAAAACTGTGAATGAACACATTTACACACGTGAACAAAATTGTTGGTGCCCCTCAGTTAATGAAAGAAAAACCCACAATGGTCACAGAAATAACTTGAATCTGTCAAAGGTAATAATGAATAAAAATTCTATGAAAATGAACAAATGAAAGTCAGACATTGCTTTTCAAACATCCTTCAACAGAATTATTTAAAAAAGTAAACTCATGAAACAGGCCTGGACAAAAATGATGGTACCTTTACCCTAATATTTTGTTGAACAACCTTTTGAGGCAATCACTGCAATCAAACGATTCTTATAACTGTCAATGAGACTTCTACACCTCTCAGCAGGTATCTTGCCCCCCTCCTCATGAGCAAACTGCTCCAGGTGTCTCAGGTTTCAAGGGTGCCTTTTCCAGGCAGCATGTTTCAGCTCCTTCCAAAGATGCTCAATAGGATTCAGGTCAGGGCTCATAGAGGCCACTTCAGAATAGTCCAATGTTTTCCTCTTAGCCATTCTTGGGTGTTTTTAGCTGTGTGTTTTGGGTCATTATCCTGTTGCAAGACCCATGACCTGCGACTGAGACCAAGCTTTCTGACACTGGGCAGCACATTTCTCTCTAGAATCCCCTTGATAGTGTTGAGATTTCATTATACCTTCACAGATTCAAGACACCCCCGTGCCAGATGCAGCAAAGCAGCCCCAGAACATAACAGAGCCTCCTCCATGTTTCACTGTAGGGACAGTGTTTTTTTTCTTCATATGCTTCATTTGTCCGTCTGCGAACATAGAGCTGATGTACCTTGCCATAAAGTTCAGTTTTTGTCTCATCTGTCCATAGGACATTCTCTCAGAAGCTTTTTGGCTTGTCAACACGTAGTTTTGGCAAATTTAGTCTGGCTTTTTTCTGATTTGTTTTCAACAATGGTGTTCTCCTTGGTCGTCTCCCATTAAGTCCCTTTGCCTCAAACAACGTCGGATGGTGCGATCTGACACTGATGTTCCTTGAGCTTGAAGTTCCCTTTTAATCTCTTTTCAATTTTTTTTGGGCTCTTTGTTACCGTTTTCTATTATCCGTCCCTTGTTTTGTCATCAGTTTTCCCTCCTGCTGCCACGTCCAGGGAGGTTGCTACAGTCCCATGGATCTTAAATTTTTGAATAATATGTGCAACTAAAGTCACAGGACCATGAAGCTGCTTGGAGATGGTCTTATAACCTTTACCTTTAACGTGCTTGTCTATAATTTTCTTTCTAATCTCCTGAGACAACTCTTTCCTTCGCTTCCTCTGGTCCATGTTGAGTGTGGTACCCACCATGTCACCA